>OX376375.1:63747859-64234974 GCA_947369275.1 Nemotelus nigrinus
TACCGAAGCAATGAAGCAGATTACGATCACTGATGTTCGTAATGACCGAAAATTCTGGAAATCTACTGCAGGTATCTTAGCTATCGCTTCCACTTCAGTCACCCAAGTTCATTTGTACTTTTTTCGTGCTTTAAAGATCTGAAAAAATACCTCTCGGATTTAAAGAGATGTAAGATAATCTTCACTCCAAGAACAGGATTTCGAGCAGATAACAGATTTTGAGCCAACTAAGATCCACCTTAAGAAATAGTGTAAATAATAAAGCTGAGTTATAGTGACTTACCGATATGTGATTGGAAAATAGCCATGCTAAGCGAATTAAAAAAAGTTTCCACTCCTAAGAACTCAGCCCCTACGCAAGATGAAAATAAGCAGATTGCATCGGAAAAAAGCTGGACAAAGCGACCATTTGATGAAGGCACTGCTGTCACGGGACCGGCTTAAATTCTTAGGTATCGAATGGAAAAAGTCTGAAAGTTTCTCAAATGAAACGTCACAGCCTGTTGCAGAAAACCAATAAGAAGCCACAACGATAACGTAATTTTTAGCCAGACCTGCAACTCTACCTTGACATGATTGTTGCTGAATGCCGTGCATCTCTTAAGGAAATGTCGAGACATTCGGTTGATTAATTGATTTGAGTACCTGTACATAAGGGTTTTCAGGGCAACTGTAAGGCCGATGAGCTAGCAAGGCTTGCAACCTTGTTACTGGAGGTCTCCTGCTCCCTCTCAACAGGTATACCGATGACATCGGTCAAACTGGCCAGCAGGCAAAAATATCTCGAAGATGCTAGGAGGTTCTAGGCAGATGAATCATTCTGTGCAATAGCAAGGCAGTCCTGGGTATCCATGGATCCGCATCGCTCCAGGCAGCTTTTAGGCTTAATTCCAAGCGCCCTACGCTGCACTGTGGGAGTTCTTATGGGTCATTGCCTCATAAGACGGCATGCACAACGACTGGTAGTGCAGTTTAACTATTTCTGTCGGAGTTGTGGCTCTGAGGATGAGGAAGAGTCCGTCCTCCACCTCTTGTGTCAGTGCCAGCGTTGGCAAGGAGAAGATTGGCGGCAATTGTGGACCGGCAGCCACTTTAACCTTACCTAACTTAACCTGCCTCACAAACTACTTTACGAACTTCGTTTTGATCCGATGTCTGTATTGGAAGTTATAGGAGTACAAAGAAATTTAGGGTTTTCAAATTTTCGAAAACTTAATATTGTTGTTTATTGTCACTACAAGATCATTACCTTTTGAAAACTTAATAAAAATGCTTAATAAAGATATTGCAAATAAATACAAAACTAACAATAGCTGCTAACCCTATTATGGTTTTATTACCAGATTCCTTCTGAATAATGCGTATATTAAGTGCCATATATCATATGAAATTCGTTTTGATTTCATGACTGCACTAGAAGTTATAGGGCAAACAGCTTTACTTTCCTGAGCGAATTTTCAGAACCCAAGACACCAAAATTACGATAGCTGGCAGCACCAACCTACTGAGTCAATTTCAGGAAAATTTGGTAGCTGAATCAGAATTCATAGGCCAAAAAGTAGTTTTTTTTCTTCATAATTTTTCAATATGTCACCACTGGCACAGAGTTACCCGCATTTCAAAATTGCTGCTATCAGACCTGGTGCTACTCAATACCAATACATTCTGTGAATTTCATTTATATTTGATGATTGGATCGTGAGTTCTCGTGAACAGAGGTTTTTGATGCTTAAAATATAGGTAAATTGGAGGAGGGGTACTGTTCTTGGCCGATGTGAAAATTTCAAAAGTTTATCTTTGGTTGTATAGACAAAGCATAAGGTTTCTATATGAGTTGATTTTCACTGTAAAAGACGAAAATTTAACCAGGAAAGCCGATGGTTTGAAGGTTTTCACTTTTAATGCCTGCCGTAGCTACAGGGTTGCCAGCACGTTCATAAAAAACCACTTGTGTCAACAATTTAGTTATAATACACTCTGTAAGTTTCATAATGATTTGATAACCTGGTCAAAAGTTACCGCAATTCGAAATTTTTCTAATTTTCCCAATCTTATTTCAGGTGCCTAGCGCACACATAGGGTTAAAAATTTCAAAAAAATTATCGTATTCACATTTAAATCATGTTTAAAATTCATTCCAAAAACTTTATTTTTGCAAAAAGTTAGATGTTGATAGAAAAATAGGTATATATAAAATATCACCAAAATGGCCGCTGGCGCCAGATGGTTAAAGAGTATTAACTTTTTGTGAGATCTGGCTCTATTCTGCATATACACCAATGTATCCTGAAAATTTCAGTTCAATCAGATGGCGCGTTCCTGAGATCTTTCAGCTGAAATTTTTTGATTAAAAATCTTTAACCCTTTGGCGCCGGCGGCCATTTTAGTGATATTTTTAATATACCTATTATTTCGTACACAAATAATTTTTGCAAAAATAAAGTTGACGAAATAAATTTTGAACGTGTTTTACATGTGAATCGGATAATGTTTTGGAATTTTTTAACCCCATGTGTGCGCTGGGTGCCTAAAAACAGAACGGGAAAACTTGAAAATTTTTAAATTGCGATAACTTTTGACAGAGCTATTCAATCATTACCAAACTTTCAGGACATATTGGTATTATTTAGTTGTAAATTTTCGTAGCTTTTGATGAGCGTGCTGGCAACCCTGTAGCTAAGGCAGGCACTGAAAGTGAAAACCTTCAAATCATCGTCTCTCTTGAAAAACTGCCGCTTTTTCAAAACAAAGCCACTCATATGTAAATCTTGTGCTTTGTTTACATAAACAAAAAAAAAATTTGATATGGTAGAACGGGCACGCCTGGTAACCCTTGCCCAATTTACCTATATTTTTAGCATCAAAAACTTCTGTTCACGGAAACTCACGATCCAATGAGCAGAATTAATTGAAATTTGCAGAATGTATTGGTCCTATATAGGACCAGGTCTGATAGAAGTGATTTTGAAATGCGGGGGATTCTGTGCCAGTGGTGCCATCTTGAAAAATCACTAAAAAAGATAATTGCTTTTAGCCCTATAAATTCTGATTGAATCGTTCGATTTTGACGAAATTCACACAGTAGCTGAACCTTATTTAATACCACGTTTGGTAGAAATTTGGTTGAAAAATTCGGTTGGAGCTGCCAGCTATGATAATTTTGGTGTCTTAAATTTGAAAAAATAAAAATTTGGAAGTGAAAACATTAAACCATCGAATTTCCAAAAACTGTCCGTTTCTTACAATAAAACCAATCTGTATATAAATCTTTTGTTTTATCTACACGTTCAAAGTAAAACTTTGGAAATTTCATGTCGGACAAGAACGGTAACCCTTTCCCAGTCAACCTATATTTTTAGCATCAAAAACTTCTGTTCACGGGAACCCACGAATCAATAATCAGATAGAATTGAAATTTACAGACTGCATTGGAATTAAGTAGGACCAGGTCTGATAGAAGCGATTTTGAATTGTGGGCAACTCTGTGCCAGTGGTGCCATCTTGAAAAATTACAAAGAAAAAAAAACTGCTTATTGCCCAATGAAATTTGAATAAGTTACCAGATTTTCATGAAATTGACACAGTAGCTGAACCTTACTCTAAACTCTGTTTGATAGAAATTTGGTTGAAAAATTCGATTGGTGTTGCCAGCTATGGTAATTTTTGTGTCTTTGGATTTGAAAATTTGCTCAGGAAAATAAAACTTTTTGCCCTATAACTTCCAGTGCAGTCATGAAATCAGTACGAATTTCATACAATTAATGGAACCTATTATAAACATTATTCAGGCCAAATATGGTTGAAAAGCCATAATAGGGTTGTCAGCTATTGTTGGTTTTGTGTTTGTTTGCAATATCTTTATTAAGCAATTTTATCGTAGAATTTTCAATTGGTAATGATATTGTAGTGACAATAAACAGCAAATATTAAGCTTTCCATTATTTGAAAAAACTCGCTGCAGGTAATCCTAAATTTCTTTATACTCCTATAACTTCGAATGTAATATAACAACGTGAAGAAGATGTGATATATTTTTGGCTTTGATACTGGCGAAACGTTGGCAGCACGAGTCGGTATTATAGTTAGTATAGTTAGTATTCATACAGGAAACATTTACAATGAAAATAAATAACCGATGTTTCAATTCCCAAAGTTCTGCAAATTTTTCGGATCGCAGCCCCAAACACCAACTTCAGTTACAGTGCTACAGGCACTGAGCATTTTCTTCATTGATGTTATATGAGATGCTGCTTTCAAAATTTTGTGAAATAAGCAACTGATAACGAATATAATTAACCCGTGTTTTGCTCTCATAAACGTTGAAATTCATGCCAGTGGTAATATCTGAAACCTTCCCCCATATGAGTTATAATGCATTCTTGAGACCAAAGTAGAACGTGGCGTTTGAAACAGTTTGGCCGTAATAAGCAGCTCATGTGGTGGAATATGCACTCAAAACCTGCACGATTCTTCTACTGTTCTTCGAACATTAGTATTTCTAGCGGTTCAGGTGCGCTAGAGTTTTTAACATTTGATATCCTAAGAACACTATTATCATTATGTTTTTCATATTTAGCTGATGTCCTCATACTTCTATCATTATTGTAGTTTCTTCAAATTGGCGATTATATATACATAAATTGACTTTTCCCGTAAGGCGGTCGTCTAATGTGAAGGCCGTTTTTTAATGCTTTTTTGGGGATTTTTTTTGACAAACCATTGAAATAAAATATTTAATAAATTATATTTCATTTTTATTACTATTTAGATGAATTTTGTGCATTTTTTGAAGTAAATTTATACAAAATTGTCTGAGAAACACCGCCCAAGAAGAACACATATATAAAAAGAGTTGCTCCACTGCTGCCATGATTCCGGCCGCTCTGTTTATCTGAAATCAAAAAATCAAATGCAGTTTTGATTGTGAGACTTGAGACTGCAAAGTGAAGTAAAATTAAGTTAGAATTCCAGAAACTAGTTTTTGTTCACGCTTTAGAAAAATAAAATTAATTTTTCGTAATTTTTTTTGGGTTTGTTTAGCTTGGAAAATCAAAAGTAATAAACCAATCTTAATTATTTTAGTTCATTTTGTAGTTATTTATGTACTTAAAATGATGTATGAATTTGAGCAGAATCAATCAAATAGTGTTTGAGATATCATGGGAGCAGTTTGAAAAAATCGTGTTTTGAGAAAAACGCGTTTGAAAGTTGTTGTATATAATTCATGATAAAAAATTCGTCTCACAATCAATCTGCTATGCCTGGACCATAGAGTAGACCTTCTTCTTCTTCTTCTTCAAAGAAGTCATGTAAGGCCGTTTTCTCTTCTCTGTTGGATATCCGGGCTTGTTTGGCGACATCGCTCAAGCGTCTCTCTGAGCGGTCGATGCGAGAATCGTTACGTTGATGAACGAAGGCTTGGGCATTTAGGAAAATATTTACTCTCATGACTTCCATCACCTTTAAGATAGGTTTGAATCCTTCGTTGAAGATTAGCACAGCAAGAAATGTGGCGATTTCGAGGATTTTTGCGCCAGAATGAAGATGCTTCGGAGCGAAAGTCCAGATTATTGAGTTTGTGAACAGTTCTAGGTACCCGTTAGTTGACAATTAGTACTGTGTACAATAAGTACAATTTAGTTACACAAAAGAGCCAGGTAAGGAGCTGGGCTCGAAAATATTCGATGCGAAAGTAAGCGTATAACTCCTACGGTAACACTGTATACTTTCTACGGTTTACGGCTGTAACTGTTCAACGGCTCCAAATTTCGAAAAATTCTTTTTTCTTTTTTAGATGTTATTTATGAAAATCGATTTTTATTTTCTGACACACTAGACGACTGCCTTAACTCTCCCTTGCTGAGCGACTCATCTGAACCTTGAGTAGCCGAGTGGTTAGAGCAGCATCCCTTAGCATGTGTGGTCTGTGGATAAATTGATTCTCTTGCGCACAAAGCATGTTAGAGCAACTTTTCCGTTCAATGTCGAATTGGAGGAGAATTACTTGGATTTGACCTGATTTGACATTTAGTGGACACAAAATTACTACCATCCCCTTTACTGTAAATCTTATGGGCATGTCCACTCCATTTCTACTACCTCACTGGTGATCACACACCGAGCGATGAGTTAACCTAGTTCCAAATAAGTACCTAAGTCAAATCAGGGGTAAAATGAGTCGTGAAATTTATTACTTTGCACTCGTATATATTAATTGTGTCTGAAGTGACTACAAACTTTTAACTCACAAAGCCAAAAAGGATTGTAGTCATTTACTTTCTAGTGATGCCATTCATCAATCCCTTTGGCTAAATGATAATCATTGATAATGATAGCCGTAAAACAATAAAGCAGTATATTAATATCTGTAATTATTAAATCCTGGCTCGTTTGAGATTAACCAGATTAACCAATTAACCATGAAATGTAAGTGTAATCATTTTTGCAGACATTCAGATAACTTTCATTCACTTTTTCGATACCGATTTGACCCGAAACATTGATTCAAAATTGAAAAAAATTAATTCACAAATCATCACTAGTTCCTTTAAAATTCCTCCAGTAAATACAAAATGCTAGAATTTCAAAATAATTTCAACCGAAAGTTTCAAACGCAAAGATATGCATAAGGTTCTATTCAAATACATATTAGCTTTCATGATTTTCACAGTTTTCACGTAACCATTTGATTTACGTAAAATGATCACGACAACGACGTTGCCGAGGACTTTTTCGTTCAGATAGTTTACACCAAAAGTCCTTCTAGTAGCATATGCAAGAGCGGTAGCAGCAGCTGCATGTGTACATAGATTTGCATCTTCATTCGATTCAGGTCGACGTGTGTCGAGTGCATCAGTGGAATATATGGAAAATTTCGTAACATTCCGGAACATATCTCGCCAGACCACCCACCCGCTACTGATGTGAAAATAGAAAACTAAACACGAAGCCCAAAGAGAGAAAAACTTTAAATTCAGGCAAAGTAATGTCGGAAATGTAAATTTCGGTTAAGATAAACTGTATTGCGATGCCAGTACAGTGTGGTTGCATAAGATGAGCCTGTTGTACATGATGGCAAGGGATGGAGTTTGAAGCGTGTATTAGGATCAGTTGGATAATGTTGACTATAGGAAGGTATGCTGTTTTGTGAACTATGTGACGGGAATAACTATTATGAATGTGAGTTTTGTGAGGATTGAGTTAAAAAATGTCTGGAGTTGTAATTTTGTGAATTTAATTATGAATGAAACCAATTTGAAATAACACATTTATTTTTAGAATAGAAGGAGGTTTCGGGTAAGCGGAAAGCACTAACAATCTCGTTGTTATCATAGAGCTATGAAAATAATTTTTTTAAAACCTTCCGCGCATAGAGTCAGTGTCCATACATAGCTTAAACTATTGAAACATTAGCATGAGAAACATTACTTATAACGACATAGTAGGTCTGTTCCCGTACCACCATTAATTACAATTAATCGCGATTAATTGCAATGAAGCTGTTCCCGTACTCCGTTTTACTGAAAACTGAAAATTTCCTCTCTCTCAGTAAAATTCAGTAGGGTCTGAGCTACTGAAAAATACTGAAAAGTGTCAAATGGTGTGGTGCGAGTAAATAGTTTCAAATGTGCGCGGCAAGCAACATATTTTTTGCGTAATTTTGCTATGAAGGTCGAATATTTTTGTGGCGATAATTTATCACCGCTCAGGATAACCGTACAATCACTATTATTCTTCCAAAAACCGAAAACTGACACTTTTGTTTGTCACTTTTCAGGAAATGCAATGAGAGCGTTCCCTTACTTTTCATGAATTTCCCCCACCACATGATTCAGGAAAATTCAGGAAAATTCAGTGACTGAAAGTCCGGGAACAGACCTAGTATGAGTAAAGGGGCATGGCGATGATATTTCTTCAGCCTCTAGCCAATTCCTCCTATGACTGCACCGAAACAAAGTTGACAACAATGACGATAAAGTACGCGGAGACCAACCAAAATAACACATATTTACCCTGATCTGCATATTACACTACTTTTGAAACTCAGCAATGACAGTAAGGGACCCGAAAAAGCCCTGAAGCATCGAACATGAGCAACTCGAAGGCGAACAAAGTTGAGTGGTAGTCGAGTAGAAACATGGTGATATCTGAGACGCCCGTACATGGCCATCCATAAGTACCAATCCTCGCAGGATTAACTTTGCAACATGAGCCCCCTGAACCGAAGAAGAACGCTTTGGATGCATTTCTAATTATGCAAACAGTACACTGGAGGCAAATGATGATCTCTTGAAAAACACTCGTAAGTGCAATAAAGTTGCCGAGTAAATACGGAAATGGAGCATATAGACAGATACAGTCAGCGAGCATAGTCATGTAGGGTCATAGCGGATGCTTAAGAAAGCCAAATGGGAATTTTAAGCAGTGTGTGAACGGAGCTTGTATGGAAAGTTTGAGATAAGTTTTTGATGCTGCATGTAAGCCAGTATAGTTGGTCGTTTTTCGATGATGACGGCAGAATTGTGAATATTTTGTTGAAATGGGCAATGTAATAAAGAGTAATGTTTTTCTTAATCATATGTTATTAAGTCAGAGATAGTGTGCAATGTCAGTGTTGCTTAAGTCCTCAGAAAGCTGTAGTCAGCAGTGTAAAGTCGATGCAATAAAATTATAGCTCCCAATGAGGGTTTTGTATATATTTTTTTGAGAAATTTTTGTGTTTTTCCTTTGAAATATAATAAAAGCAGCAGGCAGTCATTGAGGACTGGCGACAGAAGTAATAGCGGAAAATAATGAAATTAAAATATTCACAATGTTTAAAGCAATAAAATTAGTTTTGTACTCACATCTTTCGGCAGTCATAACTTAAAAAGTTATAGTTTTTGCATTAATTAATAAATTTATGTATTTTATTCAGATGCATTTTTGTAAATTTTGTAATGGGTAAATCAATAACGAAAAACCTCCTAATCTACAAAAAAAAAACGTCACACTATTAAGCATAAACGTTCTATCTATCGTAGATACAATGTTCATGCTTAGTAATGTGTAGATAAATCGTGTATGCTTAGTAGGGTAGTATAGCATTCACATATCTCATGCAAGAAAATTCGCCGCGCTAGAAAGCTCTCAACACATCTGTGCGTGCTGCTCAGCGTGCACGCAGTAGCACAGCAAAAAACGCAGTTAAAAGCGCGTTCGTATAGTTTGCTTCATAAATTCCACTTGCAAACTCAAAAACTCCACCGAAAAACAAGGCGAAAGCTTCCCTCGTGCAATTTGGCTCTTCGACTGTGGTTTTCATAAAAAGCTGTATGACTCAGCGTAGACATTTTTAGCGTGACCCCAATTGATAGATTTACCCTCCCCCGAAAACGCGCCTAAACAAGCTATCACTTCAAAAATAAGAAAGTCTAGCGCATCAGAACCGCTAAAAAACTAATTTTCGAAGAGATTGTATTTGAGTGACAAAAAAATGTGGAAAGACGTAATACACTTTTTTGTAGAATCATATCAACCATTCCTTATCCCAAGCAACAAAACTCAACTATAACACAGATGATGAAAATGTTCAGTGCTGGCAACACTTTCCCAACGAAGCAGCAATAAGTTTACCATAACAAGCTCATACTTAAATCAATTTATCCTTTGAATTTCATTCTCATCGGAGGATTTCATCGAAAGTTTCAGCGGTTAAACGTTGTTTGTGGCTGCCATCCGAAAAATGTTCAAAACTCGGAAAATAAAAAAATTGGTTTCTTATATTTATCGCAAATGCTTTGCATATGAGTACGTAATTTGAAGCATCTGTTGGTGCAATATTTACGAAAATGGCTAATGATGGTTACCCTGTGTCAGCAGCAGAGCAACATATATACCAAATCTGCTTCACGTTAAGTTAAATCCAACCAGTAAAATTCGTTTCGATTGAATCACTGCGCTGGAAGTAATACGGGTGAAATTTTTAAAGCGTTAATATTTGTTGTTGATTTTCATTGCATGATCATTCCCATTTGCAAATCTAATGACATAATCGCTCAGTAAAGAGATTCCACAAAATTACAAAAATTGGCATAGCTGCCAGCCCTGTCATGATTTTTGTACGAAATTCCTACGACATTTACTTCACATTAAGATCCGTTTGCTGCATGAACTTCGTTTTGATTTTTAAGCTGGACCGGAAGTTATAGGGAAAAAAGCTTTATTTTGCTGAGCAAATTTGCAAGATTTATGAGACAAAAGTCACCATAGCTCTATTCTAATTTTTCAACCAAATTTTCACCAAATGTTACATAAAGTAATATCCAAGTACTGTGTGAATTTTGTTAAAATCTGATGACTGAATCGGAAGTTATAGGCAAAAAAGCTGTTGTTTTTCTCAGTGATTTTTCAAGATGGTACCACTGCCACAAAGTTGCCCGCATTTCAAAATCACTTCTATCGGACCTGATCCTATATAATACCAACATGTCCTATAAATTTCATTATAATCGGATTATCCGATCGTCAGTTCTCGTGAACAGAACTTTCGAGTGCTAAAAATAGAGGTAATTTGGTGATGGGTCGCCGTTCTTGTGCAAATCGAAATTTTAAAAATTTTAATTTGTCATGATGGAATAAGGTTAAAATTTATCAATGATTTGAATTTTTTGTCAAAAACCAAAAATTTTTGAGGAGGGTCAATTATTTGAAGGATTTATTTTCAGGAGCCTGCACTATCTTGAAAGTACACGTGTGTTTAATTTTAGCCAACGTCAATACGCTCTGCAAATTTGACGATGATCCAATGTTTTGGTCAGAAGTAATGACAAATCAAAATTCGAAAAAAAATCCTTGCCTACTTTTAGGCACTTAGCACCCACACACGGATTAAAATTTTCAATTCTTTATCATAGACAAGCTAAGAACATAATTAGTTTTCATTCCCAATACTTTTCTTGAACAAAAATTTACACTGCTTGCAAATATAGGAGTACCTCAAAATTCACTAAAACGCTCGCCGCCGCCAAAACGTTTAAGATATCTGAATTTAAGAAAGTCATGGTTCTACCTACTAAACATATCTACGTTTTCCGAAAATTTCAGCTCAATCGGATCGGCCACTCCAGAAATTATCTCCCTTAATCATTTTGCTGATATATATATATATATATATATATATATATATATATATATATATATATTTAGAAATATGAATTTTCGGCGAACGAGTTTAATACTAATGTTCTTCGAACATTAGTAAAAACACTAGCGCATAAGAACCGCTAGAAACACTAATGTTCGAAGAACAGTAGAGGATTTGCGTATTGTGTATAGTGTGTATTCTACCACTAGATACTTAAGGACACCCTAAGTAATAATATACTCTAGGCCAATTTAATTTTGATGACTTCATCAAAAGTTACAGCGATAGAAAAGTGTTTGGGGCTGCCATCCAAAAAATGTTCAGAACTAAGAAAACTTAAACATTGTTAGGGTTTACAGTGGACCTAGTGAATTTAATCCTAAGGTGTTAACATTGACCTGACCTAAAATTTGGTCAGGTCGAATTTAGTTCTTATTTGTAGATACATGACAGCTGTCATTTAGTATAATTTTAGTTCATACAATGTAATTATCTTTTCATTTGTCTCTCAAGCATGATTATTTAAATGATTTTGAGTCGAACAAGGGAGTTGCTGGCTTGAAATATATTATTAATAATCGCGCAAAAATCAAAGCTTAGGTCGGGTGTGTTTACAGCGATATAGTGCACGACCTATTTGAGGTCAGGTCACTTGTAATCGTGTACTGACCTATCACTTGGGTCGAGTACTGAGTGTTAACAGCAGGTGGACTAAATAATTTAGGTGAAATTTGGTGTATAGTTCGCGGACTAAATGTCTGCTGTACTTATTTTTTTTCTTATTTTTAAATGTTTATGTAAACATTTATTGATACGGAAATAACAAAAACGTCTCATGCTGGCAGCCCTTTGTTAGCACCGAAGCCAAAAAGATGTTACATTTACCTCACGTTGAAGTCAACCTACTCTGCGAATTTCGTATAGATCTGATGACCGCATTGGAAGTTATAGGGATACAAAAAAATTACGGGTTACCACCCATAAAAGTTTCCAAATTTTCTAGAACGTAATATTTGTTGTTTATTTTCACTACAAGATCACCACGATTTGAAAATTTTATGATAAAATCGCTTACTGAAGATAAGCCGAAAATAAAAACCAACTATAGCTAGCAACCGCATCATTGTTTTTCCAACTAGATTTCTGCTGAATATTTTCTACAATAAACTCAATTTGTCATATGAATTTGGTTATGATTCCATGACCGCACTGGTAGCTATAGGGTAAAGAGCTTTATTTTCCTGAGTGAATTTTCAAAATTTAAGACACTAAAATTACCATAGCTGGCAGCTCCAGCCAAATTGTTCAAACAAAGTTCCATCGAACGTGGCTCAAAGTACAATTCAGCTACTGTGTGAATTTCGTCAAAATCTGGTGACTGAATCAGAATTTATTGGGCCAAATGCAGTTATTTTTCTTAGTAATTGTTCAAGATAGGCACCACTGGGACAGAATTGCCCAAATTTCAAAATCGCTTCTATCATAGCTGGTCCTACTTAAGGTCAATACATTCGGTAAATTTCAAGTGTATCCGGCTATTGGGTCGTGAGTTCCTGGGAACAGAAGTTTTTGATGCTTAAAATATAGGTTAATTCGGGAAAGGCAACCGTTTTTCCCTGTTCTAAAAATTCAAATGTTTTACTTTGGCTATGTGGACAAAGCATAAAATTTTTATATAGCGTATATTTTAATGTATATTTTTTATATATTTTTAAAAGCGACAATTTTTCAGGAGAGTCGATGATTCGAAGGTTTTTACTTTCAGGATTACCAACACATATTAATAATATCAATATGTCCTGAAAGTTTCATAATGATCTGATACCTCTGTCAAAAGTAATCGCATTGCTAACAATTTCACATTTTCTTGATCTCTTTTTAGACATCTAGCGCACACATAGGGTTAGAAAAATCCAAAAGATTATCCGATTTACAATCCAAACACTTTTGACATTCATTTTGTTAACTGAATTTTTGCAAAAATTATTTGTGGACAGAATAATAGATACATTAAAAATATCACTAAAATAGAAGATAATTGACATTTGGTGAGATCTGAACCTATTCTGCATATACACAAATGCATCCTGAAAGTTTCAACTCAATCAAATGCCACGTTCTCGAGAAATAGTCACTGAATTTTTTTGATGATATGGAGATATGAATTTTTGGCCTATTCCATTTTAATACTAATGTTTTTCGAATGTTAGTGTAAATGCTGCTATGTATGCTGATATTTTCTAGTTTTTTCGTTTTGCTCCAATTTAATATCATGCCAAAATCATTAACCTAACTTCCCTTACTTCCAAAGAACTGTCCACTTTCCAATCCGGTTCTTCAGTACAATTTAATCAGCACAACACTGAAAACAAACTTTCAATTCCAAAACTTTCAATGCTTTTCCTTCGTCGGCAAAATGGCAAAAACTCTTCATGCACATCGATTGCAATCACAGGTCTTCTGTTGTCATCAGGACCCAGGAAAAAAATGTTTGTTTCATCTCCTTCTCCCTTTCGATTGCACGAAAAACTCAGTCAAAGAAGAGTTAGACTGGCTAGTTTGTGCTGGAGATGTGTCATTAAATGAGCGTAGCCTTTCGGGTATTTATCGTACTGATTTTAATTAGCAGCTTCACGGACAACTTTAAGTCGTACCGGATCTGAACTGTGGTTGAAATGAAAGAGCAGCCTTAATGGTTTTGCCGGTCGACCAAGTTTTGATTAATTGCCCTTCACGTTCAGTTGTGTCCGGGAGTGGTCGTAGAAGAGGACAAAGTTTTACCTATGACGATGTACCTATGCAGCAGTAGTAGCATTAGGGAAATGAAAGTGTCAGGATTACGATGAATCGAAGTGGTCCAGTTAGATTTGACTGGTAAATATATAGGGTGCTGTAGATGTGTTTATGCAGTTTAAAGTTTTGTGATGGATGCGTGAAATCAATGTTTAAAGATTGCTTCCAAGCAGGAAATTGGGGGGTCTGAGATTTTCCGGTGATTGTTAAATGTTTAGGAAAAGTAAATTAACGTGCGAAATAGAAGCAAAACATAAAAGTTCTATGAATGTTAGCAAGAGAATATTATCATGAAGTCATAGTTATGATTTAATATAGTATCCGTGAACTTAGTTTCAGCATTAAGTTAGTAAAGAATCTCCGAGCACTACTGTAGTTTCAAAAAAATGTTAGCCCACATTGGGCGCAGTATATTTTTATCTATTATAGGCACTTTACGAGCGATTTATGCAAAAAGTTTGCTCTCGAAATCATAAAAAATGAAATAAATTACTATAAACATATATTTTTTTATTGTGGTACCTTCCTTTTGCACCTTATCATACTGTCTTCCTATCGTACCTAATAGTTCTCTTCGATTATCTGTTTGCAGATACTTCCCGTGAACCGAAGGCTAAACTTCATTGGCAATCTTAAGCCATAAACAGGATTTATACAAAATTGCTGGAATTTATCGCCGTTTGTTTAAAACAACATTACGCTTAAAACAATGAAATCAATATTCAATTCAATTTCGAGTTTGCATGGTTTTATTTTTTTTGCGTATGCAGTGATAATGTCCGCAAACAGTCGAATCACAAATTCATAATTTACCCAAGAACAAATGCAATTAATTTAATTAATCAGACAATGAAACAAATCAGCATTGTATACTTGCCCGTTTTGCATTTTATCTCTCGGTCATGCTGTGTTCGGATTTTTTTTTGCAAAATATTATTCCAGCTCATTTGTATGGTATTAATGATTTTCATGGTTATGTCGTAGTTCATTTTGTTTTTCAATAATTATGAAGTTGATTGTCTCGCGTTCTTATTTGTTCACAGGGACTTTTAAGGAGATGATTTTCAATTGCAGAATACACAATTGGCTGTATTATTCGGGAAAAATAATTAATTTTTGTGCGATGATTTAGTAAAAGCTGTGATAAATGATTTTTTTTTTTATTAAATGATTTTTAAAATTTTTTTCTGTTCAATTTTTACATAAAACGTTTCTATTGTTCTGGTGATATAGCCAGGTTTTTTGTTCGATTTTTATTGTGTGGTTAATGTTGGTTTTGATCCCATTTAGTAATTGCAAACTCTTGGTCGGACAGCAGACATATTTTTTACATGGAACTTTTACGTGGGATGTCATCATTTGTAAGTAAAATGACTGGGTCGGTTGTGTCGATCCGGCTCATCATTTTTAATGTTTCATAATAACTAGCTGGCCAATATTAAGATTTGTTTTATGTTTTTTTATTTTTTTTTTTGTGAGTATTCTTGGGTGTTACCTAAGATAATCGATATTGGCAAAATATTCAGGTTGCCAACATTCCCAAAGCTCTTGTTGCAATTTCTTTTCAGTTTCCGGAAATGCGCTCTGTCAACAACTGTTTGCTCAATCACGACATCTAACATACAGCTCCATCTGACATAGCCAGCACTTCATCAATTACATTTCTTCACATACTTTTCACTCAATCAACTTAACTTTTTGTTGACTACTTGTTTACTACTTGCACTCGTACTTTTCCAATATGAACGCAAATATGCAAAACTTTTCATATTTCCGATCAATTTTGTCGTGGCGGTGATGTAGCAATACGTACGTTCAGTTGCTGCTGCTAGTATGGTGATTTCAGAGAGATTGGTGTCTTGTTTACCTGCACATGAAATATTTATCGTTCGGGTTTCAACACCCCCGAAGCAGTGAAAAGTGTCTGGTCTCAATATCAATTTGAAACATCTGCAAACTATTTGCAGTGAAATGGTAAAAATGTATGGATTGTGAATTGATTGTTTGCCAGGAAATACGAGAAAAGTTGCGATGGATAGTAGCATCAGATATTTCACGTGAGTATTGAATCTTATGAAGGACGATAAAGTGTTCGATGGAAAATCGAAGAGAGAAGTCAAAATTTATAATGTCTGATGTATTTAATTTGAGTTTATATAGATATTTATATTTTATTGTTCGCCTTTATCGAGATCAGATATTCTGGATCCTTATTTTTGTGAACTATTCTAGCTTAATGAAATCTGATCTGGACGAAGGGGCTAAAAAAATGGATAACGAACCTGCAGTTCTGGTAATTTTATTTCAATTTTGCAGATATTCTCTTTGTGCTTCCTGGTTTGATGGACTTAATGGGAAGTGGGAAGATGAAAAAAAGAAATATAAACTCTCATAGGCAATGGTTGGTTCAATGATCTGCTTATATGTGAGAGCTCTACTCTTAATATTTAACTTAATAGTCTTCTGTCAAAAGTTTGTTCTTAGTATTTGGCTATTGTTTTTACTAATGTTCGAAGAACATTAGTATTAAAATCACTTATATATATATATATATATATATATATATATATGTATATATATATATATGTATATATATATATATATATATATATATATATATATATATATATATATATATATATATATATATATATATATATATATATATATATATATATATATATATATATATATATATATATATATATATATATATATATATATATATATATATATATATATAAAATCAACAAATTTCAGTGAAGAAATCTCAGGAACGCACCATCCAATTGATCTGAAATTTTCAGGATACATGGATGTATATCCAGAATAGTGACAAGTCTGACAGAAAGTTAAAAGTCTTTAACTCTTTGGCACCGGTCGCCATTTTGGTGATATTTTAAATATACCTATTATTCTGTTACAAAAAAGCTTTTGCAAAAACTAAGTTTATGAAATGAATTTTAAACGTGCTTTTTCATGTAAATACGATAGTCTTTTTGACATTTTTAACACTATGTGTGCGCTAGGTGCCTAAAATGAGATTGGGAACATTTGAAAATTTTTGAATTGCAATAATTTGTGATCACAAATCTTAAACGACATATTGACATAACCAAGTTGTAGACTTGTATAGTTTTTTATGAACGTGCTGGCAACCCTGCAGCTGCGGCAGGCATTGAAAATGAAAATCTTCAAACCATCGACTCTAACGAAAAATTTTCGTCTTCTACAGTGAAAACCATATCATAGAGAAATCTTATGTTTTGCTTATACAACCATAGCAAAACTTTCGAAATTCAACGTCGAACAAGAATGGTAACCCTCCTCCAATTTGTCTATATTTTTTACGATCCAAGTATCAGAAACAGTTGGAATTCACAAAATGTATTGGTATTAAGTGGGACCAAGTCTGACAGAAGCGAATTGGGAATGCGGGTAACTCTGTGTCAGTGGTGCCAACTTGAAATATTATGAAGAAATAAAACTGCTTTTTGCCCTATGAATTCTGATTTAGTTACCAGATTTGCAAGAAATTGACACTGTAGCTGAAACTTACTTAAAGCCGTGTTCGGTAGAAATTTGGTAGGAAAATTCAGTTGGTGCTGTTCAACTATGGTAATTTCGGTGTCTTGGGTTTTTAAACTTTTGCGACTGGTAGCCCTAAATTTCTTTGTACCCCTACAACTTCCAATGGAGCCATCAGATCAAAACGAAATTCGCAGAGTAGGTTGATTTCAATGTGAGGCAGATGTGATATATTTTTGGTTTTGAAGCTAGCGAAGGGTTGCCAGCGCGAGGCACTTTTTTGGCTATTTTCATATCAATAAATGCTTACATCAAGTATTGATATCGCGAACATTTACTATGAAAATAATAATATAAATTATAGTATAAATAAATGTTGAAATTTTCTAAATTCTAGAAATCTTTTGTTTCCAAACATCTTTCGTTTTTTGGTCCCAAACATCATTCTACCCCTGCACTTTTCGACGAAATCAGAATAGAAAGTGTATTCACCCAAAGTGGCATCATCTAGTTTAAATGGCGTCAGCTGATGAAAAAATAAAATGGATCAGCTGGACAGTTGACAGCTGACGAAGAAGTGATATTGGAACCGTGTAAAAAAAAAAAATGTGGGTTTTAATTCGGGGAAGAAAATAAAACGTGATTGAACGTAATGGTTTGTTACCGCGCTTATTTGGTGATTAACAATAAAAATATAAAAGAAATAAGAATATTGAGAAAATTTTACTTAAAGTTTAAAACGGGGATGCGTGTGTGATCGACGAGTGAACGAATTAGCTTGAAATCGATTGAAGGTTGTGTGTGATGAAGAATTCAATGAAAGTGTAGCAATCTCGCTTTGTCGTGTAGCCTTTTAACCACGAACTAGGAGGAAGTCAGAGTGTACAGTTCATAGTGTACTGGCAATATATTTCTACTGATAACAAGTAAAGTACATCAGACATTGAGTCCGCTTTGGGTCCATTGCTATTTCGTATATAATGTTAACGGTTCAGTATCAATAACGTCGCCTATCGTCTCTTATTTCATTTCCAGTTATGCGAGTGCTCCGGATCAACCAATCTGTGCTGCTTTTAAGCCTGTTCCCGAAAGTTTAAATTTTAATATAACAAAATAACCGGAAAGGCTCTATGTCTGTGTTGGTCTAAAGTAGCGTAATCTTAGAAGGAAGCTTTACTCTGCCCAAAACCCATGACCGTCGCAGCTGAGCTAACCGGCAAGGGAAGCACGCAGAGCGCATTAATGGAGTAAAGCTTATATCAATCTATGTTGCGATGGCGATAACATGCAAATTCGCAGGAAGATATAATAAGTATGAAGTATGTCCTCTTTCTTTTTCTACACAGTCTAAAATCTGCTTTCGGAAACTTTTAAATAATATTTTTTTGAACATTTACCGAAATTGTGCCCCACTCAAATTGTATCTGTCGAATCAGCTACTGCATATTTTTGGGTCTGCGATCTCTATAAACAGTCACGTTTAATCGGGACCATAAACTTTCAATGGGGCTTAAATCAGAAGAATTGTCCGGCCAATTAATCCAAACATTTGAAAATTGCTCATATATCGCCTCATAAGTTCTCAAACAAGTATGCATCTTGGCTCTATTTTGCGTCAAAATCACTTCTTTTCAGTCCATAAATTGCTGGCGATTATTAAAGCATTGAGCAAAAACAGAGAGAATATTTTCCTTGTAATATTCTCCATTAACAGGCACTCCTTGTTCAACAAAATGAAATTAGCTTTTTTTCCGCGACTGCTCACTCCGGCAGCTACCATGACTTTTAAGTTGAAATTCAGCGTCTGTATTACGGGACTATTTGCGGGATTGCTGGTTCTCACTATTCGATTAAATATTGGATGCAGTTGATTACACGGCTCGTCCGTAAAAAAGATGTTTGCACGTTGGGTTCGATAAAGGTTTTTCAGCTTTTGACTTATCGAAAGTACAGATGTGATACGTTGTCTGGAGACATATTGCTTCAGTGAGTGGCTCGAATGTTTCGCTGAGCGATTCATCTCGACACTTTTTTTAGCGGGCATCACTGTTCGTGTTCTTAATCCTGGTTTATTTCCTGACAATGTTCGCATCTTCTCTTTGCTTCTGTAGAAAGTAGCAACGGTTATTCACTGGTTTTCTCATCATCCATATTTCCTTGCACCATTATTTCACGGTGTCCTTATGGATCCTCAGTATTTTACATATATCCCTGGGGTTGCAGCTCAATTGATGAATATGTTGAATTAATTTTTGAATTTGACTATTTGCCATTATTATTGCAAAAATTTTCAATTCGAGCCAACGAAGATTTGAGATTTTTTTCAAATTTTGACATAAGGTCAATAAAATCAAGGTCCTTTGGTTAATTTGGTACTTTCACTTTAGGTTTTGAATATTGAAAATTTAGGTTTTGCATAGTAATTATGAAAATTTAGGTTTTGAATAGTTCTTTTATTATACCTCAAATAACGCATGAAGCTAATAAAACAATACCCGAGAATAGCAGGTCTCCATTTTTTATTTGCTGTTAGACATACGTACTAATTCCTTTCGAATTTTTTTTATCTACTCTAAAACAAAAGTCGTTATTTTGGCAAAATCTCTAAAATTTCGACTTCTCCTCTTTACAGGAATTAATTAATGCTACGTGGGCTTAAGGAAAATTAAAGAGGGTCTCAAACTTTCAAGGATAATTTTTCCCCGATCAATTCATTTGGGTTGATTTTTCATGCCGAAAGCCAGACACCTTTTCGCCAACCTGCAGTACTATACCACTAGCGTTATAAGCAGAAGGTCACCCCGTTGGCTTGCAGTTTGTGTCAAAACCACCAGTCTGAAAATTGTTAAGGCTAGAAATTGCGACGGACGAATGTAGCGATATCGCCAACCCGCTGATTGGTATAGATCTGCCGCTGCTAGTCGACACCAGTATTGTGGGCAGCTCAGCAAAATCCAGTACATTCTAATTCTAAAAAAACACCAATTCACCGCAATAGCGATTAGAAGAACAGGTCATGGTTGAAGAACAGGTCACACTGCTGATCGAAAACGCTTTATGGCCCAAACGGAGTCTAATATTAATAACAATCCCAAACAATTCTGACGCTACGTGAATTCTTTTAAAAAAGATAGTTCGATACCTGTCACTATGTCCTTAAATAATTTTCATAGTTCTGATAGCAAAGAGATTGCTAATATGTTTGCCATTTACTTCCAGCAAGTGTATTCTTGTCAATATAGTAATTTTGACCCTCTCCCTTCAAACAGTCCTCTTAGTGTGTCTGATTTTTGTATCAACTCTAATGATCTATTGAAAAAGTTATCAACGTTAGACGTTAAGAAACTGTGTTTTTTCCATACCAATTCCTCTACTTATTATTTTCAATATGTCGCTTCGCTCATTCCCTGAATTCTGGAAGTCAAGCTATGTAGTTCCTATTTTCAAATCAGGTGACAAATGTGATGTCAGTAACTACCGTCCTATTAGTATCTTGTCAACCATTCTATTTGAAAGTTTAGTCTGCGACTTTGTCACTCCTCTGATAAGGCCTCTAATTATTTGTAATCAGCATGGTTTCTGTAGTGGAAAATCCACCACAACTAATCTTATTTCATACCATAGCTTTATTTGTAATTCTCTGACATCGTCCGGCCAAGTTCATTCAATTTATACAGATTTTAATAAAGCATTTGATAAAATTAACTTATAGATTTGTTCAAAAAACTGAAAAACATTGGATTCCATGGTTCTACGTATGAATGACTCTGTAGCTATGTAAGCAATCAGTCATTATTTGTGAAATGTCATGATTCATTCTCAAATCCCTTCTTTCCTGCTTCTGGTGTACCTCAGGGCTCACATCTTGGTCCATTATTGTTTTTGATATTTGTAAACGATATAAGTTCAGTTTTTCATGACGTTCAGTTTTTATTGTTTCCAGATGACTGTAAAGTTTTAAAAGATATTAATACTCTATCTGAAATCCATTTGCTGCAGTCAAATATTGATCGTTTGTATGAATACTGTGATGATAATAATTTAGAACTAAATATTAGCAAATGCAAATTTATTATTTTCAAAAGGACCAGAGCAAGTTTTGGGGGTACTTACACATTTAATGGTGTTCCTATAGAAAAAGTTAATCAAATCAAGGATCTGGGTATTACCTTTGACGGTAATTTAAGCTTTACCAATCACATTAATCACATTGCTAACGAAGCTCGCAGATTGCGTGGCTTTGTTATACGTAATTCTCGTGAGTTTAATAATATCAATACTTTGAAGCTATTAGGCGTGTTTTTTTGCTCCTCTATCCAGTAGAGAATAGGGTATACGCATTGGAAACAACAACACTCCTGCACCAGTGAATTCAGTAGTACAGAAATTGTATTCGTCATAGGTAGTTCACGTGCTGAAGTATATAATGTGCTGATAGAGAAAAGAAAAGCTCATACGAAGTTGTCTTTTTTTCTGTGAGATGGCTTTGGTTTTTTGAAGGTTAAGTTGAATGTTTTGATAGTTAGTAAATTAAAAAAAGCTCGCATAATGTGTAGAAAGTTAAAAGAGATAATTTTCTGTTAGTCCTTTTGCTATTTTCTATCGATTGTGGTAGTGTATATTCGTTATTTTCTCCCTTTATTTTGAGCTGTTGAGTGGTACCACAGCAAATACAGCAACCTATGTCAGTCTTAGCGAAAGCATCAGCTGTTTTGTGATGGATCGTTTTTTTTGCGTCATTGTTCTATTCTGTTCTGTATCGGAGCAAAAAAAACACGCCTATTATACACGTCTGTTGTTCGCAGTAATGCCTAGTACTATACTCTTCGCGAAACGAATTCAATGGTCAAATCCCATACAAAAGAGCTTTACAGACGAATTGAAAAGCTCTTTTTGTATGGGATTCAACCGTTGAATTCGTTTCGCGAAGAGTATAGTACTAGGCATAAGCTCGAATATGTATCAGTTCTCTGAAACCCGTATTGCATGGTGCATATTGACCAACTAGAAAGAGTTCAGCATAAATTTTTACGGTACGTTGCTTCCAAACTTCGTTTGAACGGTATTGAAAATATTTATTCTGTGATTATGGAGTTGCTAAACATTACGTCGCTACAGGCTCGTCGGGCATGCCATGATGTCACATTCTTATATAATTTGATTAATGGCAATTTTGATTCCCCTTATCTCCTTGGCATATTGCGATTTCGGGTTCCCTCCAGGCAAACTAGATCAAACGATCTATTCATTGTAGATAACTTAAGGTCAAATTTTCACTAGAATTCTCCTCTCATGAGACTCCAAATTACGGGCAATATTTTGAGCAATGGTGTTGATTTTTTTAATGATTCTGTAAATATCATTAAACATGAGTTGTGCACTTTTTTCCATGGATAAATTAATTTTCTATGGATAGGATTGATTTAGTATCGTTCAGTTTTCAATGCTATTACCACTAGCTTATTAGTTGATATTGTTATCATTAGATTTTTTTATTGGATTCTATAACAGCCACCAAATTTTTGTTATTTTTTTATTTTTTTATTTTTATTATCATTTTTACATTTAAGATAGTTAAGCTATAAACATATGTATGAAATGGATTTTATTTCCGTGAATAAATAAATAAATAAATAAATAAATAAATAAATAAATAACATTATTCCAACCATTAATTTGATTGGACACCGAAATATAGTCTAATGCTTATCAGTGAAACTTCCAACATTACTTGAGTACTTGTAGTAGTAGTTCATCAGTAGTCGATCAGTAGACTTGCAGTCCACTAAAAACTCCGCAATGAAATCGTGAGCATAGGCTTTAATTTTTTCAGAATTTATCTCAATATTTTATAGGACATGGAAATAAGCAAAATAGTCTACTATTTTCACATCACAGTTAGCTTGTTTTTGTGGAAAAGACATGTCATGTATATGCATCACTCTTATGGTATTTCTTTTTGAACTCAAATGGAGAGGAGGCATTTATATTGCAACATGCACCACGTTTGATTCGCTCCATTAGAACCTTGTCTACGTCTGGTGCCTTATTGTTTTTCTGGCTTGTAAGATTCTCTTTCTTCCAAGGTTGAGACTTCCCCTGAGACGTTTATTGGCAATGATAGTATCAAAAAATGTGAAGCACTAACTAGTTTTTTAAAAATACGAGCTCATATCTCTTCAATGCTGTTTTATATATTTTGAAATTTATATTTAAAAATATGTTTTGAATAAACCAGAGAAAAAAACAATTACCTGTTGGCTATCACTCACGAGAAATTCCTTATAAAAAAAACATTTTTGTACCTTATATTGATTTGTAATCTTATTCAGAACATAGAAAATTTCAATACACACAAACCCTCATCAATTAAACTAAGTGCTTGAATCTCTAAACGAACCCTTCAGATCATTCTCATCCTTTACAAATTCCCAATCACATCCATCTCACCAAAATTTCGCCCTGTAGCTAATAATTCGCGTTAGCGTACACACAATAGTAAACAAAATCCTCGAAATCATTCATCGTAACCGATGATAAGAACGAATTTCGAAAACACCTCATCTATCAAAAGGATTTGGACAACGTCATCATCAACATCATCATTATTGTCAGATTTATATCGACACCAAAGTCAATGATGGATGTGAAGATGCGATAAGTGTGACAAGAAACGGCAAAAGCAGCTGTCAGAAGCTTGCTTGGCCTGTAGCATAGCACAACAAGGCATTTCGTTCGCTTGATGGCAACACAAAGAACAGCTCAAACGCAACACAACACACAGGAGCATAACAGTTTTGCGATTCTAATAGGATTCTATCGAATCGAATCGATACGACACGACAAGAAGATTGTAAAGCTAAAGCTTATTTACTGAATAGTTCATTATAAGGTCGAGGTAGATTGTGAAATGGAACGATTGGCATGAAAAAGGAAATTATTGTTGAATTTTTGTATGGCTGTTGGTAGGCCCACGTTGGGCGCAAGATTATTTGAAATCTTTTGAACGACATTTCAATGGGTTTTTCGCGAATTTCAAGTAAAGTGATAAAGTAAAAAAAGTGAATAAGTTTTTAAATTTCTATGCACGGAAATCGATTGTAATTGTTAGTTTAGTAGGCTTACCCATTCGTCATTCATTTTGAATATCAAAAATACCCATGTACTGTCACTGATTTACAGAATCATTAAAGACTTCTTGGAGCGGATGAAATCTCGTCAATAGCTCAACATGAAGTCTATTTTTTCAAAATTCTTCGCCGAAGTGTATCAACATCTTTTCCATTTACTTCTCTATTCGACGAAAAATTCTATTAATTTTTCTCATTCTAGTTTTGCAACTTTTCCGGCTCGTCATGAATTTTTGCAGTGCTCCATTTTCATCTACGTGAAACTTTCAAGTTATTCCATGTTCACTATCTATTCTCCTCCGGGACAAAAGAAAAAAATGCAAAAAGAAATCCTAGTTAGGCGTCTTGAAGCGTAAAGCAATTGTTTCCTTGCAAAGAGTTCTCTGTACGTTACTCTTACAATTTACGGAATTCGTGTTCCAAGCATAGTATAGGGCTGCTGCTGCAGTAGTTGTTCAAGATGGATGTGAACTGCAGGAAGTGCAAGTTGAATCACCGAATTGATGTTACCGAGATGAAATCTCGATTTTCGAAATCAACGATGTGCATAGTGTGTGCCTTGTTCGCTTTGAAGTTTTTGAAGTTTGAATGCAGGTCAAAAGACAAAGAGATGAGTTTTCCGTTAAACGGAGTGGAAAGATGAATATGTATATGATGGAAAGATGAGAGAGTAGTTTGAGTTTTGCCGCCATGACTGCCGTATTTGATCTTCAAAAGTTTCACTAGATACGGAGTACTTTTGCAACTTTTGAGAGCTTGAAAAGTTGTTCCTCTATCAAACAATTCAAATTTTAGAAAATAATCATTATTGCACAAATAACAACTACGTTCCATTCCGAAAATGTTAAAAGATCACTTAAGACGCACCAAAACTAATCACATTTTCATTAATTCCACCACCATTGTCCTGCGACTACGATAAAATCCAAATTATCATCGCTTCGGGGCATTCGCTTAGTCTTTGTGCTGGAGCGGAAAGTACTCGTTACAAAGTGGATGACAAAGAACACTATTACTTGAGCTTGAGCTTATCATCTTTATGCATCATCTACTTTTAAAACTGCAATTAATTTCTCAATTTAATTAAACAGTCGTCACTTTGGTCGATTTGAATGGAATTACTTGAGCTTGGGTGACTTTAGCTACAATTTCATGGAATGGTGATTCGACGAAGTGAATGAATTTGATGCGAGAAATTGGTTTGTTAATTTTGGGAGGTATGGATGTGGTGGAGTGAGTTAAAAATTGGAAATCGATTAAGAGTCTAACACTGTTTATGAAGATGCATAAAGTGGAATTCTGTAATATCAGGGCCAGATGATTCAGAGCTATAGATTGAAACATATCAATGTTTCCATTTTCATCCACTTATAAGTAAACTACCCTACTAACAACAAAGGTTCTATCTATATTTTTATCATTTTTGAGTTAACACCGGATTCAGAAACTGCATACTCAATTACATCATTGTACAAAATATGAAAAACCTAACTTTTGTGGAGGTATGTTAATATCAATAGCGAAAAATCTCCCCATCTACAAAAAACTTCGCATTACTAAGCATAAAGATTATATCTGCTGTAGATAGAACCTTTGTGCTTAGTAATGTGTAGATAGAACCTTTATGCTTAGTAATGGGGTCAGTTTTTCGTTTCATGCTACTACAAATAAGTCCTATTATCCACAACTATTTTAAACGGTAAAGCTTTTACTTGTGTCTCCAGTAAACGTATTGGTATCCATGTTTAAACTTTCATTACGTTTGAAGGTGTCTGCAGCGTATAGAAAAAAACACAAATCATTGAATATCTCGAAAGTACTAAAATGTGGATAGAACCTTTAGGCTTAGCAGGGCAGTATAGCCCTTTCAATATTTCTACCGCCACCACCATTGCACCAAGCGAAAATCCATACTGCGTCATCAGGATAGTGCAAATAAACGAAATTTTGCTGGTAGTCAACACAATACGCTATAGTCTGATAGTCTGAATGGAAACGTGGGTATGAGTTTGAGCTGCAATTAGCTGTGAAATTGTGAAAAAGGCACCAGTTTTTTTTCAATCGATGTTACACGGTCAATATCGCACGAACTGAGGAAAATCGTTGTGAATGTAGTCAAAATTATGCACGGGTGGATTTTTTATAACTGTGTTGAAACTGGATAGAAGGTTAAAATTTTACAAAAATATGATTACTTGTAGTGAGGGGAAGTGTCACCAATATTGGTTAAATTGCAGCAACATATTATTGATATCAGATATTTTAATTTGCAAATTTAAATATTTTCAGATTGATAGACGTTGAGGAGAGAAAAGGTTACCCTCTAGACCAGAGGTTCCCAAACTTTTTTGTGTCGTAGACCCCTTGCCATGTTTTTCGGTTTTGGGTAGACCGCTACTTACCTGATATTGATTTTTTGTAAATTTCTAACAGTAGTGAAGTTTAGTGTAAAAAACTTAAAGTAAAAACACATGTTAAGTTTTATACATTTATTAATTGAATTTAAATTAAAACTACTCAAAATAAAATTTTTTATCTGTTATATAAAATATACGTAACATAAAATAAACATAAAATAAACTAAGCAATAAGTAAATGATTTTAGTGAGAAAGATGAACCTGATGCTTTAATAATAAATTATCAGCATTTGGCGTCAATTTTGTAAGGTTTAATCTTAAATTTCCTCGGCTAATGATGTTTAGTCTGTTTCTATTTGTCGTTAGGAGATTGGTAACACCGCTGAACCCCCTTTCCACTAGGTATGACGATGGAGAGGAGATTAAAAATGTCCTCGCTATATTCCATAATACGGGATAATTAACGGGAATGTTGTTTTGCAGCCAGAATTGCTGATATCCGTTTTTAAACTGAACCTTAAGTTCTTCGTTTCTACTTGGTTCAGTCAGTTCCTCTTGTATTATGACATTCGTTTCTTCTATGTCACCATATGGGTTAATTATCCACAGTGGTATTACCATAGTCAAAACGTCCTCAAACCTAGTTTCAAAATCTGAATAGAAGGCATTTAAATGTTGAACGTAGGATGAAACGTCATCTTCCTGGCAGTTTGTCTGTGACAAATTGGGGAACTGGGCAAATTCACCCCGTCCAATATTTTGCTTCAAAAACTCTGGCAAGAAACGCTGATAAGATGGACTTTGTTTTAATCAAATTTAGACTGTCGCCTTGTAACTGCAAATTAACCATATTAAATTTTGTAAACAAATCTGTTAAATAGGCGATGTCTGTTTTCCACTTCATTAAATTGTCTTTTAAAATTTTATCTCTAGTATCCAGAAATTATAAAATGGTCTCAAAAAATGCAAAAAATCTTGTCAAACATAAGCCTTTCGACAGCCTGCGTACTTCAGTGTGAAGGAGTAATTGATGAAAGTGTTCGTCATTTTCTTGACACAACTGCGCAAATAACCGCGTATTCAATGCGTTGTTTCGGATTCGTTCTACTGCATCAATGACTAATTGAAGAGATTCATGCAATCTAACACTCAAATTTTTAGCAACTAAATGTTGTTGATGGATGAAGCAATATATTGCTAACACCCCTGACACATTTTGTTTTAAATAGCTTATAAATCCACGATAACGTCCAACCATAGCAGGTGCTCCATCTGTAGCTACTGATATTATATTTGATAAAGGGATTGCTTTTTCAATGAAGTAATCCTTCAAAACATGAAATATTGATTCACCTTTAGTGTCGGTTGTTAAAGTTCTTGCGAAGGGCAGTTCTTCGTAGATTTCTTGATTCATAGTAAAACGAACATATGCCAATAATAATGCTGCATTACCAGGTAAAATTGACTCGTACAGTTGTATAGAGAAATGGGTCGTTTGCAAATAATTACACACGAAGCTTTCAATATCAAAACCCATTTCATCAATACGTCTTTCAACAGTATTATTGTTTAAGGGAATTCTTTTAATGATATCAGATGCAGGTTTATGTAAAACAGTTTTTAAAAACTCTTTAACGGCTGGCAAAATTAACTTATCTCCGATAGTATGCGGTTTTCCGGATTTTGATATAAGTAGCGAGATATTGTGAGACGTCCGCAAACCATCATCGTTTCTTTGTGACGTCGAAGCGAACATTCTGTCCAGCGTGGGTCTCTTCTGAAGTTGATCTTTGAGTGTTTGAAAGTATTTCAAATCTTTATCTGTATTATCAGGGTGACATCTTCTCAGATGATCCTGCAGCTTAGATGGTTTCATAGCGTCATTGCCCAAAACTTTGTTGCATAAAAGGCACATAGGCAATTGTTTGTCCGACAATGATGGAATGAAGCCAAGCTTCAAATAATCAACATTGTACTGTCTGCATTTCTTTTTAGATTCGGACATGGCATCAGTCATCTGTGAGCAAAATTAATATATTTAAATAGGACATAAAGTCCAGTAGCTGTATATTAAAAAATCAAAGTCAAATTTAAATCGTATGGTCTTAGATTTTATGGCAGGCATAGGCGTACATACATTATAAATGAATGTAAGAAAGAGAATGTTATGAATGTTACTTAAGGTTTTGATATGATGGAACTTTAAGGAAATTTGAAAGTTACATAACAAAAAATGTTAAAATAAAATATTATACAACGAATAGTAATAAAAAATTGTTATGCGATTTATCTCTACGTACATTCGACTGTCATGTGTAAAAATTCACTGGATCTACATTAGCAATAATACAAAATTTTAATTTTAATATAGAGAAGTATGTAGAAGTATGTTTGAATATTAAACTACAAATAACTGAAGTCATGATTGGCGCAATTTATCTGTCTTTGCTAACTACGAGTAAAAAACTAAAATTTAATGAAAAATAATGCACTTACTTTTCTCCGGCACTCTCAAACAAAATAACACTGATTCAATATAATTTGTGTGATAAACTACCAGTTTATATTTTTTTAAGTATTTTCTTAGCACTTTCCTTTTCAAGATTCAGGAAACGAATAAACGTATTTGTCTCACATTCGTATTTATAGAGTGACGAATTGAACAAGTCAGTGCAAGTTCGCGAAGCTCTGAGCAAAGACATTAGGCGTGCTTTTTTGCTCCTCTATCCAGCAGAGAATAGAGTATACGCATTGCAAACAACAACACGCCTGCACCAGTGAACTCAGTAGCACAGAAATTCTATTGGTCATTGGTAGTTCACGTCAGAGACTTGCACAGCGGCCCGAGCCCGCGGGTTGCGGCCGCACTGAACCGCACTCGCACAAGACAGCACGGGTTCGATGAGTGCGGTGACGTCATCGGGCTGACCGGGCGGGCTTGGATGAGGTCGGTTCAGTGCGGCGGGCTCAAGGCTCAGTTGAATTTCATAGTTTCCATATACTTTGTAATGGAAGACTGAGTGATATTATCCAACCGGTGCGTCGGACGGAACGGAGCGGAAGAGATAATCAAATTACATCTCTGGACGCATCGAGAGAGTGAAAAGTTGAGCTTAGAATGTGTGATGAGTGTTTTGCGAGGCATTCTGTCAGTTTAGTATTTTTGAAGGTGAATATGTTTTCAAAATGTTTTGTGGAATTGATAATTCATTTTTCTTATTTCTTAGTGTACTTTACGCATTCGGCTCCTGATCAAATAATGTTAATTTATCGATGGTTCAAAAAACCGTCAATATTTGTTGAACCGGTTAAATTGATGTCTGCATTAAATTAGTTTATCTTTCATTTATCTTCGCAACTGTTGCGCTTAAAACATCATTGATAACTTTTCAGAAATAGCATGTTTGAAAATAATGTGACATAAATAATAGTAGCTGTAATTTATTACAGTTCGGAAGTTTGATTGATTCCATTAGTTTTTCTAAAACCTATTGTTTTGCTAAAACTAATCGTTTTTCGTTTTTATAAAACGAATCATTTTTCGTTTTTTTAAAACGAACCGTTTTTACTTTGTTAAAATGAACTGTTTGGTATGGGAAAACTGTTTAGCGGCGGAAAACAGATTTATGTATGTATGTATATATAATACGAGCTTGTCAGACTTATAAGGTGCGTATTTTTGCATCTCGATCAAGAGCAGATTAAAGTAGGTAGTATTGAAAACAACAACAGTTTCTGTTGTTTTGAATGCTGCATACCAGAACCAGCTCTCGATGGCATACGACCATGCTTGATGGTTCTTTACAACCATGTGTACTGATTGGTGTATGATTGAACTAGTAATGGGCAGCACCTGTGTGTGCTAAGCACATTCTGCTAGCACAATTCGGTGTGTTTGGCAAGTGCGACACTATATAAGTGTGGACTGGCGACACACTTTCGGTAACAAGGTGTTGTTGGCATTGCACAGTGTACACATTTTGTGGTTTCAAAGGCATTAGCTATTGAATGCATTAGCTGATGAATGAGATAATTAGGGAATCAAACAGGGAGATAAGATTTATTATTCTTAAGTTTTCTGTGTCAAAGTTTTAATTTTGAGTATACTAGCGTCCTTCTATCTGCATTTCAGTAACTTTCGAGATATTCAAAGATTGTATTTTTGTAAATGCTGACGTTTTCAAACGGAATGAAAGTTTAAACACGGATACAAATACGTTTATTTGCGGTGCATATGAAAGAAATGCTTTCTCGTTGAAAATATGTGTGGAAAATAGGTTTTGCGTAGATACAAGGGTTTTGTCGTAACACGCAACGAAAAAATGATAGCATTATTAAGCATAAACCTTTCTGCTACACATTACTTGGCATAAACCTTCTATCTGCTGCAGATAGAAGGTTTATGCTAACTACACTCAGAAAAATATGTTTCCGAAAATCAAAGAAAATATTTACTTGTTTACGAGATGTGAAATCTTCCACAAATCAAATAAACTTTTATTTGATATCAGTAATTTGTATACATATCATTGAAAAGCTTCTTATATTCAACGAAATACAATTTTTGCTTTACCTTATTTCAAGTAAGTAATTTTCCTCAAATCTTGTAAATTACGTCTATGAATTTAGTAAATTATATCTACACCGCGAATATTTTTTTCTATGTTTCAACAACAACCACGCTTCAATATTCGACGAAAAAATTGATAGTTTTTCTGTCTTCTATCAACTTTTCCTCTACACAAATAAAGGGTCGATAGCTTAGTTCGCTAACGTGTCAATCCAAAGCAGCGATCTACCGCTCGAGGGTTCGAATGCCGCCGGGTTCATGTCATGGTTGACTTTGTTCGTCTTCAGTGTTCCTAACTCCATTGATTAAGTGTAACATTATAGCTTAAATTGGCGACTGGGCATAAATAATACTAGCGCTTCAGAAAATGAGAAAAAAATATCGCACCTTAAAAAAAGGAAAAAATGGTAATATTTTTTTCAAAGTTTTTGCGTGCCAACAACATGCTATGTTTTCAAAGCGGTCCCCCATCTAAGTAGTAACCGCGCCCAGCACTGCTTAACTTCGGTGATCGTACGTGAACCGATTTATGCCAGATGCCAGATGTTCTTGAAATTATATTAAATTTTACTCAGGGCAAGTGCAATATCAGTGCTTGAAATGAATAAATTCCTTTCTTTCGATTGAATAAATATTTCTTTGAAACTATACCAAGTTTTACTCAGGGCAAGTACAATATTTGTTCTTTGAAATGAAGAAATGTCTTTCTTTGGATTGAGTAAATATTTCTTTGGCGCAGAATCATTACCAATTTTCTTTGATAATGTGTTCATTTTTCTTCAAAAAATAGAAGTATTTTTCTCAGTGTAGTGCTACGTTTTTTGTAGATGGGGCGATTTTTCATTTTTGATTTTAGCGTGCTTCCACAAAAGATAGGTTTTTCACATTTTGCAGATGATGTAATATACTATGTAGTTTTCGAATCTGGCGGTAACACAAAAATGAAAACAATGTCAGATAGAAGGGTTATGTTAACGATGGCCGTATAGGATAGTATAGTTTATATTGATACCATAGTGTGTTCAAAAAACTGTGTAGTTGATGCAGAGACTTGCACAGTGGTGCACAAGACAGCTGACCGGGCGGGCTTAGTTGAGTTCGGTTCAGTGCGGCGGGCTCAAGGCTCAGTTGAATTTCATAGTTTCCATATACTTTGTAATGGAAGACGGAGTGATAGTCATCCAACCGGTGCGTCAGACGGAACGGAGCGGAAGAGATAATCAAATTTCATCTTTGGACGCATCGAGAGAGAGAGAGGAAAAGTTTTTCTAAAACGAACAATTTTTCTAAAAGGAATAGTTTTTCTAATACCAATCATGTTTCTAAAACAAACCGTTTTTCTATAACGAATAGTTATAGAAAGGTCTCAGTACTCAGAAAGGTGCCTGAATTAACTTTCCGTAACAAAAATTTTTTTTGTCCTTAAAATCACTATTGTACTCTCCGACTACTTTCAATCATCGAATGCGCCGTAAAGGCAGTTTCTGCCAAACTATGGCCAAAAAACCCTTGCCTCCCCTACAAAACCGAAATGTTTGTAACACAGCAATTGGTCTTGGCCCGTTATGTCCGAAACCACTCTAACCCAAAATTGGCCGATTTCAGCTACTTTTGCCCTAAAAGCCTTTTGAATATTTCGATAAAATACTTGCAAGTACAAAAATACTCGCAAGTACGAAAATCTCGATACTTCATATGCTTTTATCTAAAAGCAGATTTTATTTTAACATACTTGAAAGCATGACAAAACTCAACTTTATATAATATTTGATCATACACTTTGATCAGTCTTAATGGTAAAAAAACCAGTTCGTTTTCGTTGATTGAAAACAACTGTTTGATTTCTTTATCAACTACAATAGATATACCACATGTATACAATAAAAAATATCATTCTTATTAGCAATACTACACACATTATCACTGCATAGCCTGCCTAGCAAACAGTATGGGTCAATAACACTCTATTAAAAGTAATTTGATTCGCATTTTTTGTGTATATAAATAGATATGCAGGAAATAAAAATTCATTCTCAGACAACACATTACAGACACTAACGGACATTATCAACGGGATGCTCCATATAAAGAGATATCCAAAGGCGTGGAAATCAGCCATCATCATAGTTTTGCCAAAACCAGGTAAAGACCTAAAATTTCCCCAAAATTGGAGACCCATAAGCCTCCTAACATCTCTAGCTAAATTGGCTGAACGAGTTCTCCTTTCTCGCCTAAGCGAAAAAGTCTATGAGAACAACATTATCCCAGAAGAGCAGTTCGGCTTCAGGCCACAACACTCCACGGAACTCTAGTTAGCAAGAGTAGTGCAATATATCCGAACAGGACTCAACCAAACAAAGTCAACTGGACTGGTGATGTTCGATATAGCAAAAGCCTTTGACAAAGTCTGGCATGCAGGACTAATGTTTAAAATGCATGAGTTCAAAATACCTCTCCCACTCATAAAGATCATTGGATCATTCCTTAAGGGCAGGACATTCAGAGTGAGAATCGAGGGTCTTCTCTCAACAGAACGTATAATTGCAGCTGGAGTACCACAAGGCTCCCCGCTATCACCACTTTTGTATAATCTATACACAGCAGATATCCCCAAACTGCCGTAGCAAAAATATCACTCTTCGCCGATGATACGTGCATCTTCCACACGTCCAGGCTAGCATTACTTCAACTTTGCAGTCCTCCATAAACACGCTAATAGAATATTTCCAAAGATGGAAAATCAAAATCAACTCGTTCAAAACCCAGGCGATTTTCATCACGAGGAAAAGGCGACAGACACCACACAAACTGACCGTGGACGATCAACAGATACAATGGCAACGGAGCGCAAAATACCTAGAACTAACATTCGACGACAAGTTAACCTGGACGGAACATATACAAAACAAAAGAAAAGCGTGCAACAACCTCCTCCAATCCCTGCTCCCACTTATAAAGACTAAAAGACTACACATAAAAACCAGAAAACTTTTATACAAACAAATAATTAGACCGACTATTTTATATGGGAGCCAAGCGTTTGCACAAACCACAAAAACTACTCAACGTAAACTTCAGACATGTCAAAACATCGCACTGCGGCGAATTTTCAGGATACCATGGTATGTTAGATATAAAGACATACATAAGGACCTAAGAATAGAGACAATCGACCTGTACTTACGAGACAAAGCCCTTAAACTCTTTGACAAAATAGACCGACACGATAACAGTACCATGAATATCCTGAAATTTCCGAGCAGACGACACGAGAAGTATCCACACTTGAGGAGTCTCGCAAATATTTAACAAATAACTGAACGCACAAAAATGCACTTATTGAGGCTATGAAAGGAAGCTGAGCGCAAGACCGCTCACTGACAGGAATGGAGTAAGAGTGAGTTATTCACTAGCTCCAAACCAACACACAGTTCCAAAAATTCATTCAATTTCGTATACTTGAATCAAGCGTTTCATTCTTCAAACTTCCAACAAGTGCAATCGCTTGGTGGAATTCATATTCAATAGAAGGTTCTCTAAGTTTCAAGTGCTTAGTGAACCACTATTGAATCAATAAAAACAACAACAGAAACGCCCATCCGGTACAATTTCCAAATGCTTGATTTCTTCAAAGCTAAAATATTCAATCTTGATGTAAATTCTACCATTTGTTTCATTCAAAAGCCATTTCGATTAAGTATTAAGGTGCAATGAACACATATCATAAATTTCAGCATTCTGTCTGTACCACTACCTGCGATGTCATACCATCCTCGTTCTCGCCTAGCACGAAGATCAGCTTGCCTATGCATTCGGCTCGTATTTTTCACCCCTCGGTTTGAGTCTTCAGTGCTGCCGCAATCCGCGGGCCAAAGCTGGCCCGGTGCGGTGCGGGCCGTGACGTCACCGCACATCGCGGGTCGGGCCGAATAATGCTCAGTGCTGTGCTGTGCTGCGCGGCGGGCCGCTCTGCACGACTCTGGTTCACGTGCTGAACTATAGAATGTGATGATAGAAAAAAAAGCTCATGAGATGGCTTTGGTTTTTGAAGTTTAAGTTGAATGTTTTGGTAATTAGTAAATTAATAAAAGCCCGCATAATGTTTAGAAAGTTAAAAGAGGTAATTTTCTGTTAGTTCTTTTTCTATTTTCTATCGATTGTGGTAGTGTATACTCGTTATTTTCTCCCTTTATTTTCAGCTGTTTTGCGGTACCACAGCGAATATAGCAACCTATGTTAGTCTTAGCGAATGCACTGCTGTTTTGTACTAGATCATTGTTTTTGCGGCATAGTTCCATTCTGTTCTGTATCGGAGTAAAAAAATACGCCTATTAATAATTAAAAAGATGTTTCACCCTGTACAAAAATTGTGTTTAGCTAAATTTTGAAGTGGATTTTAAAAAAATCCACAAAGCTCTTTAATATGAGATTGATTCTTTTTCTGAAGCATTTAATTTTCATAGCAATAAGAGCAAAAAAAATTCTGTGTGGTTACTTTCTTCATGTGTGAATAGTGTATTCGCGAGGAGTGTTTTGAAGCTTTAAAAAAAATTGTTACGTTATTCTTAAAGAATTAATCCATTCATTTTACTATGCATATTATTTATGTTGGGACATCTTTATAATTAGTAAGATCTCTGCTCTGAGACTGCGCGAATGCTTTTAATAAGATGATACTGATATATCATTATGTGCAGGTTTTTACAAGTTCAAAATGTATTGCGACCACAAAGCGAATGCCTACATTCTACAACTTACACAATTTTATAAACATATATAAAACATTTTTTACTTCATAGGTATTTTTATAAATAATGTATATGTCTTTATATTATAAGATAGTATAATGTTAGTAAATAGGTACTATCAATGTATGTTGAGATCCACTATCGTGGATCCCCATTTTCATTTCATGGACCCCTAAATTTTTTTTCCGCTGACGTAGACCCCTTGCAGGTTGTCATAGACCACTGGAGGTCGATATAGACCACTTTGGGAACCACTGCTCTAGACATTGATATCTGGCAAGAAGCTGAAATATATTTAGCTTCGAGAGGAAAAAATAGTCTTCAAATTAATATATTGGGTCTTGAAGGTTAGGCAAAATTAAACCAGTAACAATTTAGTTTCTAGGTATCAATTGCCCACAGGTGAGATTTGTATAGGTTCATCGTCAGAAAATATGGTTTAGAAAATACCATTATGTTGTCGACATTTTTTTATAGAATCCAATAAGTAAGCGCTCGAGACATTTGTAAAAATAAAAAAAAAAAATAAATTTACTAAATATGATGATAAAATGTATTAATCGTCTTTGGTCGTTCATGGTTAACTATTCTTTGAATTTGGCTTTTTTTCTCTACAGAAGATTATCCCTTTTCGAATAGAATAGGTTGAAATGAATAGGTATGTTCAAATGAAAATTCGAGTTTAAAAACAAAAAACTTTATTTTGACAATTTAAAAACCTAAGTGAAATTAACTAAAAAGTATCTGTTTCGGCAATTTAAAATAAAAAAAGGTTAATATTTAGTAAATCAAAATAAGAGACTTAAAACTCTTCTGGCTGTTCTTCCGCTGTAGTTGTGGGCCGTTCCGTTTATTTCATCCCAGAAAATGTTCTTCTTGTTGGGGAAGTATTAAAAAATATATGTAAAAATGAAAAAATGTAATAGATGAAAATAATTTAAACTGAAAATAAATGCTTCAAATGGAACAAATGCAAAAAATTAAACAAATGTAAATATGTAAAAAAAATTAAAAAAATACGAAAATTAAAAAATGAAAAATAAAGTGAAAAAGAGCAACCGATGGAGGAGAGCAATCAGTGGAGGTGAGTATGAAACACAAAGCACAAAGTATCGGAAGTTTTTTTGTTTCAAACGACTTCTGTGCTACAGTTCAGGCATTTATGTTACTTAGAATGAGTTTTATAAATGTAAATATTACAATTTAATCAGCTTAAATGAATTGATTTAGTTATAAAGACAGTTATCTAGTGTGGTGGTTTTCGGGTTACAAATTAAAAATCTTCGCTATTTTCATCATCATCGTGGGACTACAGCCAGAATCGAGCCTTAGCCTCCTTAATGCTCCGCCTCCATTCGTTTTGGTTCATTGACCGCGTACTCCAGTTCGGTGCTCCCAAAAGCGACCTGTTGTCAGCTGGCTTACCGACTGGCCTGGCTCCGCTCGCTCACCCCTTGAGAGACCGTTTGGGGATTAGACTGTCGCTCATTCGTTCGACGTGGCCAGCCGATTGACGTTTTTGTAATCGTATGACAGTAGAGACTTCTATCTCGTCGTATATGGTATACAACTCGTTGTTGTATCGGATTTGCCATAAATCTTCTTCCCGTATTGGACCGAGGATTTTTCGCAATACCCTTCTTTCGAACGTATTTAAGGATTTTTCAGACACCAGGGTCAGTGTCCAGATTTCACTTCTATAGCTTGGCACAGGATCTGATTATTGTTATTGTAGATACGAAGCTTCGTTTTTGTTGGTACGAAGACTTCAAAGTAGAAAGCACAGAAAATAATTTCTTATTGGTGAATTGAATCCGTCGTTCGCTTTCGTCATGCTCATTCCCATCCTTCAAGAGGTTCGTCCCAAGGTACACGAAGATGTCTACGTTTTCATGGTTACAGTCCTCTATCGCTATGTTTTGTCTTGCTGGTTTCCTTTTCCTTGATTGGGTCAAAATTTTTGTTTTTCGATCGTTAATTTTAAGACCAACTTCTTTGGCGGTTTTGTCTAGAGTTACAAATACTTCCTTGGCATCGTTGAACGAACGTGACATAATATTGATGCCATCCGCGTAAGCTACTAGCTGTGTGGACTTAAATTACAGAGTTCCACTCTGTCAACGGGGATTTTTCTGATGACATACTCAAGTGCTAAGTTAAAGAGTACAGAAGTTAATCCTTCCCTTTGTTTTAACCCTGTATTCGTCGAAAACGAATTGGTCATGTCATTCTGAAACAGCACTTGTGATGTGGATTTCGTAACAACTTTGCTAGGATTTTATATAATGCAGCGCGGTTGATGCTATCGTACGCTTTTTTAAGGTCGAATTCCCAGTATTTGTCAAAAATTTGTTTCACCGTAAATATTTGGTCAAATGTTGATCTTCCACGTCTGAAACCTCCTTGATATTCACCAAGAATTTTCTCAGCGTGATGGGAAATCCTAAACTCTAAAATGACGTACAAAGTTGTGATATGCCCTTGTAGTTTTCGCACAGTAGTTTATCTCCTTTGTTGTGAATGTTGTGAAGGGGACATATAAAACTTTTTCGCCACTCATCCTTCATCGTTTTTTGTTGCTAGATGTTGGTCACAAATCCATGGATTGCCCTTAAAACGGAAATCCCGGCTGTCTTCAGAAGCTCCGCGGGGATAAAATCGATGCCCGGAGCTTTGTTTAATCTCAAGCGGTCCATGGCCTGTCGGACTTCATCTCATGTAGGAGGGTGAGATGAGGCACTGTCAAGGTATGTACCAATTAGTGATGGCGATTTGTCGGATGCGGAGACATTTTCGTTCAGTAATTGCTGGAAATAGGACGTCCATCTCTGCTTCACCTGCTCTGAGCCGCTTATGATGGATCCATCGGTAGCACTATATACGGTGGTGCGTAGTTTAAAGCCCTGCTTTAAGTGCCTCAGTACTTTTTTTGCTTGTTGAGTGTTGTTAGCCATAAAGCTATCATTCATGTTATTCATAATGTTGTCAAAATGCTTTCGTTTCTTACGTCTAATTACATTGGCTAACAAAATTTAATCTTCGTCGTGCCCTACTAACTTATTTAGTGTTTTTTCTATGTATGAGGTGTTGTGAATAAAAATACGCAGCTATTTTTTTTTATCCCTTATGAATATTATTTGGTTAAGAAAAATTAATTATAAAAAAAATATTAAATAGTTCTCCAGAAACAAGTGAATGATGTGGTTTGTAGATTAAAGGTCTATGATTTTCCGGAATATTTGGCATCCGGTTGGTATCTTTTGATCGTCCAGCGGTAGTCAGTCAATATCTTTAGGATCTATCTACCCTGATACCGCTTCTCCATCTTTGAAATGTCCTGGTGGAACCTTTGTCCATGCTCATCACTTACAGTCCTCAAATTCTCAGGGGGAAAATCTGAATGTGATTTAGAAATTAAATTTTAAGCGACGTATTGCAACCCTATGCTTCATATGTCAGTAGAAGCTCTTAAATCAATTCTCTATGGCTCTTATTCTTATGGTTACCAAAACCATTGGCAGCCACGTTCTTAAAGCAATGCCAACCTGATTTTTCTAAAACGTTCAATTTTTCTTCGGACTGAGGTCCTACGAAAATGCCATCTTTGATTTTAACATCGTTTGTTCAAATGGCTGAAAGTGGAGAGTTGTGAATTGATAGATGGAACTGGTATAGGTAAATTGTCATCATGAGGAACAGGTCTTATTGCTGAATATAAATTAGGGTATTGAACTGTGTGTTTTTTCTTTGGATGTATGAATTTTATTGGAGTCTTTTTGAGTTGTATTGGAGTCTTATGGAGTTTTGTTGGATTCTCTAGGCCAAGTCCATATCATGGGAATAGCAAACGACATAAGACGTGATCCTTTTTTCCATTCAGTTAAATTTTTTACACATGTTATGCAACAAATATTTGAGGCTCAAGATCTGTCTTGATGAGCCCCTCCAAAGCTAAAGTCCTTGCGGTAACAAAGTCAGTGCACTACAAATATAACAAAAACAGGTAGAATCGTTAATAAACTTTCTCGATATATTTGCGCAAACACATAAGTTAATTAACAGCAAAAACAATTTAAATTAATAGCGGAAACAAATATATGGCACTCCTTTTTTTACGTCCGTCCATATGCATTTATCGCTAAAATACCGAAAATGAACTTGACCTCATCACAAGAAAACAGAGGGTAATTGAAAAAAATAAGTATAATTTCGTAATGAGGGTAAGCAGTCAAAACACGATCACCCATCAGAGTTAGTGTGGCATGACCACTGTTGACCAGTGTTATTCTATTAGCTACTCTCCAAAGATCGTCATATTTTTCTATCTTGGCTCTTGTTGGTCGTTCAATGTGGATTTTGTAGGCTGCATTCTTTTTTTCTGCTCTGCCGGGCTGTATATCCCACTATTTTTTTGGTTGCTGCACTCACTGCATTTTTGATGGTAGTCCAGACTTCGTTGATAGACGTGTTGTTAGGCATAGAAGCTAGTTCAATTTCCAGAGCAGATGTATACTTGGCTTCTACCGTTTGGTTTCGAAGCTTGTCGACATCGAACTTCCTTGCGTTTTGAACTTGCTCTAGTTTGATTCGAAAGTGATTTTCGACATCGATATCGAGTCTTGACTAAGTAGTGGACGGAGTCACAGTTGGCCCCGCGAATGGTTTGCGCATCTTAAATTCTGGAGGATCATCTTTTTTGAATCAGAATATGGTCGATCTGATTAAAGCTGTGGCCGTCCGGGGATGCTCATGTCCTTTTGTGAATGTCGTGATGCGGGAAACATGTGAAACCTGCGATGAGGTTTCTACTGCTCGCAAAGTCGAAAAGTCGTTTCCATTACCGTTGCAGAGATCGTGAAGGCTAAATTGGTCGGTGGTTCCGCGATGTATTTCCTCCTTCCCAAACTTTGCGTTGAAGTCGCCCAGCAGAATTTTCACAGCCTTTGATGGCAGAAAATCATATAGTCTTTACTGAAGTTTATTAAAGTTATATTTCACTGCCTCATCCTTATCTTCAGTGGGGGCATTAACGTTGATGAGCCAAACGTTAAAAAACTTTGCTCGAATGCAGATCGGACACAATCTTTCATTGACAGATTTAAAATCGATTATTTGCGGTTTCATTTTCCACTCCAAATTCATGACTTCCAGATGATTTTCCGCTTTTGAAGATTGTGTATGATCTCATGTCCATCATCTCAGCACCAAAAAGCTTCGTTTCCTGGGCAGCGAGAATATTCTTTTTGATCTGAGTGACCTGTTCCAGGAGGCCTTTAATGACCCCTGGTCTGTACAGGGTTCGCACGTTCCAGGTTCCAAAAGGGTAGTCCATATTTCGTTTGCGTGGTCGTTTCTGTTGATCCGATCCAAGTATGCGAGGTGAAGTATCAGGTTTTTTAATAAGTAAAATTTTACGGGACCGGATTATTGGCCCATTGCTCAACCACTAACCAAGAGCACCAGCCTGGTTAATAAGGCACGGTAAACTCGCCCTCACCCTCCTTCGTTGGCAACATTCATGATCTGCAATGTCATGAAGGCTCCCGGCAGCCATCCGATGTGAAATTGTCAAATCACATCTTCGGGGAGGTCGAAGGTAGGATTCAGTAGCAGAGCTGTAGACATTGTTCTCAGCAAGCATTTATCGGGATTGCTTTTTCGGTAACCAACACCCGATGACGTCCCCGTGGCCTATGCTACCGTTTGGCTGCTATTTAAATTTGAGCTATATTTTCTGCCAAATATCTGGCCACAGTGACTCGTGTGACTTTCCACCAGTTTCAACTCCTTGACCCAAAAACGGTGTGGGACTACTTTTACCAATTTATTCTTTAGAAATCATTAGCCTTCAAATAAAATTGACGTATTTAAATCTCCAGTAAAATTAAATACGTTTTGTCAAACAAAAGATTAGTCATAAAGGTTATCAATTTGTGGGAACCGTGATCATTTGTCTATAAATTTGCATAGACAACGTATATCGGCTCTAATGCTTATCAAAGCAGAGAATAATTGATATGCCAAATTCGATCGTTTTGCGGAATAAGCCTTCGAAAACAGAATCAAATGGAATTATTTTTGTGGGATTAAAATTGAAAAAAAAATTTGTTTTTAGTTTTTGTTGTTGAGCCAAGTGGTTTCGAAAGTAATACTTTCCAAACCACTTAGTTAAAAATTTTCAATTTTGATCATCACACAAAAACAATTATATTCAATTGTAAATGGGCATTTGAAAAAAGGGTTTAAAGTCAAAAAACATCAATTGTGGCAAGATCAGCAAAAAACAATTATATTCAATTGTAAATGGGCATTTGAAAAAAGGGTTTAAAGTCAAAAAACATCAATTGTGGCAGGATCAGCAAAAATGCTGCTATTTTTAATATAGAGTATCCTGTTTCACGAGAAATACGATATATAGTATGACAACAGTCCGCATTAGCCATCGGCTTCATTAACATCAATTTGCTGGGTTCAAAGTTTAATGAATTATCCTTGTAATTACAACCAGTTCCATCAGATAAATTGTTTGTGCGGATTTGCGAACGCTCGCTTCTGGAAAAAAGACGCCTTTCTTAGATAAAATATGTAGCAGACCACAACTGATCGATCATTGAAGCTATAAACTCGATATACAGTTGTGCTCCGGACCGAAACCACACAAATATTTACCGAAAAAATATATGAATTATAAATTATCATTTAATTATTATTCAAATGCGTTTGAAAATCGTACATTTTTGAATCAGACTTTAAGTCGAAAAGTTTGAAACAGTCTGAATCTACCTTAAATTGATACGGAGTGCTTTAATTCATAATAACAACATTTTTTTGTTAGAAAGTTGTATCTGCATTCATTGACAAAGTCCTATAATTATTTTTTTTTATCATCAACAAATTCATTCAATTTCCTTGCATCTATTCACTTCCGTTACATTTATTTTCCTTAGAAACCATTTTCAATGAAAAATAGGTCTCTTCGGATTATGAACGAGTTTACGTAGTGTGCTTAATGACCGTCATTGCATCATTAAGACCAATAAAAATGTCATCCGGATACGGTAACTTCTTGATCCTAGTCGTATATTATCCGTCGATTTAATGCCCATAAAAAGGTTACACTCTGTAGACCATCGATATCGAAGATGGCTTAACGTAAATCTTACAGCTTTCGTAGATGTATTCATCATCGTAGGTTTATTGCTGTGGCTTTGTGCACTCAGGATCGAAATGATAGAATGGTAAGAAAAGATACTTCAAAGGTCTCCGTTTTGTTGGTGGTAGGAGATAAAAAGGAATTGAGTTAATTGTGCCTGGTTGGGATGGACGGCTACGAAAAATTTGAAGGTAAGTAAAAAAAAATTCAAACAAAATAAATAATATATTTGGTATTCTTTTTACTAATGTTCGAAGCGTTTGTTTGTGTTGTACTTTGACCAAAAATTCATATTTCCATATATATATATATATATATATATATATATATATATATATATATATATATATATATATATATACATATATATATATATATATATATATATATATATATATATATATATATATATATATATATATATATATATATATATATATATATATATATATTTCCATATATATATATATATATATATATATATATATGTATATATATATATATATATATATATATATATATATATATATATATATATATATGTATATATATATATATATATATATATGTATATATATGGATATATATATCATCAAAAAAATTCAGTGACTATTTCTCGGGAACGCGCCATTCGATTGAGCTGAAACTTTCAGGATACATTGGTATATATGCAGAATAGATTCAAATTTCAATAAATGTTAATTATCTTTAACTTTTTGCCCCCGGCGGCCATTTAAGTGATATTTTTAATATAGCTATTATTCCGTCCACAAATAATTTTAGCAGAAATCAAGCTAACGAAATAAGTTTTGAACGTGTTCTAAATGTGAATCGGATAACGTTTTGGTATTTTTTAACCCCATCTGTGCGCTAGGTGCCTAAAAAGAGATCGAGAAGATTTGAACATTTTTAAATTGCGATAACTTTTAACAGAGTTATTAATTGCTTTTAATGTGTACTAATTTTTTCCTAGCTTGTAAAAAAAAATATTGTTTACCCTCGAAATATCGATATTTGTCACAAAATGCAATATATCTAGCTTCGAAAGGAAAAATCGGTGTTTTTAATAAAAATATTTTTTTTAGAGTTATTAAATTTTTATGAAATTTTCAGGACGTATTGGTAATATTAAGTTGAAGATTTTTGTTGCTTTTGATGAGTGTGTTGGCAACACTTTAGCTAGGGCAGGCGCTGAAAGCGAAAACCTTCAAATCATCGACTCTCCTGAAAAATTGTCGCTTTTTGGGAAAAAAAGCAATTCATATATATATGTTATGCTTTGTCTACACAGTCAAAGTAAAACATTTGAAATTTTACGATGCGCACGCCTAATAACCATTCCCCAATTTACCTATATGTTTAGAATCAAAAACTTCTGTTCACGGGAACTCACGACCCAATAATCAGATACAGTTAAAAACTGCAGAATGTATTGGTCTTCAGTAGAACCAGGTTTGATAGAAGGGATTTTGAAATTGGGGCAATTCTGTGCCAGTGGTGGCATCTTGAAAAATTACTAAGAAAAATAGCTGGTTTCCGCCCTATACATTCTGATTCAGTGACCAGACTTTGACTAAATTCACACAGTAGCTGAATCTTACTTTGAGCCATGTTTGATAGAAATTTGGTTGAAAAATTCGGTTGGAGCTGCCAGCTATGGTAGTTTTAGCGTTTTAAATTTTAAAAATTCGCGCAGGAAAATAAATTTCTTTGCCCTATAGCTTCAAGTGCAGCCGTGGAATCATAACGAAATTCATATGAAATTTCTCAGCAGAAATTTAGTTGGAAAAAATCATAGGGTTGCCAGCTATGGTTGCTTTTGTATTTTTTTTTTGCATATCTTTAGTTAGCAATTTTTTCATAAAATTTTCAAACCATAGTGATCTTGTAGTGAAAATAAACAACATATATTACGATCTAGACATTTTCAAAATTTCCAAATGCAGTCATCGAATCAATACGAAATTCGCAGAGTAGGTTGACTTCAACGTGTGGTAAATGTGACATATTTTTGGTTTCGGTGCTAGCACAGGGTTGACAGCTCCAGACGTTTTTGTTATTTTCGTACCAATAAATGCTTGCATAAACATTTGCAATGAAAATAAGTAAACAATGATAGCGTTTACAGCAGAGGTTTAGTCTGCGGACTATACACCAAATTTCACCTAAATTATTTAGTCCACCTGCTGTAAACACTCAGTACCTGACCCAGGCGATAGGTCAGTACACGATTTCAAATGACCTGACCCAAAATAGGTCGTAGACTATATCGCTGTAAACACACTTGACCTAAGCATTGATTTTTGCGCGACTATTAATAATACATGTACGTTGAATTTAAGCTCGCAACACTTTTGTTTGACTCAAAATCGTTTAAATAAGCACGTTTTAGAAACATATGAAAAGATAATTATAGTGTATGAACTAAAATTGAACAAAATGACAGCTGTAACGTACAAACGAGGACTCAATTCGACCTGACCAAATTTTAGGTCAGATCGATGTTAACACCTCAGGACTAAATTCATTTAGACCACACTATAGGTCAGGCCACATTTGGTCCAACTGCTGTAAACCCTACCATTTTTTGGATGACAGCCCCAAACACCTTTCTATCACTGTAACTTTCGAGGAAGTCATCGAAATTTAATCGGCTTAGTGTCTGTTATTACTTAGGTTGTCCTTAAGTAGCTAGTGGTAGAATACACACTCAAAATCTGCACAAATCCTCTATTGTTCTTCGAACATTAGTGTTTCTAGCGGTTCTGATGCGCTAGGGTTTTTTTTAAAAATCAACTCTTTTAAGATTTATGAATTGAAAACGATTAAAGTTTGAGATTTTTGCAGTAAATGCGTAATTCAAGTACGATATTGAGATATTTCCCACCTGTTTATTTCCATTTACAGCCATACCCACTCCAAACACTACATCAAATGTTTTTCAAAAAAATATTATTATGAAGGTGCTCACTTCACTTCCACTTCAGCATTGAACTCAGTCCTCCCTCTGTTTTCAACAGTGACTTGCATACATTAGTTGTTTGCATTCATTCATAACTCTGAGAATTCGGAAAGTGAGAGGTCCTTCCATTTGCGAGCTTCAAAGAGTCAGGGAGACTTTTGCTTGAAAACCACAAACACTTTTCTGTTTCCACACGTAATGGTTCCCCAGACGATTCATGGAGCGAAATGAACGCGTGAATGTCAACGACAAAACGGACGACAACTGGGACACGGACGACAAATGGACAGATAAACGTTTAACGATGGGCTACTCAGGCAGAAACCATAGTACAATTTAGTCTGCTTGCTTAGCTTGCGGCGTGGAGATAGTTTTGACCGGTTTTTTTTCCAAGTTACTTCCTCTTTCCAGGGAAATGGTCACAAAAACCATCCTGTTCTGCACCAAATGCCCTTACTGGTATGCCCATTGCTCAAGCGGAGACATCATTGGTGTCGACGAAAGACGCTAGGGCAAATGCTAGGTGGCTAGCTGGTTGAGATGGACCGGGATGGGAATTTTAGTGAAAATTCGAGTTCGAGGCGGTAAAAAAGGCGGACAAGACGGAACGAAGAGCGATGAGCTATGCGACTCAAGTTCAAGATATTGCGAAGATCTGGCTTTTGATGAAAATGCTGCATTGCAGTGAAATGGTAACGAATGGATAAAGTTCCAAAGTGTATGGCAGAACAGACGAATATTTTAGCGTCAAGTCAAGTTGAATTTCATTCAAGTACGGAGTATTTTCGGGCAAGTTACAATCGGTAGACTGAGACAAGACTGATGACGAGATGATATGGAAGAAAGTTGAGAGAAAATCGTTTTTGATGGTGAAGTAGTGATTGTTTGAATTTTCGTTTGGTGGTATTAGTTTTTTCTTCAAAGTTGAAGATAAATGGGTTTTGTGATATTGTAGAGATTTGAGCAGATTTATGTTTTGTTGTTGTAAATCATTTTGATAACTAAAATAAATGCGAAATGATAACTTTGCGAATTCCTAGGATGTTTCATTAGTTTTATTTGTACGAGTCTGATGATGCAACAAACGATTTTTGTTACTATTTGGTTCAAGAATATAGTCCTCGTCGCGAATTATTGATGTTGATGAAAAAATAGGTAATTACGCTTCATAATGTTTAATAAACAGTGAAAATAAAAAGTTTTACAATGCGTAAAATTTACAAGTTAAGTATTTCGAAAATTAGAGAAAGGTGATTTTAATAATAATCCAAATAGTCAAATGCAATATAATTTTATGTAAACAAAACATAAGTTACTTATAGCTTTTGCAAAATTTCCCATCAAAAGTCTATACAAGAGAGAGAGAGAGTATCAGATGCTTTGTTGCACCGCGGCCTCTCAGCCGAGCCGCCGTCAATGCAGCATATTTTTTTTTATTCTTTAAAGCACTCCTTTTTACCTTGCCCAGCGTGCCTTATTTTGCCGGCTAACGCAGTCTGGCGTGGGTCCTTTAGTTTATTCCTTTGGCAAAGAAGGAGTCTTTTGGTGCTATGGCACGCGGACATCGCACTTTACATCACAAAACATGCAAGGACAGACAATGGTGAGGTGAAATCATTACTTTTTTTTTCTTTTTAACAAATTTATTTAAGCATCATAATATTCAAGAACATGCAATAAAAGTAGATGAAGAAAAAACAGGATAAGAAAATATCTAACCAACAATTATGAGATAAAGGTATCTGTATATATATGTTATAAAACTTAATGATCCTTACAAAGGAAGAAACGGAAACAAGGCAATTCAATAGTTGAGTAATTCAGAAGTAAATAACATAGTTAATATAAATTCTTTTCTTTTAATTCCCCAAACCCGATCGGGATCGGTTTACACCAATCATGACAAAAAATTGGTTTTTTTTTTTTCTTTACCAATCCAAACTAGAAATACGATATTTATTCCAACTGATTAAAGTAATTCAATAATCCACACCAATAGTAACAATAGCGATACATAAATGAGAATATTTTAAATAATAAGAAGAAAATTGTAATAAATTATTCTGATGCATAAATTCAAATAGTTTCGAATTCAATTAGTTATATTTTCATCTTCTCATGCTTCTATACGTTAGGTATGATACGGAAGTATTCGAATAATAATTCTGTTGCTTGTCGATTGAAAAATTTACTTATATAATCAAAAGGTACTTAGCTGAATTTTCCCCAATATTATGTGTATTCCTTTAAACGTTCGCAAGCTCGATCATCTGCATACTTGGCTGCTTCAACATCTTTTGCCTCCGACACCAACTAACGAACATTCACGGCTCGAAGAAAATTTCCTTGTTCGCCAACTCCTGAGTAGTTTTTACAATTTCACTTTTCGTTGCATTATACGCCCCAAAGACATCTTCGTTGCCTCTTTAATTTTCGACGTTCCTCACTTTTCTTTCAAAAATAACTAATTTGAAGTTATCCGCCACTCGTTCGATAACAGGTCGTTTTTCTTCTTTTTTTCCCCAATTCAGTTTTTTCAGCCACAATTTTGCTTTGTTTTCACACAATCTTTCGAAATTCACTTTCAAGTACTTTTCAAATTTACTTTCAAATATTTTTTCCAATTTTAGGTTCAAATAATTTTTCAAACTTAATTTCAACTGTTATTGCCTCTCAACCACGAGCACGACCCTCACTTTTCAGAGTTCCAAACCAAAAGAACCCAAAAGCCCTCGTTTCTTTGTTCAGAAATTTTTCAGTGAACCACAAGAGCGGTTCCTTTCCAAAATTCCCCTTTTGAACGCTATTTCCCGAACTATTAGGGCATCACCAGGCCTGTTCGTATAAGCATGCGACGCCATCTTTGCGGCCATAAATTGGTGGGAAATTCCAGGAGCTTTCGCTGAACAGCTGAATCTGGTCAGCTCATCTGCCAATAATGACAGATGTGGAAAGATCGGGTCACAACAGTTTGAAGAATTGAAATAAATTGTTTTGGAATTTTAATTGGAAAAACCATCCTCGAGATGTTTTTATCGTTAATAACTGGGATTAGAGGTGGACGAAAGCAGATTGAACTTTACCTCCAGTAAAGTAGATGGTTTTTCGAAATTTTGCAGGGATGGCGACATAATACCGCAGATATATATCGGATATTAGCAGTATGGTTGCACCACTATTATCATTTTTTAAGAAAGGTCACAGGTTTTTCATTCATCAGCAAGGGTCAGAATGTGTCTTTTTTCCACTAGGTGAAGTATAAATTGACTACGAATTTCCGTAATAAGCAGCTCGTGTGGTAGAATATGCACTCAAAATCTGCACGATTCTTCTACTGTTCTTCGAACATTAGTGTTTCTAGCGGTTCAGGCGCGTTAGAGTTTTTTTTATATATTTACACGTTTTTTATATATTTACACGTTTTCACGGGGATCAAGCAAAACAATTATATTGGCAAAATGAAAACTGTCAGAGCTAATTAAACTAAAGTTTGATCGTCGCACTAGCTAGTTCTTTTTGAAGTTTGCATATACTTACAATGCATACTGTTTGCTGTGGTGAAATGAAATGGTATAATTGATCCCTTCCGCAGGCCCAAAGTACTGCGCAAGAATAGTGATGGTCTAAGATGACCATCAAAGGACAGTCCGTGCAAATTTCTGGTAGCTTTCCAAAGGTTACTAATTTGAGCTGCTTGGCAAGTCTCTCTACCGTATGGGAGCCATCTAAGGGAAAACAATCAATTCGTTCAAATTGCCAAAGTTGATCACGATATGACCAAATAAGCTTGTTGCCAACTATATGACTTAGCGTCGATCGATCTCTGATAACACTCTTTTTCGGTTAATTTAAAATGGTCGGCAATGAAAATCAGAATGAATCAAAAATCATAAAGTTATAAAAATTTTCAATTTTGTCCACGATTTCCAAAACACCCGAATCAAATACCCAAAGTAAATCAGTCTAAGTTTTAGGTTATAAATGTTCAATATTCTGACACCCTCGTAAAGTATACAATACTAAAGTCATCAAACTACGGACCCAACGGGAAAAGTAATGCGTCGGCATATATTCGGTAAGTTTTTCGCGTAATGCGTGAAACCATTACCGATTCATAGCCTGTTTATTTATTTTTAACATTACATGTCCTAGGCTGGCAAGGCATAGCCAAGGGGTAGTTTGAGCTTTTAGTTTTATAGCTTTATAAAAGGAACTTTTTGGAAAGCCCGACATCGTATTCTCGCATTTCCGTCATCTAGGATGAATACGAATTGAAGCTTTGGCCGGCGGCTGACCGTACTTCTGCATGACCCGGAGCGTGTGCTTATAGTCCGGGGAAATCTAACATGGTGCTTCGGAAAAATTAGGGGAAAGCTGAATTTTGGTGTGAACCTTGGTACTGACATGTTGAACAAAATGTCAAAAGTCCCCATCGATCCGAGTGCTGCGTCGCTTTTTATACGGGGTCAAATGTCACCAAAATTGACCTTTCCTAAATATCTCAGTAACGGTTACGTCTTCAGAAAAACAATGTATGACGAATTTGTAGCTTAACAAATTTTAAACAAAAAAGATTGGCAACGGCAAAGGGGGGCGGGGGGGGTGGTGCTAACTTTTCCGAGTACACTTTCCCACCTACCCTGGAGTCTGGTAGATAAGTTTGTGTACATGTTTTTTTATGCGCCTCTTACACATAGAAAAACAAACTCACAAACATGCCAAGTCGTAATCAAAATCGGATAATATCAACATGCCGATGAGAATGAGGGTGCAGTTAGTAACAAATGTTTAGATCAATATATCTCAAAAACGGTTATGGTTACAGGAAAAAGCTATAGAATCTTTTTGGTTTGAAATTTGCTAAGCTACAAATTCGTCATACATTGTTTTTCTGAAGACGTAACCGTTACTGAGATATTTAGGAAAGGTCACTTTTGGTGACCTTTGACCCCGTATAAAAAGCGACGCAGCACTCGGATCGATGGGGACTTTTGACATTTTGTTTAACACGCCAGTATCAAGGTTCACACCAAAATTCAGCTTTCCCCTAATTTTTCCGAAGTTTCGCCTTTTTTATGTCGGATTTCACTGGGCTATTATTGCATGCTGACTGATTGTGACGCTCATTAGAAAGTCTAATAGTGTATTCTCGCAGCTATTAAGGGGAATTGGTGCTCTTGTATTAAACATTTTACTTACCTGTGATGATTTGAAATGCTCCGAGATTTTCATAATTCCGTTTTATACAGCACACTACCCTTAGTCGATGTGTATGCTCGCAAGTTCTTCTCCCCTTATTTCTGCGAGTGATGTTCGTTGGCCAGTCGTGGACTTTTGGAAAACCCCTTGCGGGTTACATTTTCATTCCGAAGAATGTTTACTTTATAAATTCTGTCCGGAATGCATTACAGCGGTTCCCGTTGGGTAGTTACAAAATACTAGCTAGTATGAAATACGCGTAGGTACATATTAATATTAGGATACTATTAGGTCGCTGTGTGATTGAAATGAATCGAATGGATGAAGTTTATTGAGTATAGTATATATGTATACTTAAAATACTCGTGTCTAGTATTTTTGCATTTCGTGCTAGATACTGCCTGTCGCGAACAAATACCTGTTCTAATATTTTATTATATTTTATTTTATTTATATACCAAGCAAGGCATAAATTGAGAATACACATATATATGAATACGAAACAAATTAAAACAAGAAGAGGAAAAAGCAAAACTAAGATTGAATACAAAACCAATAAAAAAATTTTAAGGTACATATAAATAACGCATAAATGAATAAGTAAGTGAATAAATATGTTAAAAATAGATAGCAATCAAATAAATGATAAGCAGCCAAAATCTAAATATACGAAAAGCCTAAAAATAACGGACTGCAAATTGCCAGGATAAGGGCGTATTTGAAAGATAATTTGAAAATCGTTGAGGACTGAAGGTTTCTAAAGCAATGGAAAATGCTGCAGCATATATTTGCCACCTCATTAGCTGCATATATGGTGGAATGTGTATATTCTTTCAGCAAACGATTGGACCTGGTGTTCTTTATGGGAATATTTCTCACCATTTTACTATTTAGGAAACCAACTCTAATAACGCCTCTAATGAAGTCAAATGTGTAAGCAAGCTGATATCAACATTCTTCTGGATGCAAGTGGAATTAAGCTTAAATAACCCTGTCTAACCACATAGAGGGGTAAATTTTCGAAGACGTAAGGGTTGTATTGTTCTTTCAGGACGAAAAGTAAAAATTGTTTTACTATAGACTCGAATCTATTACTGTGGACTTCAAAGGCTGAGTTCCAGATAATACAGACGTATTCGAGAAAAGGGCGTACAAGTGCTGTGCAAAATGATTTGGTGGCCCACAGGCTGTTATATTTGTTTGTTCGTCGCTTGATCTTTGAAGATCCGGCAAGTCTGAATTTTTGCAGCTTTACGAACAAGTTACAATGGTCTACTCTGCCAGAATATCAGTATCTGAAATGGGGTCCTTGCATTAAAAGTGTTGCAAACAAACTGAGGAAATCAATTTCTGTCCGTTATGGAGGCTGGCTCTGTTTCTGCAGACGAAAAGTACGAATATTTTATTTCGCCTTAATTCATTGGATTATTCAGTGTGAAATAGTTGTGTGGGGCTGTGCATCGCAAAACGCAGTTAATCCTCTAAAAGCATCCCAGAAGTCAACTCTCAAAATCTTGTTAGTGAGCCATACCGTTCCAGTATGGAATTTCTTTTGACAGTTAATTAAATTTATAAAGTATGTGTTTCTATTAAAATATTTACAAAATTTACTTCGAACCAGATTCAATACTAATTGCTCCAGAGGAGGCTCTAGGGAATACATGTTGCTACGAAATCGTATGAAGCAGTTAGGACAGAATCAAATGTTCAATATTGCAGCATATGAACGGGATTAAAGTAATCTGAAGAGCATAGCGTATTAAAATGAATTAATCAGTATAATTCGATTTCGTATTTTAGTACGGAAGATAGTTTTTTTCTATCTTTTTATATCAACTTTTTATATGTGTTTTTGTTTTTTTTTTGTTTTTCTATTTAATTTCTTCCATCGGAGGCTTCTTTATATATATGAGTCAATTTTTGATTCTACGTGATTGAATGAGCATTTGAAGGTAAGCATTAAAATCTCTTGGCCAGGTTATTCCAAATGGTATTGCCTAAAAACCATTCTTATGTATTATTCGTACAGTTGATTTTCTTTTACAGTCGAACATTGATATTTTTATAATGCTGCTTAATCTAAACATGGATTTTAATTAGCTTCTAGAAATCAAAACTTTGAGCCCAGAATGATTTTTATGATTTTTTTTGACATACTCCAACTTATATCTGAAGCTGAAGAAATTAAATATGTTGAAATGCATCGTGATCTCTGGCTAAATTGTACACGTCCAATTTATGGGAACTTTACCGGCTTTAAATGAATTTCTGGCGACTATTTCGCGCTTTTTATTAGGTTAAATAAAGTTTCGATTGTTGATTTCAGCTGCTCTTAACATATTCAATAGCTTAACGATTATTTCACATTCCTAATTATAATTTGTTAGAAATTACTGGCAGTGCTGCTATTTTAGCATTTTGAATGCTAGATCTAGCATTATTTTTTCCAAAACGGCATTCGAAATTTGGAGTTAGCATCTAGCATTATTTTCAGCATTTAAATTTAGATTTCGGAATAATCTGGCACTCATCTATTTACAATCTAGCCCATCAAATTTTTCGCAACTATAGCTCTGTTTGTGTACTTTCAGTCAGGTTCATGAAAGGAAACTTCCTGAATCATGTGGTGGCGGAGTTTCATGAAAAATACAAAAACGAGCTCATGGCATTTTCTTAGAAGTGACAACCAGAAGTGACAGTTGACTGATTTTGAAATTCTGATAGTGATTATAAAGTCTAAAATATAAAGATTATAAAGTCATCTATAGCTGTGTTTTATTTTCATCCAGAGTGTAGTAAGTATCCTGGATGCATAATAAAACGATCCAGAGTAGCACGCGAGTTTTTTTCAGTTAGACAGTTGTCATTTCAAAATTTGAGCTGTCATATAACCAACGCCGTTTTCAAATGTATGACTATTTATCCTGGTTGCCAGGGTGACATGGAAATTTTTGAAAATTCCAACTATTCCAGTTGATATGACTTTTCGAAATACGTTCCACAGAGAGCACGATTACGAACTCCACTGAATTCACAAGTGTTTGTACTCTGGATGTTGTTGTTCTTTCGTGTGCAAATCGATATCCTGCACTACTCTGGATGTATAATAAAACGCGCCTAATATTACTTTAAATATGGAAACGTCCCATTAAATCGTGATGATGCTAAAAATCAGAGAAATGGTCCTATTCACTTCCGACTTCCAGGAGCCTCGGGCATCTACAAGTTCAAGTTTACCAAAGTATGTGCATTCTAGTTAGATATTTTTTCCTGAATAAGAATCAATTGTTTTGTGAGGGCTTTAAATGCAAGCAATCGCACGGATAACGCTGGAGAGAAAAATCCGAAACTAATACTTTTTCTTCACTTAAAAATGAATAATTGTTGCTGTTTTGATTGTGAGATTCCAAACAATGTTTTGAAAAATATTGGTAGAAATGAGCTTTATACAAGATATAATTTTTTTAGATATAACTGATATGTCTGTAATCGATATAGAATCATTTTGAGATGTAAATTTTATTTAAACTTCTAATTTGTTTTTGTTATACATACGAGGGTTGATCAATAAGTAATGATAATGAATATAAATCAAGGTGATTAAACTTAAAAGATATATTTATTTTTCAACATAGTCTTCTAACAAGTTAATAAATTTAGTCCATCTTTTCTCCAAACCCAGGTTACCCTTAGAAAAAAAATATTTTTCTTGACTCTTCCAAAATGCCTCAACAGCGGCCATCATTTTCCTATCATTTCTTAAAAAATTTCTTATTCCGAAGGTGATGTTTGAGTCGAGGAAAGTGGTAGAAGCCACTGAGAGCTAGATCTGGCGAATAGGGTGGGTGTTCAAGCAGTTCGAATCCTGTTTCTTTAATTGTATCCATCGCAACTGCAGCCTTGTGAGCCGGTGCGTCATTTTGAAGAACCAGAACTCCGGCTCGCAGTTTGCCATGTCTTTTCTCCTTCATTACTTCTCGCAATCTTCTTATTTGGTCAGCTTAGTAAGAGCCTGATATAGTGGCTTTTTTTCCCAAATATTCCACTATAATAATTTCTTCAGCGTCCCACAAAACTGATGCCATAACCTTTCCTGCTGAGCTTGACACTTTGAATTTCTTCGGCGTCGATGAAGAGAGTTGCTTCCAGGTCATCGATTGCATTTTGGTTTCTCGATCAAAATGGTGGATCCATATATCATCCACGGTCATGAAATGTGACAAAAAGTTCTCCTGATCTGCCTGGAACTATTTGAGATTCTTCCTTGAAATGTCGACTCGTTTCTTCTTATGATCGTCCGTTAACATTCTTAACACTTCCATATGAGATCTCTGTGACCTCAGTTACATGCCTGGAATCGTGGTATATTTGCATGTTTTTTTTCATGCTGACTTAGTGAGTATATGTAGTAGTAAAAATTTTTTTTTTTGCAAATTTATGCGAACAATAACCGATTATCATTACTTATTGATCAACTCTCAAATAAATATACATATTGTTCTCATATTGAACCATGTTTATTTCAATTAAATAAGAAAGCATTATTTAGCATTATAACTTTACAAGATCAAGCATTATTTATCATTAAATAAAATTGAATCTAGCATTATTCCAAAAAAATAAATGGCAGCACTGGTTACTGGGTCTAATCAAGATAAAAACCAAATTTGAATTGTACCTTAAAGAAATGTTTGTAATGTTAAAAATGTCAGGTAGATAAATTTTCAAATCTCAAATTATATTTTAAACTGCTTTGAACTAGAAAAAATCAATGAATAAAATTAGTTGCAAAAAAATATTTTTAATTTATTTTATACCTGTTTGTCTCTTAGCAAATGAATATAAATTCCATTAAAAATGTTTCCGAGCCAAAGTATTTTAAAATATCTAATACTTAAATCAGAGAAAAAGTCATTCAAACATTTCACACCCTTTTTCGCAATATTCGTACATTTACCGCGCAGCAAATAACATTTTGTCAAAGCAACATATAACGTTGCATAGTGATAATTGAACATTTTATTGTGCCCTTTTTAATATGACTACTATCTCCTCTAGTGTCAATAAACAAATCAGCGCCCAGCGTGGGCAGTTCAATTTTATAAAAGCTGTCTACATATTTTTCCTCTGATTTTAAACAACTCAATTTAATAGCACTCAAAGAATCTGTTCAAAATCAAAAAAATCATTCTACTGTTATTTTGGATGCAATCCAAGTATCGTATCGACATAAACTTGGACCAACTTCCTTCCACCCACCACAAACAAATATTTATTTAACTAAAATATTCAAATTCATTGCAAGTCGAGACGAAAAACCATAAGTCAATCAACGTCATGATAAAACCTGACCAGAGTCAACCACTCTGAATTAACTGACCTCATGGCGAAATGTTGGTTTTACTGTTAAAAAGGATCCTGTCTGATGTCCTAAGTAAACATTCGGAACATTCATCACAGTTACCATTTCACTTGAATGCTACAGAAAACGCTTCTGCTATGACGGAACAAACGTTCCAAGAGGCGAATTGATGAATAGTGGCTAGAATACCAATAGTGAGTATAGTAGGAATGGGTGGTGAAATATGTTAGTGGGAGTGTATTGAAAAAAAAAACAGAACTCGAGTTGTTTTGGCTGGAAGATAAGTGCAGAGAATCAACTAAAAGTATCTATTGTAAATAAATGCTTCTTTTTGAGCTGTGTATCTATTTTTTGTATGAAACAGAAAGCACTTCTAGTCTCAAGTTGGTCTGCCATTGCTCCAATCAAATGCATTCTAGGGTGCATGGTGGGTCAGTAGAGGAGAAAAGTACGCAAAAAAATTTCTTGCGTATGCAAATCTGAAGACTAGAAGGTGTTTGAAAAGGTTGTTTGATATTAAATTTACAAAGCCAATTTGAGAAACTTTATCCAGTTTTTAGTAAATAAAAAATACTTTTGTTGAATGCTTTTGCCTCGTTTAACATAGCTTTTTTTATTGCCAGTTTGTATGAAAATCATTGACAAAAATTTTGGTCTTGAAGAAATTTAATATATTTATTATTTACTGAAAGCCTATTAAAACTAAATAGTAAAGTATAAACCATTTTTGAAACACCCACTTTTTTGGTTTATTTTTGCACGACATCATACCACTAACTCGCCCTACACTTCTGTCAACAACATCCACTTCACAACAAAAAACGTACAAAATCTCACCAACAACGTTACAATACAAAATAAATTTTTATATCATCTAACTACCGGAAATGTTGTTCGATGGAACGGAGAAAATAAATTCTTTTTGTCAGGTCGATTTGACATCTTTAGTAGAAAAGCATCTGGATTAGTTGTAAGTTCCAGTTTTTCTTCGACGATGATGGTGGCCGATGGCTGGATCGATGTCGTTGGTCGTTGGTTTGCTCCCCGGGCTTGAGAGCAGCTAGCGGTAGGAAATAAATGGGACAATAGGAAATGGATTTACTGAGCACTTTGTTCCGGATAGAATTCAACTGTTTATATTTCTATGGTCTACTCTATATGGTAACATGTCACTTGACTGAAGTATGCAGAGTGAACATGAATATGTACGTAACTACATGTTAGTGAGTGGAGGCTATGCTCAAGGAGATGTTATTTGTTTAGGTCAGCATGCATTCCATGCGAATATTAATACATGTGTAGATGGATATCGTAACCTGGAACAAATATCTTGTTTGATGGATGAAGCTGACATCGTGTTCTTAGTTGAATCGGATATAATTATGAATGCTGTTGACGTAAAGTGCGTTCATAAATCTTTCGGTATGCGTTCATTAATTTTTTCAGGACATTGTGTCCGCCTTTGTTACTGCTGATCATATGCATATGGATGGCTCGTTTTGTTACAAGTCTGTCATTGAAGTGATGAATGATTGTTTGCTTAAGTGCTGGTGGGATACAAAATGAATTGATATCACACTTAATATTGTTTACTAATCGTAACTGGTTCAGTTTCTAATGCAGCAGCTGCATGAATTTTCATTTGCTTCGCAATTAATTTTTCTTTGAAAGCATGTGTTTGTATTAAAAGCATTAAACTAGGATAAAAATAAAACTCGGTAGCTTGCTTAGGATGAAAATGTTTTTCCTATGTCAAACTTTTAATTTTTTTCATATATTTATAATAATAATAATAATAACTTTATTGAATTCGTTTAGGTGTTGTGTGGTACAATATCTTAAGGTTAGTGTTTAGACAAAGTTTTCATCTAAATTTTGATTATAAGTTAGCTTTTTTTCAGAAAGTTTTCTTGAAAGGTGCTTAGTATAGTAATATTAGGAAAAACAAGCTTAAAACCTAATGTTGAGCTTAAACTAACTTAAATAAAATTTTTAAAACTAAGACTCATGACTTAAGCCAACTGCGTATGCAGTAACTGTCGTTATAAATTAACGATCAGAGATGCAACCAGAAGATTATTGGATGTTGCGCATTTGTTGAGATATTTTTGGGTCAAGTGTTTAGATATATCCAGTACATTCTTGAGCTTTGCTGTAGCGTGCAGCCAATTAGTTGAGTAATAAAATGGTTTGTTAAGAATGATTTATAAACGATTGTTTTGTAATATTTGCAGACTATTGATATTTGATATTGCACAATTACTCTAAACAGGGCACCCATAGAGAAAGATTGGCTGCATTACACACTTAAAAACAAATAGTTTGTTCGCAATTGAGAGCCTGGATTTCCTATTAATAAGCGGATAGGAGTAGTAAATACTCTTCGAAATTTTCGACTTTATTGTTTCCACATGGGGGTGAAAAGTAAGCTGATCGAGTTGGATGCTCACATATTTAATGTCTTTTTCCCCAGGAAATGGTGGATCCCAGGATATTTACCTGGGAATTCGGCAAGTGTCTTAATGCTCGCTTTATAGTGAAGTATATTGCCTGAGTCTTATCGGAATTAATTTTTATTTTCCATTTGATGCAGAAGTTGTATTAACTATCATATCTGGACAGGGACCATTAGCAAATATGGCGGTGTGATCTACGTACATGGCGATGTGGAATTGGGGTGCTTTTTCTAAGTCGCACATATAAATGTTGTAGAGAGTGGGGCTTAACACTGACCCCTGAGGAACTCCGGCTGGTATTTAACTAAAAAGGTCCTGGCCGAAAAAAAGAATTGGATAATCTTGCACAAGTAAACAAGAACAGAAGATTTTGTAAGCTTATATATGAGTCCGTCATGCCAGACAGTGTCGAATGCTTTCTCGATGCCTAATGCAAATAATCCTGTAGGTCTTTTATCATTGAAGTTATTTTGCACATATTTTACTACTCTACACAGTTGATGCGTTGTTTAAAGCTTGGGTTGAAAACCGAATTGAAAATCGGGTATTGTTGCAGACGACTCAAAAGATAATCGGATTCTGAAGAGTATAATTCTCTCAAATAGTTTGCTTAATGACGGCAATAAGCTTATTGGGCGATAGCTCCATGGGTACTTAGGATTTTGACCAGGTTTTAATATTGGAACAATGTACGCATTTTTACAGGCCGCAGGAAAGTGTCCATATTTTAGGCAGATGCTGAAGCTATAAGAACGCATGATAATTGCCTTTCTCGGAAGTTTCTTGTGTAGAATATTGGGCAGTCCGTCAATACCAGGGGAGGATTTTAAATTTAAGGTTATCAAGATAGAACGAATTTCGGACGGACATTCAGATTGGAGATTTCATTGCTGAGTATATCGGAAAAGTCATAGTTTTGAGAGTGTAGAATGAGTGCATGTGCTTCGTGAAATTTAGAGGCTATAATGTCAGCTTTTTCTTTCTCGGAATAAGCAATTGAACCATCATCGCACTGCAATGGGGGAACCGTTCCCGATTTGGATTTTAATAACTTATGAATCTGACACAGTTTGCGAGAACCAGTTTCCTGAGTTGACAAAAGTTTATTTCATCGATCATTACGCAGAGCGAGTAAAATGAAACGGATCTGATTATTCAGCTCATGAAGGTAAGGCTTAAGGTGTTCGCACCGAGTTCTTTGCCATTGCTTGCGAATTTTATTTCGATGCTTGATGAGTACTGATATTGAGCTATCGAATTTCGTTTGACGATACTTGTATTGAGTTTTTGGAGTGGCAGCGTCATGTGCTGACATAAACACAGCCACGAAATTACACATACTATCGTCAATCTGAGCATTATTTAATGTCTTGGATATGACGCAATCAACAGGTGATAAACTTTCGTTCAGGTATTTACGAAAAAGATCTCAAGGATGTTTTAGAATATATATAATTTTATTGAGCTGATATTGAGACAGGTTCATTTTTTTCAAAGAATACCGGTAAGTGAATGGAGGACATGGCGTTAATAACTATTGGCTTTGTTAAAGAAAAATGTCCCTTACTCAGTATCAGGTCAATTGTGGAAGGGTTTCCCCTGGGAAGAAAACACGTAGGGCTATCGGGAATGTGAAAAAGTACGTTATTGCTCATCGCTAGCTCAAATAGAATGCTTCCAGCTTTGTTGGATCTAATGAAGTTCCAATGGCGATGGCGTGCGTTAAAATCACCACAAATTATTGTTTGAGAGTTGAAATTGAGTAACATTTCAATGTCTTCTTTAAATAATGAAAGTTTGTGAGCGTTTAGTTTGGTGCCACTGAAGTAGACCACAACAATTGTAATATCGATATCCTCCAGGCAAATCACAACCGGTTCCAAAATTTTACTGTTTAAATTTTTCAAACGATTAAACTTGATACCTTTTTAATGGAAATAGCAACACCACCTCCAATTGCATTCGGTCTGTCATTCCTGACAATATTAAAGCTAAGATTACTTAGCTTATCTTCTTCTTTCAACCACGACTCACACAGAACGAAGACGTCTTTATTATTTTCCGATAGAAATTCAAAGGTTTCTAAGGACTTATTTCGAATGCTCTGTGCATTCCAAAGTATGCATCTAATGTTTTCTTTATTTGTAAACAAACTTAACTGCAAGATCTACGATCACGTTGAACTGATCATTTTTAGTTTTGCAGCAAGAAAGCTTTGTAATGAGTTCGCGACTTAAGCTTATGAGTTCTGCCGTTGAAAGGCTGCCTCCACTAGCAATTTCCCATTGCATAACATTTGAAATTGCCAGTGGCGGCAGCCTATGGTATGCAATATTTTATGGTCTGCCATAAATGGTAGGTAATATGGTATGCAATTGGCTTGGCAATCTGCCTGGCAATATTTTGACAGTTCTTGATTTCAAAATGGCGCTGAACCGTGCGAATGCTTTATTTCTTATAAGAAAATGTAGGGATTCTGAATTCAAAGGGATTTTTAGATCTCGTTGAGCAATGAAAGTAGTCTACAGAATATGAAATGGTGGGAAATTGCGAAAAAATCGAATTTTGATGCGGAATAGTGAAATTATATACTATATATTTATTTTATTAAAAAAAAAAATAATTTCAATTTTGAACGATGAGTAAATATATGACTCCCTGTTGATGATTGGCGGATTTTTCAAATGACTTTTATCGCATTCCTCTTCGTACCCCAGCAAATCATATAATAGTTACATTTTCGTCTGAAATTTCACCCGCTTACCCAAAAAGTAATTTATCTTATACGTGAAGTTTTCATAACTAGCAGAATTTCTTCGCTCTGGACTTCAAATAACTCCTTAAGAGCATTTGACACTCGGATACAGCGCACGTCCTTCCCGCTCAGAGGCATTTTCGAAATAAAATTGCATGCCATGAAATTGCCCACGCACAGATGGCATACCATAAATTTGACAGTCGCTACCATTGGACGGATATGGCAGGGTAAATTGCTAGTCGAGCCCCGGTGTGAGAACAGCTGATTGCAAGAAGAAGACAAGTTTCCTACATTATATGACTTAGAAATAGTATTAAGCACTCGTCGTTATATAGTAGAACGCCGCGAGCAATTGCACTGAACGATAGTGACATGCCTTGGGAGTTGATGTTTTTTAAATATCCGGGCCGTTGCCTGGTAGTGCCGGAAAGTTTGTAAAATTGCGGGTAGGAGGCTGTTCGTGCCTAACATCTGAATGCTTGATAATTTTCTTTGCATTCCGCTTGAATGCCAAACTACGTATGCGGAGGTAATTGTCTCGTTTGGGGCAAATGCAACTGTTTGGTAAGTGAGGTCCGTTGCACAGAGCGCATTTGATGTCACTTATATTTTTGGACGGGCAATCTGTCTTACCATGTGCTTGTCCACAAATCAAACATTTGGTAGGCAAGTTGCGGCACAGCGTTGGATGTTGGGCTCTCCTACGTTGAAAATTCCATCTGACTTTCGTATGATCGATTGATGTGATCTTTATCAGATCTGAATATTTAATGGACCCGTGAGTAAAGTAGCAGAGGTAAAGCGTTTCATCGTTATACCTACAGTTTTCAGTGGGGATTTGTATAATTTTAATATCCTAACACACCCGATTGTGCTCTTCTGCTAAAAGTTTCTCTAGCTGTGCACATTCAATTTTATAGGAACCGCTCAAAACGTATTTGATTGGCCTCTGGTCAGCTTGAGCAAACGTTTAGAATTACATCTTTTTGGCTACTAGATGAGAGCCGAGCTTTTTGTAGCAGTCCATGTTGGTAAGAAGCACTTTTCGTCCAGCACTAGTGAACTGAACATTGTAAGCTTTTATTTCAAGTGACTAGCATCGCAACAATAGTCTTTTTCTAGGTTATGCCTAGTACTATACTCTTCGCGAAACGAATTCAACGGTCGAATCCCACACAAAAAAAAGCTTTTCAATTCGTCAGTAAAGCTCTTTTTGTATGAGATTTGACCGTTGAATTCGTTTCGCGAAGAGTATAGTACTAGGCATTAGGTAGAGTGATTGGTAGTATTCTCACCTTGGTGGACACTGTTTTATTAATACTAGGTTTTCCATCATCAGCGTTTTCTAGGTTCGCTAGCAGTGTATACCGGTTTGAATATGCAGCATTTGCCATCAGCCAGTCAGCGTGGTTTTTAGAGAACTTTAAACGATCCCGGAGTTTGAGTTTTTCCCCACTGTGCAAAAAAAAAAAAAAAAAATAGAACGAAGTACACAATAAAACTTACCTGTAGAATGCCGCATTAGATAGCAAAGGATCAGTGCTGTATAATGTCTTCATTTTACGTATTGCTGTGGCAATATAATTTCCATTTATGTAGTAAAATTCTATAAATTTCAGTTTTTGTTCATTTGTTAGCCGTTAAACAACATAAAATAACTTGGAGTAGTCTTACACAATAAAGTATAGAAGAGGAGTCAAAGAGTAAACTGTTGTCAAAGTTTCGCGCATGATCATAATTCTCAGTCTCTAATTGTCAGCCACTCGAAAACTTTTCTCAAGGCCCACGACAGGCATGCTGGTCTGTAAGATCATCATCTTCCCAGAGGGTTTATTCTGTTTGGACAGGAGAACCAGTTTCTGTTGCAAAGAGTGATTGAAAAAATACGTCTGCAGTTGAGTACGATGCGAACACATCCGCAAAAGCATTTGGTGTCTCCTTTACCGCGAAGTTTAAAGGGTGTTTATTCGGAATCGCATCCAATCCGGACGCTCTATTGCCACCAAATGTTCCTTAGCTGCTAGCACCTGTTCCCTGCTTCTTTACAGATGTCTTTTTTTTGGGAGTTACTATGGAGAGTATATTATGTGCTTGAGGATGAGGGAACATTAACCAAGGCACATACGCTGAGCTAATTTTAATTTTAACGGCTTAGCATTGCAAAATGACATGTTATTACCGAATTCTTGTCATATTTATAGGTATTAAGATCTAGCAACAGATTAATCAACCATAATCATGAATATTTTTCAAGGAATATAATTTGACGTTAAAAAGGCTAAAGGATTTATTTAAAATAATGAAGCGAGCAAACAAAGCTTATTAGTTTGAAACGCTGTTAAAACTGACGTTCAAATATCTATTTATTTAAAAATATTAGAGCAATATATTGACAAATGAATAAATTGAATTCAGCGAGAGAAAATGCCTCACCTGCCACAATCCAACTAAAGCGCGGGCCACAATGCTCCAGCACATTCCATTCCATTCCGATCCAGCACTCTCCAGCTCATGTCCATTCCAGCAAACTGAACACATAGTCTCCATTCCGTTTAGTGTGCGACAATTTACTTGTAGTTTTAAAATTTCAGTTTTGCGTGATTATTTTAGAATGGATAGCAATTTTGCATAGCTATTTGGAATGCTAATAAGCTTTGCACCCTTGTACAAAGAAAAACCACAGCAACATTTTTTTTAGTATTAATAATAATACTCTTCTGATCCAGAAAAGTTGAAAGTTGGTCAACTCGTCCTTTCCATTCCATTCCATTCCAACCTTATGTGTTCAGTCTCGTACATTTTCTATGCCGCCAACTTTGACGTTTATTCTGGAATGGAATGGAATGGATCATTGTGTCCGGCGCTTAAAAAACACCATTTCCTTAAATATTTTTCGTTTCAAAAAATATCAGTTTTGTGATTTTCTTTAAATCTCAGTCAACTTCGATTTATTCATTTCTGTTCAAGTACCTACCTGAAACGAATACAGTTCGCCATGATGCGGAAAAATTTCAAATATACGTTAAACTATCTTCTATTTCGTCCGTTGGGAACGTTCCAGGATTTCATTCCGATTTCAGCTTGAAATCCAGCAAGACACTCGAGATATATCTGCAACGTTTTGCACGTATCGAGTTGAGTGTATTGGGAAACGATTATCGCCTGTAATTATCTTTTATTCACCAAACAAAAGTACCGGTACTTGTCGTTCCCCGTCGTTACTTACCAAGTTGGAGCTCACAACGACAGACAATCGTGTGGTATTCTCTTGGTGCAGTACGATTGTGTTTTGAGGCTCCCTCGGAGAAGTAAGGTGTAAATGGTTAAAGTAGAGCGAGCATGGTGATATGAAAGTAGAAGGAGTGGGACTGTGATGCGTGTGCTAACAGTACGAGAATACACGATTATCGAATAAACCTGAATTTGCATAATAGAATTGAATTACCCCGTACGAATCGAAGGTAGTTTCTTTTAAATGAAATTTCACTGTGTTTCAAATCGATTTGCAGATACAGATCGAACGAGGGTATACGGAATTGGGTATCCGCCGAGAAGAAGCTAGTTTTAGAGCAGCTAATAGGGTAGAATTGAAACACTGAAACTAGTTTTTTCCCCGTAATTATCGGAGCTAGGTGTTTTCAGTTTTGATTTATTGACTTTGTAGTTTTTGTAGGTAGTGAGCATGAGAACGTGATAACGAAAGCAGCCAGGGTTGCTGTTTCGGTAAGAGCTAGTATGAGTACAGAAAAATGCCTGTTCCAATTAGCTGTTCCAACGCTAGTATTTTTTGGCCGACTGCATGAAAGTCCGCTGTCCGTATTGCAGTCCGCTGTCGGGGTGGACAGCGAAGCGGACAGTGTGTAATGTCTGCTTGACATAGCACGAAGGACAATATCTACCCAAACAATCATGCCAGAATGAGCTCGAATACAGTGATAATTCGGAGAGTTCCTTTTACAAATTATGTAGCGATGCTGAGTTTAGTAAAGTGCTACAGTTTATTTTTTTTAATGTTTGGTTAATGTATTATGTATAGTTATTGAAAAATATAAAAGATCTTTTGAATATTTCTATTTATCCTTTTTTACTTTTGCTTTGTTTTAAGATACTAAGTTCACTAAATCATAAATTAAGCTAACTGGTTCAATGAAAAGGTGAGCTGCTGATTTTACTTTTTCTGATTCGAAGAAAATTAATCTTAGAGTCGTCTTGCCGAAAATGTATATATATATATATATATATATATATATATATATATATATATATATATATATATATATATATATATATATATATATAAATATATATATCTATATATATATATATATATATATATATATATATATATATATATATATATATATATATATATATATATATATATATACATACGAAAAGATTAAGGAATATAATCTCTGGACAGCGAGATCTGATTGAACTGAAGTTTGAAAAGGACATGTATATTAGGACTAGTGCAGTGACTTATTAGAATTCAACCCGTTGGCGGCAGCGGCCATTTTAGTAAATTTTCATGTACCCCTATATTTCTATGCTAAGTAAATTTTTGTTGAAAGTAAATACTGAAAATAAAAGCTTTTTATGTTTTAAGCTTGTCTGCAATAAAAAATTGAAAATCGTGAGCCTTATGTGGGCACTGAGTGCCTAAAAGTAGGCAAGGATTTTTGTTTTTAAATTTCGATTTGCCATAACTGCTGACATAAACATTGTGTTTAAGCAATAAGAAAAACACTCCGCTTTTCAAACTTGAAATACATTTATTATTACTGTCCGACTCATATAACACTTCGAGATTCTAAAATTTCTAATAAACGAGTTCAAATTCGCAAATTCAACTTAAACGAGCACGACCGGTTCAAAATTCATGACAATTAGTTCCTTCTTACTTGATACCACGATAGAGAGTGAAAATTGCGGTAAATTGTTTTTATCATATTGTCTTCTAACGTTATTTTTTTGTTACTATGAACTTGGTTGAGAATGGTGATTTCGAATTTAGAATACGATCTTAATATACACATTTTCTACTTTCAATTTCATTATTTACATTTTCTACAATCTTATTTTTGATGGTACGTGTCGAATTCGATTTGATTTTTATAAATTATCATTTTTCATATAAAATGTTATGCTGTTATTCGGCAAGTTGGAAGCAGGATTCAGGTTCGCTGGGAGCCGATTCTTTAGGCCTTTATTTTGTAGGTCTGGAACACTGACGTGGCCCGAACATACTCCCCCCCGATGAGATGTGGAACGTCTCAGTATATCATGAGTAATTTATGTACTATAAAGATAGATAATTAATAAAGAATTTGGTATACCATAAAACCGAGAGTTTTTTTGTATTAGCTTCTTCCGAGGTCGTTGTCTTGCGGGTTGTGCGGTTGTTCTTCCATTGTATGTGGCGGGTCGGAGGTGATTGTCGCTGGCTACTGAAGTCATCATTAAGTGCTTTTTTTATGCTATTTTATGCAATTTTCACTTTTTTAAGTTATTCAAAGTTCACCTTTTATGTTATTCAATGTTCATTTTGATGTTGTTCAATGTTTATGTTATTAATATTCATTTTCATTATCGATTGGTTAGGTTTGGGTGGGTAGGACAAGATTGGAGTTGGGATTTGGCGCTATCACATAATCTCAATTCGTTATTTCTTGAGTTGGTAAAAGTGCGATGTTTGATATTGCTCGTTTGTACAATTTTCCGCGTGATTGTACTGTTACTACTCGTACTAATGAGTCTTTTCCAGGATGGATTTCAGTTATCCTGGCTAACGGTAGCAGTCATCAGATGAATAGGGGGAATAACACGGAGAAGCAATTTTCACGTGCCGTAACTATTCAGGCTGATGGAAGTGTGATCTTAACCTCCTCGCGGTGCTGCCGGTAACAATCTTCCGTGAAAGAAAGATTGGCTAATATTATTCACGCTTTGGGGAGTCAACCCCTAAGGAAAAAACCCCAAGCCAGTGGTGGAACAGCATATGCCGAGGGCTGAATGGCTGCTGGGTGAAGCAGTCGATAATATGCGAATTCGGGTGTCGGATGGCAAGAGCCCGTCTAATTTGATGCCTAGGCCGGGATACAGAGGATAATACGGCTGGTCTTTTATATTCCTCTTACTCGTGGGACCAAAATTGAAGGTACTATAAAAAGCAAAAAGGAGGGGGCTGCCTTAAGTGCCCCAAATCTAAAGGCCCCAGAGCCTTCCATCAGTGGAGCTGCAGTGCTCCCTCAAAGAGTGAATCCTCAAAGGAATTAAAGGAACATATGAAGCCCAAAGCCTAAGAGGATTCCAAGCAACAAAGGCACAAGAAGGGCAAAAGCAAGAGGAGAGTCGAATATAGCTCCACACCCAAAAACAAAGGTGGACCAGGCGGAGATCAAACATCTCAGCCAGCTTCACAAAAAGGGAGAGGCAAACCGGAAGAAGTAAAGGCAGCAGAGGCTCCCGCAGCCTCCCCCTCTACGTCTGACGGTGGATCATCGATGCAAATCGTGCAGGAGCTCTCGCGCAGTATGGAAGCACTTAACATGACTTCGCAGGAGGCATCGAAAGATACTCCAAAAAAGAAGAACATGAGCGGTGCGGCCAGAAAGCGCATGAAGTTCTTCATACGAAAAGGTATGTCTACAGAAGAGGCTAGGGAAAAGGCCTTGCTAACAAAGGCCCCAGAGGCCAATAGGAAAAGGCCTAGACCCAAGGATGGCACTCCTGAAGACAATCACCCAAAGAAAATTAGGGGCACCGACGTGGCCCCAAAACACTGTGAACCCAGCAAAAGGCAACGACAAGTAACTTACAGCGGAGCCTTGCAGGGTGTAAAAATGGCGGTCATGATGAAAGACTTTCCCCAGGGACTTCTCACGACCGACCAAATGGACCAAATACAAAATGCCCTGGAGGAGCGGATACTGGCCGAGGTAGGAAGAGGCGTTGCCCCTCACTTCCTCAGCATCACCTACAAAGTAGGTTACGTGTCCCTCCACTGTAAGGACAAACCAACGGCGGAGTGGATAAGGGCGGAAGCCCAGAATATAAAGCCGTGGGAAGGAGCTAACTAATGGGCCACGGAGGAATCCCTGATTCCTAATCCTAAGACCCTTGTTGGCTATTTCCCAAATGCAGCGGATCTGCCTACGGAGAGGATCCTGGCCTTCGTAGAACGCCAGAATGAGGACCTCAATGTCAAGTCCTGGAGAGCCCTCTTCAGGGAAAATAAAGGCAAGTGCGCCATGCTTGTAGTAGCGGCGGACCAGGCCTCTGCTACCAAAATAGCAGACGGAGACGGCAACATTAGCTTTCGCTTTGGGCAAGTTAAGTTGAACGTCAAAAAGTCAGGCGGGAAAACACCGGAGCCTGTGGTCACTCCAACCACCAATACGGAGGGCAGTGGAACCGGCATGGAGGCAACATCAGGTCCCAGCGGTTCCCAACTAAGCGCAAAAAGGGAATGAGGTGTCTACAGGTGAACCTGCATCATGCCAAAGCTGCCTCGGCGGAAGTAAGCAGCAGGTTTGCCTCGGGCACCTATAAATTGGGGCTAATACAAGAGCCCTGGGTAAATAAAGGCAGAATAAATGGCCTGAACACAAAAAATAGTAAGTTAATTTGGGCCGCAGGGGAAGAAAACCCGAGGGCGGCGATAATAATTAACACAAATATTAACTTTCTTCTGATTCCAGAATACACAAATAGGGACACAGTGGCGGTCCAAGTTCAGGTCCCCATCGAAGGAGGATTAGTAGAGGCGGTATTTGCCTCAGCATACTTCCCAGGGGATGAGGATCAAGTCCCAGGTAACAATATCAAAGGACTCGTTAGCCACTGCAGAAGGAAGAACAAAATGTTGATTATTGGATGCGACGCCAACGCTCACCATACAGCATGGGGGAGTAGTGACGTCAATACTAGAGGTGAGTTACTTTTAGACTTCCTCCTGAACAGCAATTTGTCTGTAGCAAATAAGGGCAAAACGCCAACTTTCGTGACAGCCAACAGGCAAGAGGTACTAGACCTTACGTTAGTGTCAAACAATGCAGCGCATTTAGTGAAGAAGTGGAATGTCCTAGAAGTCGCTTCTTTCTCTGATCATAGGCATATAAACTTCGAGCTAGGAAAAGATACTGTAAAAGGGGTAAAGTACAGGCAACCAAAGTGTACGAACTGGGAAGGCTATCAAAACAGCCTTACAGCGGGACTTTACGGCCTGCACCCGAGTTTCAGTACGAGGACAGAACTGGAGGACACTGTGGACAATGTCACCAGAATAATCCTCGAGTCATACCACGATAACTGCCCTGAGAAAACCAGTGCCTCCAAGACAAGGGTGCCATGGTGGAATAGGGAGCTAGAAAAACTCAGAAGAGCCGCAAGAACGGAGTTCAACCGAGCTAGAACTACATCAAACTAGGAGGCCTATAAAAAGAAACTCTCAGAATACAACAAAGAGCTAAGGAAATCCAAAAGGAAGGCCTGGAGTGCCTTCTGTGAAAGTCTCAATAGTATCCCAGAGACTGCCAGGATCCAGAAAGCTCTATCCAAAGGCCATCAAGGCCATATAGGACTACTAAGAACTCCAGATGGAGGGATGACGACCACCTTTGACGATACACTGGAAGTGCTACTTAGAACACACTTTCCAGGGTGTGAAATAAGCAATGAGGCTGAGGAAGAAGAGGACAGTCCTGATCGGATACGTCACTCACCTCCTCTGCTCAAACAAATCATCACGTATGAAAAGGTTGAATATGCGATAAACTCCTTCAAACCCTTTAAATCACCAGGACCAGACGGAATTTACCCAGCTCTGCTACAAAGAGCAACAGGGAAACTAAAAACCATTCTGGTACACATATTTAGAGCGAGCTTGCAACTCAGCTATATACCAAAATTGTGGAGACTGGCGCGGGTTGTGTTCATCCCTAAAGGGGGCAACAAACCGGCCGACCTGCCAAAATCATACAGGCCAATTAGCCTCACATCTTTTATATTGAAGACCATGGAAAAACTGATTGACCTATACATAAGGAATGATCTTTTGACAAAGATGCCACTTCACAAATTGCAATTTGCTTACCAAAAAGGCAAATCAACTATATCAGCTACACATAAGCTGACACAAATAATAGAAAAGGCATTGGGATGCAAGGAAGTCGCACTATGTGCTTTCATGGACATAGAGGGAGCCTTTGACAATGCAAGACATGACTCGCTACACGTCGCTCTCCAGAGGAGGGATACTCCTCAAGAAGTAGTGAAATGGGCGAGCAAAATACTAAGGAATCGAAGTGTGGTTGCGGAGCTGGGGGAAGCGAAGCTAAGGGTGGATACTAGGAGGGGATGCCCACAGGGAGGAGTATTATCCCCCCTGTTATGGTCCCTACTAGTTGATGACCTTCTCGTGACCCTCAATAGTAAGGGCCTAACTGCTCTCGGCTACGCGGACGACATTACGGTAATAATAAGAGGCTCACACATGGACACCGTGAGGTCCAGAATGCAAAAAGCCTTAAATGAAACAACCCAATGGTGCGAAAGAGAGGGTTTATCCATCAATCCTCAGAAAACTAGCATAATACCATTCACCAGGAAAAGAAAAATCGAAATAGGAGCCCTAAATATTAGGGGTACAGTCGTATGTCTGCAGGAAGAGGTAAAATATCTAGGAATACACCTAGATAGGAAACTCACCTGGGACAATCATCTAAACAAAACGACAATGAAGGCCACTAAGGCACTCTGGGCGACAAAACAAATGCTTGGGCGCAATTGGGGACTATCTGCAAAGCAGACCCTATGGGCATACAAACAAATGGTGAGACCTATCCTCCTATATGGAGCAGCAGTGTGGTGGAAGAAAACCATACAAAAAACCGCTATAAATAGGCTCAACAAGCTTCAAAGGATGGCCTGCCTGCTGATTACAGGAGCAATGAGCTCCACTCCAACAGCAGGAATGGAGGCCCTTCTAAACCTTGAACCGCTGCACCTCAAAATTCAGGAGGAAGCAGCGAGACAAGCCATTAGCCTACAACAAGCCTACAGGTATAAATCAGGGGACCTCAAAGGCCACCTAAAAATCCTGGAGGATGTCAGGCCCATAATGGAAATGTTAAACCTCAGCGACCAAATAAAAACTGAGACAGCATTCGAGAAGAGGTTCAAGGTCACAATTCCATCAAGGGACAAATGGAAGGATGGACCACCTCCCTCGTACAAAGGAGCGCAAATGTGGTATACGGATGGTTCAAAGATGGATTGTGGAGTAGGAGCAGGGATCGTAGGTCCCAAGTGCAAAATGCATTTCCCTCTCCCAAAAGAAGCCACGATCTATCAAGCGGAACTATCTGCCATATTAAGAGCCTCACAAACAATAAAAATAAGGAATACAAAAAGGGTCAGAATAAAAATCCTATCGGATAGTCAAGCGGCTCTCATGGCTATCAATCGCGATCAAATAAATTCGGCTATTCTCCTAGAGGTGAGAGAGGCCCTTAATGAAATAGGGGCACAGAACAGCCTCGAGTTGATATGGATCCCCGGCCATGAGGGGCACCGAGGAAACGAGGAAGCTGATACCAGAGCCAAAAAAGGAGCAGAAATGCCCTTCATAGGTCCTTCTCCGTACTGGGGCTTTACAAAAGCAGATACGGAAAAAGAAATTAAAGCATGGAGCAAAAAGAAGATCGAAGACTACTGGCTTAATATTGAGGGTTTAAAACACTCAAAAAAATACCTTGGCTTCGATAATAAAAGAGCAAAAGAAGCAGTGGCTCTCTGCAAAAGTGGCATAAGAGCCCTATGCGGAGCATTGACAGGACACCTTCCATGCAAAAAGTACCTCCGCAGGATAGGTGAGGAGCACGATGACCGCTGCAGATACTGTGGGGAAACGACAGAGTGTGTAGAACATCTGCTCACAGTCTGTCCAGCACTAGCGAGAAGAAGATTCGAGCTACTTGGCTCTGCTCTTCCTTCCACCAGGGACATCACAAATGTCCCGTCAAGGAACATATCCAGGTTCATTAGAAGCCTGGACATCCTATAGGACATAACGCAAAGGAGGCACAATAGACCCAGGAGGTCGCAGTGCTAGGGTCCCTCTGGACCCACTCCAGGCCATCATTATCATCATCATCATCCTGGCTAACGCCCATCGATATGATGGTAATTTTTCGTCTTTTAATAGGCACAAGTCACCGATTTTGATGTTTATCTCCTTGTTTAGCCATTTTGGTCTTCGTTGTAGTCTGTTTAAATATTCCCGTTGCCACCTTTTCCAAAAGTCTTGTGTTAGTTTTTGTGTTAATTGCCATCTGTCCAGCCGATTGATATTCGTATCAAGTAGGTCTAATTCGGGTGGTGCTAACATCGTATCTCCGATAAGAAAGTGGGCTGGTGTTAACGCCGTGGTGTCAGAAGGATCATCAGTCAGGGGGCACAAAGGGCGAGAATTTAAACAAGCTTCAATCCGGATTAGCACAGTGGACAATTCCTCGTACGTTAAGGGTGTGCTTCCTACAATGCGGCGTAAGTGCGATTTGATAGACTTGACACCAGCTTCCCAAAGTCCACCGAAATGTGGCGATGCCGGAGGGTTGAAGTGCCATTGAATTCCATCATTGGTGAAGACTTTCGCAGCGTACCGGTTAATTTCTTCTATCTTCTTTATCACAGCATTTGCTCCTACAAAGTTCGTCCCACAATCCGAGAAAAAATGTGTGCTGAATCCGCGTCTTCCCATAAATCGACGAACCGCAGCTAAAAATGCCTGGGTTGAAAGATCACTGACGACTTCAATATGTATAGCTTTGGTGGTTAAGCAGATGAATATCGCGACGTAGCCCTTAGATATTTTGCATCCTCTGCCTCGCCTATCTTTTATATCGAAAGGGCCGCAGAAATCGATACCCGTATGGGTGAATGGTCGAGAAATGTTCACTCTAGCCGTTGGCAAGCTCCCCATAAGCTGAGTTGAACCCTTTGCTTTGGTTCGAAAGCAGCGAATGCATCGATGTATGAAGTGCTTAATGCCATTTCTTCCGTCGATGACCCAGAATCTTTTTCGAAGTGTGTTCAACATGAGCTGTGTTTGTCCATGTAATGTTGCCGTATGGGTTTGGTGTAATAATAGCTGAGTAAATTTTCCATTCTTTGGTATGATTATAGGATGTTTTTCATCAAAATGTACCCTTGCGTTGTGTAGGCGTCCTCCTACTCTCAGTATGCCATGACCGTCTATAAATGGGTTCAAATTCAATAGTTTGCTCTTCTTGTCAATTGTTTTGCCAGTCTGTAAGCAGCACATCTCATGTGAAAATTCTTTCCTTTGAGCATATTTTATCCAGAAATCAAAGGAATGTTTTAGTTCTATTGTAGTTGAATATGGTTCATTTTTTCCTTGCTTTGTTTTCATTCGAAGAAAGCGAAAGCAATACGAAGTAATCCTAATCAATTTATGTAATGACGAATATTTTTCAACCAATTCATCAAGTAGAGTTCTCACGACTAATCCAACGCTAACTGTTTTTTGGGGTTTCCTTTCCAAATCGATTGCTTGTACACCCTTTATTTTAGGCCATGCATCAGAACACTCCTTCAACCAGTTGGGACCATGCCACCACAACTCATTGTTGACTAGATCTTGTGGTTTGATTCCCCTTGATGCTAAGTCGGCTGGATTTTCTTTGGAAGGAACGTGCCGCCATGATATGCCACCAGTTGATTCGATGATGTATGAGGTGCGATTTGCAACAAATGATTTCCAGCGTGTCGGGTGTCCTTTGATCCAGGCTAAAACTATTTCAGAATCAGTCCATAACCATGTAGGTATTTTATCTAATTTCAAAGACCGTTTCACTTCTTTTAAGACCCGTGCTAATAAAACAGATCCACATAATTCCAGACGTGGAATAGTAGTTGGTTTTGTTGGAGCAACCTTAGTTTTAGACATAATGAGATAGGAGCTAGTTCCTGCTTGCGAACGCGTCACCAAATAGAGTACTGACGCATATGCTCGTTGTGAAGCATCACAAAACCCGTGGATTTCTATGTTGGTTTCTGGTTTATACGCTACCCATCTCGGGATTTTTATTTTTTCTATTTCATTCAATTGCATTTGGAGAGTAGTCCATTCGGTATTCGTCGCATCAGATAAGGGTTCGTCCCAGTCTTGTCCATGTAGCCATAAGGTTTGAAGTAGAATTTTAGTTAATATAAGAATAGGTGCTAACCAGCCTAGTGGGTCATAGAGTCTTGCTATTTCTGATAGTACCATTCTTTTCGTATATGACGCTTGTAATGTTTCTGATTTGACTTTATATGTAAAGTAATCGTTCGAAGGATACCATATTATCCCGAGTGATTTGTGTCCACTTTCCGCGTTTAAATTCAATTTCTCTTGCATCTCTATTTCTTTTGTTTTGAGACCTTGTAGAATTTGTTTCTCATTTGAAATCCATTTCCGTAGTGTAAATCCACCGGATCTTAGAAGTTTTATTAATTCGTTTCCTTTGTTGATACATTCTTCCAAGCTGTGCTCTCCTGACAGTAAATCGTCGACATAGAATTCATTTAAAAGAGCCGTGCTGGCTTTAGGAAAAACTTTAACTTCTTCCTTCGCTAATTGATGGAGAGTCCTGATTGCTAAAAATGGTGCAGATGTCGTTCCAAAGGTTACCGTATTAAGGCTGTATTCTTTGATGGGATGGTTCGAATGTTGTCTCCAGACAATTTTCTGATATGAAGCGTCTTCCGGATGCACGTCAACCTGTCTATACATTTTAGCAATGTCGGCAACTATTGCAAACTGATAGAGTCGCCATCGGATGACCAACGAAGTCCATCGTGTCTTGGATGGTTGGCCCGGTCATGAGAGTATCATTAAGCGAAATGCCTGTGCTTGTTTTTCGAGACGCATCAAATACAACACGCAGCTTAGTTGTCGTGCTTTCCTTGTAAACTGCATGGTGGGGTAGGAAAGCATGTGTACCAGTTTGACCTTCCTCGATGCTAAGACTTTCTATCATATGGCCAAGATCAATATAGTCTTGTATACAAGCCGAATATTCTGTTCGTAGATCGTTGTTTTTACTGAAACGTCGCTCCAAAGATAATAAGCTCGCTGTTGCCCCTTGTTTAGAATGTCCTAATAGATTTTTATGTTCTTCGCTTTTGAAGGGTAATCGGACTTGATATCGACCATCTGGTTTTCTAACCACGTTACGTTTATAGTGTTCCTCACATTCTGTCTCTTCTTGTGTCCAAATTTTGCTATTTTCTACTTCTTCGATTTCCCAAAAGCGTTTCAATTGGTTGCTAATTTCAATGTCTTCATTAATTTCAATTTTCAATGTTTGTACGGTGTGCGCACCTTCAATATTAATTTTGCCTGAGATAATCCAACCTAATTTTGTAAGTTGCATTATTGGACCTGATGGCAGTTTTCTAATTTGACCGAGTATGAGTTGAGCATAAGTGTCGGCTCCCAAAATCAAGTCTATTTTGCTCGGTTGATCGAAGTACGGATCTGCCATTTCTACGTTTTCTAGTTGTCTCCAAATCGCTGTAGGAACGACTTGAGATGGTATTATGTTTGTAAGTTTATTCAAAATCAATGCTTCGATATTCAAAAGTTCGTTGTTGTTCAATAGTAATCGAATTTTTAAAACCCCACTGGGTGTCAATTCTTCTGTCTTTCCAATTCCTGATATCGTGATGTTAGTTGATGTTCTTTTGAGTCCTAATCTCTGGGTTGCAGATTCAGTTATTAGTGATGTCTGCGATCCCTGGTCCAGCAAAGCACGGAGCACTACGGGTCCGTTTGTTGCTTCAATCGTCACTAATGCAGTAGCAAGTAATACCTCTTTCCTATTGTTTGCTTTTATCGATTTGATATCCATATTAGCAGAAAGCGAAGTCAATGGTCTAGGTTCAAAGGAAGGAGCATTCAAAGATTGACGATTTAGTGCATGCTGGGTAGAAGTTGATGGTTGAGAGTGAAATGCTGTCGACGTCGAGGGTCGATTTTGTGTCTGTGAAGACGAAGTTACGGGCTGTTGGACATGTGAATTTAAGTCATATTTGTGTAGCAAGGTATGGTGTGCTCTTTTGCACTTCAAACATCTGGATTTGCTGGGACAATTCCCAACTAAGTGTCCTTTAACTAAACAATTAAGACACAATCCATTTTTCTTTACTGCATTGAATTTTTCTGTATGGTTGTATCGCAAAAACGTAGGACATTGCCTAACATGATGACGGTCTCTACATAAGATGCAATGTGGAAAGGATTCACTTTGTGCGACGTGTACATTTTGAGAAACACGTAATGGTTTGCTCCTTTCAGTGCCAGCCGCCTCCAAAGCTCTAAACCTCTGATGCAAAAATTCTTTCAAATGCTGAAATGAAGATTTCTCCGGCTCACTTGTTCTTTGTAATTCCCATATTTGCCGAGTTTCAGATGGTAATCGCTGCGTGGTCAGATGGATTAGGATAGCTTCCCACAGATTTTCCAATTTCAAGCTTTCTATGGCTTGAATAATTTCGGTGGTTCTATCCATGAGCATCTTGATCGATGACGCCGATTCGTCTGCGTTGTTGACGGTAAGCAACCTTTTAAATTGTGTGTTAAGAAGCACTTGCTTGTTATCATATCGTTTCATGAGTGTGTCCCAAGCCACTTCGTAATTGGCTTCCGTAGTAGAGTAGTGCCGCAATAACTGTTCAGCATCACCTGACAGACTACATTTGAGATAGTGCAATTTTTGCACACATGACAAAGAGGACTTATTGTGGATGAGTGAGGTGAATAAGTCTTTAAAAGACGTCCATTCACTATAGTTTCCACTAAATCTGGGAAGTTCTATTCTCGGCAATCGAACATCTAATTCTTCGGATGGTCGTAATGACGGATCCGAATTCAATTTGGACGTGGGCGTTGCCTGTGCCCTTTGGTCCGATTGCAATTCTTCCAGATCGGTTTCAAAATTCAAACTAATCTCTTCGAATACATTATAGCATTGACTCACGAAGTAGGCATGCTCCAGATCTTTTTCTCCGGTAATTAAGTTCATGATTTGAGAATGTGTCTCCATGAAGGATCTTCGTATGTCTTGGACTCTTTGAAGCCATTTTGTGGCATACGCCAAAGTTTTTCTGGCTTTGGAGTCCTTTTTGAAATTGCTATATAATCTCGTGATTTGCTCTACGAGTATGGTCTGTTGCGCTGTAAAACCTTCCATATTAAAGTTTGAATTGAATTAATCACGAAATTTAGACTGTTATTAAGGTGGTGATTTCTTAGTGGTTTGCTGCTTAACCGCTATTCACAACTGCCTGGCTAAACTAATTTTGCAGCACAAAATCAAAAAACTAATGTCTATCTTTGAATTCACGGGATATATTTGCGTTCGCGCACTAAAACACAACCACTTTCGACTTAGTGTGATGCACTCACGTATGCACTTTGTTTTGCACGTGGTCAATTTGTAATGATGCATATGATATTATATGAAAATGTCATCAATGTATCTAGTGTAATTCACTAGTTTCAAAATATGTATGTATACCTGTATATGTGTATATGATGTGATGTGTAAATGAAATTAATACGTGTAGTGTAATGTAGTGCAATAGTGTTCAATATGCGGTATGCGAATATGTATACTCTGTGTAATGTTCAATTCTTCGCCTTCGCATGTGTTTAAATATGTGATATTTAATTTTCTATATTTAATTTATGTGATCATTTAATTTTGGACCAGGATATGGGAAGAAAATATCATAAATATGAAGGAAAGAAAAGGAACGGACTCACCAAACCAAATTTTGCCGCAACCATTCAATTTATGGTTTCGTTATTTGTCTAATTTTACTCGACCGCGCACACCCGTTTCAATGTTTATTATTGTTTTCACTGTAATTAATCACTACTTTCGAAGTTCACAAAACTCTAGTTTGCACAGACGTAGCCTGATCGAAATTCTACAAATCCAAATTATCCGTACGTATCCGGTTCGAAGGACCATAAAATATGTTTAAGCAATAAGAAAAACACTCCGCTTTTCAAACTTGAAATACATTTATTATTACTGTCCGACTCATATAACACTTCGAGATTCTAAAATTTCTAATAAACGAGTTCAAATTCGCAAATTCAACTTAAACGAGCACGACCGGTTCAAAATTCATGACAATTAGTTCCTTCTTACTTGATACCACGATAGAGAGTGAAAATTGCGGTAAATTGTTTTTATCATATTGTCTTCTAACGTTATTTTTTTGTTACTATGAACTTGGTTGAGAATGGTGATTTCGAATTTAGAATACGATCTTAATATACACATTTTCTACTTTCAATTTCATTATTTACATTTTCTACAATCTTATTTTTGATGGTACGTGTCGAATTCGATTTGATTTTTATAAATTATCATTTTTCATATAAAATGTTATGCTGTTATTCGGCAAGTTGGAAGCAGGATTCAGGTTCGCTGGGAGCCGATTCTTTAGGCCTTTATTTTGTAGGTCTGGAACACTGACGTGGCCCGAACACATTGAATCATCCTGAAATCTGCAGCGCGTATTTATGTTAGCTAAAACTATAGACACATTAACTTTTAAAGCTATGTGGCAACCCTGTAGCTACAGTAGCCATGTGGAAAAAAAAAATCCTGCAAATCATCTACGCTCCTGAAAATTTTTTATTTTTGAGAAGACATTCAAATTAATGATAAATTATAACGTTTGTCCATCATGTCAAATTGAAAGTTTCTTAACTCCGCGTTGCAGATGATCGGCAACCCATCACCAAGTTACCTCTATTTTCAGCACACGAAACTTCTGTTCACGAAAGTTGACGACCGATCAATATAAAATTTATAGGGCATATTGGTTTTAACTAGCACCAAGTCTGATAGAAGTAATTTGGAAATGCAGGCAACCCTGGGGTAATGGTGCCATCTTGAAAAATCACCGAGAAACAAAACTGCTTTTTGGGCCATAAATTCTGATTCGGCCAAGAAATTTTAACGAAAAATACATAGTATTTGGGCCTGAATTTAAGGAAAATTCGGTAAAAATTTAGTTGAATGTATGGTAATTTTTGTCACGCAAATCTTGTAAATGTGCTCAGCAAAATAAAGCTTTTTTCGCTATAACTTTGGATGCAGTCCTAAAATAAAAAGTAACTCATGCAGTAAAAGGATCTTTTTTTAAGTCAAATTTAGTTAAACTTCGTTGACAAATCAAGAAAAGACTGCCAGCTATGGTAATTTTTGTATATTTTGGCATTACTTTACTAAGCGATGTTGTCATTAAATTTTGAAAGGGGAATGATCCTGCAATGATAATTTAAAACAAATATTTAGGTTTTAAAAATTTGAAAAGTTTTACTGTAGGTAATATGAAATTCTTTTCGCCAGCATAGCATCCACCGCAGACATCCAATCAAAACAAAATTCACAGGGCAGGTTTAACTTAACATGAATTTGGTACATTTTTGGCTTTGATGCTAGCACAAAGTTTTCAACACATTTTCGTAAATACTGCACCATCAGGTGCTTCCAGTAAATGTTCATATGCAAAGCCTTTGTATTAAAAATGAGCAACCAATGTTTAGATTTTCCTCAAACACAGGGTGGGTCAAACACAAGTTTCTCTTTAAAAATGCAATAAAATGAACAGAATATAATTTTCTCCAATGTATTATGGCTTTATTAGTAAGAGCAAACATTCCCATTAATGATGGAACACAATTTCGTTCAAGTGGGTGCCTCGGCTGGCTTTACAGTAGCGCATTATGTCACTCCAATTTTCCAAGACCTTGTTAATGGTTTCGGGCTGTAGCTCAAGGATTGCTTAGATGATATTAACCTGAAGTGCTTTAATCGTTTCTGAATTGTTTGCATAACATCGGTCCTTTACAGTTTTCTACAAAAAAAAGTCCAAAGGGGTCAAATCGCAGCTCCTAGGTGGCCAATTGACATCGCCAAAACGGCTGATAACACGGTTTGGGAATTTGGCGCGTAAAAGATCGATTGTGGCATGGGCTGTGTGGCATGGTGTGCCATCCTGCATGAACCACATGTTGTCTAAACCTATGTCTTCACCTTCAGTAAAAAAAAAGTCGGTTAACATGGCTCTGCAACGTTCACCGTTGACCGAAACATTGTTCCGAGCCTCATTTTTGAAGAAAAATGGTCCAATGATGCCACCACCCCACAATCCGCATCAAACTGTCACTCTCTGTGGATGCATTGGCTTTTTGACAATAACGTGTGGGTTTTCCGAGCCCCAGATGCGGCAATTTCTTTTGTTAACGTAGCCACCGAGATGAAAGTGCGGCTTGTCAGAAAAGATGATTTTTCGCCCAAAATCGTTGTCCAATTCAAGCTGCTCGAAGGCCCAAATTGCGAAGCGGTAACGAAGTGGATGGTTGTGCGCCTTCAATTGCTGAGTCAATTGGACCTTGTTAGCGAATAATCCGAGATCTTTGTGCGAAATTCTCCTCAGGCTAGTGCGTGAAATATTGAGATGTTGAGATCGACGGCGAGTTGATGTTCGTGGAGTGAGTCTCACACTCTCAGCTTTAGTGGCCACATTCTCGTCTGTGCGCACTGAACGATGACGGGAACCATGAGTGCTTTCTACTACTTCGTACTGCAGGCGCGGTGGGTGCTTCATTTCGGGTAAAACTAATTTTCAAAAAACGCACTGTTTGGGCTACACAGTACTCACTTTGGAAATAAGTTTTCAATATTTCCCAACGTTGTTCAAGCGCAAAGTGGCTCATTTTGTACCGCGGAGGTATGATACTGACTTTCTGTGAAGATTTCGAGCGGGAAACAGCTTTCAATGTCAAAATAACCTATGATGTGAAAAGAAACCACTAGATGGCCCACCCTGTACAATTTCGTTGAAAGTCAGTTTTCTAGCGGTGCTGATGCGCTAGAGTTTTTTAGTTTTGGGCCCTTATACGTGTTTGTCTTCAGCAAAATAAGAATAATTGATCCAGGGCCACGATCTGTGTTCAGAAACTCGTCAATCTCAGTTGATGAAATCGATGTGGATGAACTTCAGTTGTACTTACGACTCTTCTTAATCATTTCACTGAATTCAGAAGAATGAAGTATTGGAGGAATCCAATAGCGCTTCTTCTAATAAATTGATATCTCTTTTCAGAAATAAAGGAGCATTTCTTACGTTATTTTACTTATAGAAATTCATAACTGTAGAAAATGTAGTATCATTTTAATTTTAAATTGTAGATGCAATAGACTTGGGGCACTACACCATTCGAAATAGTTTGTCAAGGAGAAAAATGGATTTAATATCTTCCCTTAAGCGTACTCAATAATTCTTCATGCCTCTGTTAAGCAAAGCGATGTTTGTATTTTTACATAATTATCAGGTCATCAGATTACTAAATTTTTAAGGCAGCATAATTTTTAGGTGCCTGGCAAAGCTTAAAATTCAACAGCGTCTTCGAACACTTACAATGAATATGTATTTCATTTTGATTTTCTATGTTCACATCCCATTTAGGAATGAAAAATACGTTATTCTATTCAAACTATTTTTTTCATTTTCGAATTTAGTTAGATAAAAAAGACTGTAATGAAATTTCGGTGAGTAGGAAAAAGTAACGTGTGCTTATAATTAGTTCAGTTGTGCTCAATGTTCGGGTGTGACACGAGTTCAATGAGCCTTATGAAAATAGTTTATTCAGGAATCAAATACGTACTTTTGATGATTTTACTTGTTTGAAAAGTGTAGAGCAAAATTTATGAAAGTTTTTTTCTCAGTTTTATTGGATCTCTCTTTGACATTCATTTTAACTTCCCTTTATTTTATTAGAACTACTGTTGAGTCAGCAATTAAATTATTGATATTATTTTTAGTTGAATTAAATTTATTTTCATCCAGAAAATTTGTTATCCTATGACCAAGGAACTCTTCGCGGCTATATGCAGCTCCCTTCATTAACACCAAGTAATAGGAATGGTTTACACAAGTAACATATTTATTGAAAATTAAAGTTCGCTGGGGCATCCGTATTTTTTCTGCAAATTTTTATAGGACACCACAAAAAAACCTTTTAATTTCACTGAATCTCTATAAATAGTAGGCCATTTAATATTGGAAAATATTTTTTTTTCTCGGGATTTTTTATTTCACACACATAACTCAATGACTTTGACGCCTTAAAAATGGTCATAATTTGATTAAACTGCAGAAATTCACATTGGATTATCTACAAGTCGATTACAGTTTTCCAAAATTTTCTCTACTGCTCACAGAAACTGATAGGTGCCTTAATTTCAACTATATTTCGTTATTCAATTTTTCCGCCCAGTGTAGTACGTACTTTAAAAATTTTGCGATGAAAATAATTTTTTTTGTTACGAATCCTTCATTTGACTTCTAAGCTGGAAACTCTAGCCACGACAAATTCGTACCACGAAACCCCAAAAACAATAGATATAAGTGCATCCTCTACACTTTACCACAGGTCATATCGCACACTACTCGTTCTTTGTATCCCTTCTCATAAGATAGTACGTGTGCAGAATGTTATGTGAATAGATGCAACTTTTAATTGGATTTACCTGACTTTAAGTAGAAATTGCAGCTGGGCTTCGTAAAACCGCGAACTGAAAACTCACCGACAAAATGTACATGCACACACGACTATAATGAGACGATTTATGGATTTCCATTTTGGCTGGTTGAGTACGTTAGCTTGGATATGAAGGTAGCAATAGTTGCAGTTAAAACAGCCACCACCACGATAAGTCAGCTGTATCGAAATAAACACGTATGCAGGTTGAGAACGATTAGAGAACATAACTTTACTGCCACGTAAGTATGCATGAGTATGGACAGAAAATTATTACATGAAGTAATTTAAAAGTAAAATTATCATTCATGCCACCGAGCAAAGAACAGGATTGTAAGGTGCATTGCCATCATTGTGCTAAGTGATATTAAATTGAAATTTATTTGAATTACAAAAGTTTTCGGGAGATGTTGCTAAAGTTGCGTAGTTTATAAGGTTTCACATAATAGTTTAGATGAAAAGAGCTGAGTTTTGATTTTTGGGGAAAATATAGCAAAAATTGAGCAAAAAGGAAAACAATAGCAAATTTCATTCAAAGCAAGCATGATTAGGTGCAAATATTAATATTGCAGCCGGACTTATAAATTGCTGAGATTTGCTCTTGAAGAAGATGCTTTTTTAGGTAAATTTAGCAAGCATCTGAAGATGAGTACAGCACCCAGCAAACACAGCACTACTTCTAAAGTGCTGCAGAAGTCGTGAGTAGACCCGTGAATGCTTTCAATGCTAGAGATAGCATTTTACCCCAAAATTCACCTATTTACTTCATATTACCCGCGTACGTGTAATATGTTTTGTTTCATGGTTGATCGTTTCCATCCCACAAATAGGAAAAAGACAAACGATAGGAATACAAGGAGTGCAAAAGCACTGCTGTACTACTGCTGAAGTAGTGAAACTGCAGCGTAAAATGTACTGCTGTACTACTGCCTTAGAAGCAGTATAGCAGGACATTGATATGGCTGCCCAGCTATAATGTCATCAATAGTATATTCGCATAGTTTTGCATTCATGCCATCACATTTGCATTACTTTGTATTCATGCCATCTTCAATTAAAGCAAAAAAGACCTGTTTTACTTATAAATTGCGAAGTATGACTGACGCTTGACATATGGGCAACTCGATTTGATTTTTGGGAAACGATTTGAATTGCACCATCTGGTCACCAGTTTGGCAGTAGTGCAGCAGTACCTTATATTCATTGTAAATAGGGAACCGTAAATATATAAGAGATTCATCAACGCGTCGGAAAACTACAACAACTAGACAGCCTGTTCAGTAGTTTAGCAGTAGTATAGCAGCATGTATAATCATTGAGAAATATCAACACATGGAAAAGTTTTTACAACTGTATGCGGAAGTGCTGAACGCACGTTTGCTGGGCAGATTATGAAATTTTAAGAAAACTTTATATAAAATCGTTATATGGGTCCCAATATTTGAAGAGGATTATTGAAAGTTAGAAGAAAGAAGAAGGTTATTGAAAACCCTCGACCCGTACGAGGGTTGTCGTGGCATTGCTTTATTGAAAGTTTAACTCCTAGTTTGGCGGTAAAACTGGAAATAATACCTTAAGTTGTTTTTAAGCATTTATGGTCCTAGAAAGTTACTATATCAATTTGAGCAATGGGTCATCCATTGATTTTTTAAACATATTTTAATGAAACAAAAATGTGTATTGAAGCAGGCCTCTATCGCTCAACAAATTCAAAAAACTGGTATGTACTGTATGTATTGCTAGGGACTTTCATTTAATATTTGAATCAATTTTCTATTGCTATTGAAAATAATTTCGGATCAATCTTAAAACTTCATAATGTTTATCCTATATCCATTTACCAGCTTTTTTGCTGCTGCATTTAATCTTCAAATATCAGCTCAGACGCATCCTTTCTCTCTAAACGACGTCACCACGGCTATTATCAACGAACTATTTCAAAATCAACTCCAAACACTTCAAAATAACACGAAAGATTCATAGTGTGATTTAATGTGTTTCTCTTGGAACCGTTTGCGATTCGATTGTGTGTCTTTGGTCACATTGAGTTCTAAGCACCCAGAGATCGTTGCCAATTCAAAACTGTTCTCTGCACTAGCCATACATAAATCAAGACTTGAGACCAGCGTCAGACACGAAAAGCTAAGTCAATAGTTGTTATGTCGGCCGCTTTGTATTGGTACCGTTTTCCGTTCTGGTTCTGAAAGCTCCGACTGTCAGGATAATAGATAGTGCTTGATGCTGAGTATCGTTTTCGTTCAGGGAAAATCTGAGTGTTTTAGCGTTGGGTGCTATAACCGAGTTTGTATGTGAAACGTTCACACCTGGACCATTCACGTGGATTAGAAATGCTGCTTGTTCGTCGTGTCTCTAGTTGCCAGGATGTGGACGCTACTAATTCATTTGGCTAAACAGAAGAGCTCAGAGAGCGTCATCCGAATTGCTCGTAGCACATTTGAAGCTGGGATTTGCATGACGCATAATTCGTTTGAATCTGATTTATAGCTTAAAAGTGACACTCAGATGATATGTTCGCAAAGATTGACTAAACAGATCTCTATCTAATGGAAGCCAAAGATGCGCATGGGATTTGGTTGATATTAGAAATGTTTTGTACTGAGATAAGCTAAATTTTGTATAGTTAAATATTACTTCGCCTCAAGCGAGAGCTTTAATCAAATGAACATTTTAAAACTTTATTTCTCATTCACCCCCGGCTAGCTAAAGCAAAATTTGGCAAAACTACCTCCTCACAGCAATCAATTTCACATAGTGCACCGGACAGATTTCTTGCTTTGTTGAAATAGCTGTTTTGTTTGTTATAAAGACCAAGTATCACTATTTTATAAAGACCAGTATCACTATTTTGCCCAAGAACACTAACCAGCAAATGACGTAAAGAGTCCTTATGATATGTTATTGTGGAAATTCATTACATGACATCTGGACTCTACCTCTCCATTCATGTAGGGATGCTTGACTTTTTCAAACTTTCGGCACGAAATTTATCCCTCTCCACTTCACGCTGTCATTTCAAATGATTTCTGTCTACTGTTTAAGTGGCCTTACTATAGAGCAACGGTACTTAGCAGACATAGCCTGGTAGGAAAGAAAAACTTCGATCATAATTCATTTGGTGTAAGCTGGTATAGTAGCAGAATAAAAGCAGTCTTTTTATTGATTTTTCTTCAAGACTGCACTGAGAACGATGAGTTTGGTAATTAAGGAAATTTATTTTTATTGCACATCCTTGTGGATGGATGTAGCTTTGAATAAAGAAGCAAAACATCTGAAGAGCCTTATGTAATTCATTTGAGGTAATGGATTGGAATTGAATATCGAAGCATTAAAAGCTCAATGTATTTTAGTAATTGAGAAATACGGTTTGTTTTGCTTTTGAACGGGAAGTCTATAAATTGTTATTTTGGATCTTTCGGTGGATTTATTGGGAGATTGTTGATTTACGGATCGTGACTGATTTTTAATGACATGAATCCAAAATTTATTTATTTGTATGTTCAGTGACGGTTCGCAGCATAAAAATTTGGGTCGGCCAAAACGGAAGTTATATATCATAAGTTAAACTTTTGGTAAAGCAAATAAAATTTAATCTTCGTACGAAAAAAATGTTCCAATAAAAATCCTGAAATGTGCTTGGGCATTGTCGTGCAGACAGAGGAAGAATGTAATTGGAGGAGGAGCAATATAAGTGTATTATAAATTAATGAGACTTGTATAAAATATTTCTCTAAAATTAGCAAACAAGCGCAAAAACTAATTTTCAAAAGCGAATACATACAAAGTAATAATATTTTTGATATTCATTCATTCATATTATGATTTTGTTAAAAAATTGATTATTTCTTACAAAAAATATCATTTCTTATCAACTAATTTTCGTTATTTTGCTGTTAATGACAAAGTATTGGAAAGTCATTGAGCTTCAAACCAAATTTTTTTAAAATTTAAAAAAGCTTTTTTATCTTACCATTTCGCACCAAATAGATTACTAGTTTTCAAAAATAAAAAAAAAATTCATTACGCATTTCGCAAATTAGCCACGAACATTAATCATTAAATGCAACGTACGAATATCTCCAGCTTTTCTTTGGATTAAGTTTCCCATGTTTTTTTACCTACCGTTTTTTAACCACCGTTTTTACTTGTATTATTTTCAGTTTTTCCATCACCATCTCCACAGCTCACTTTTCAATAAAAACACTTTCGAAAAACGGTTTTATGATAGTTCATTGCTATATAATCACTACACTCTACTACATAAGTCGATTAAAAATATTTTTTTATTTGACCAACATATGTACATGAACATCGTCTTACTACCTTTACATACACTGGACATACATTGGCAAGAAAACTCGTACTTGATCTTTTTCTATTCTTAAAATGCTATTTAACAGAAAATAAATCTCTCCACAAACAGAAAGCATCCTAAGATCGACTAAAGAGTATAACAGAATATTTACACTACACGCTGTTCTTAACCAGCAAAGTGCGGCTGGCCGCCAACATTTTTGCATTGCTCCATCTTTATGCGGGATGTAAAATTCATTAAAAAAAATACCCAACTAAATAGCTAGTAGGAAAACGAAGTTTCGAATGGAGGCTATCCGCAGATTTTGGAGTAGCGTAGACTGTAATGTGGAAAATACATATTGGCCGAGCCCAGGCGAGCCGAGTGTGTGGACGGTCCACACAAGCGACTTTGACAGGTGTCACAGGCGCTCGTGCGACTTCCGATCGGAATGGGTTTTGGGCACGAGCCAAGGCGATTCGGGACGAGCTGTCAAATGCCGTCCACATGTTGGCGGCCTCGTCTGACTTCGGCTCGCCTGGCCTCGGCCAATATCTATTTGCTACATAATCAGACTCTGTCAGTTTGGTTTGGGCTGCAATTTTACCGTGCTGTTGCTTGTACTTGCTGGATATGATGCGACCACCGCTTCGTTGGGTGGATGATGCATCGTACTCGTATGTCCATATCACAGATGTGAAAGAATGTGGATACGAAATGGCTATTCGTGTACCCATACGTGAGTGTGCCTTTTTTAATGCACGCACAACATTGCTCTCTCACGAAAATTCCGCTCAATGCACCCCTTAAAGTCTTCATGCTGTGAACACCAGATCGGTGCAAAGGCGTGCAACGGACAATACGTAAAGAAACGTCAATGTCAGTTTGATTTGTGTCGGGGACTGAAAATATTGACTTTCAGTCAAAATTTATCAAAGAAAATTTGGAAATTTTTCAGCGTATTCGGTGGAAACGTACATCTACGTTTATGCGCAATAATTTGTATTGGTTACGCGAATAAATTAGCGGTCAAAATTTATGAAATAGTGCGATAATGAAGTGCCGCGTTCCAGGCTGCAAAAGTAGTTACCGAAGTGCATCGCAGGGGATATCGTATTTTGGGTAAGTAAAATTAACCTTTGGCATCAATTTCGTTTTGTTTTTGTGTGAAATCATAATTAATTTCATTCACAAAAAGCATTTTAATCTCCACTTGCCGGTTCGGGGAAAGAAATGTCAAACGATGTTCAAAATGGCGATCTCTCGTGCTTTTTGTTACCATATGAGCTGTGTAGGGCACACACCATGACCTCATTCTTACACCAGTAAGCAAAAAGTCGAAAATTAGCACATTTCTTTCGGTCGATTTCTAATCCATTCTCTATTATATCTGTGGTCCATATGCTTCAGCGTAATGATGTAGGTTGGGAGGTTGGGAACGATGTACTTGCTTGATGTTTTGCTCAAGATAGCCGCTTACACAAACAAGGATTGGAGCAAGATTGAGATGAAAACAGACGAATGTAAACGTGACGTTTATTCGTTTACACTAAACTATTTCGATGTAGCTCCTGTTGTGATCTGAGATTGTACACGTGGTTTATGAAAAACTTAAAACTGAATAAGGCAGATATAATTAGGAAATCAATTTATAGTAGTAAAGTGCTTAACATTAATTAATTATCTTTTTTATTTTGGGACTCATTAGTCAATTTTTTAGGTACGGCCGGGCCACCCCTGCCACCTCTGACGAGCCGCCACTGTGTAGGTTATTATCAAGCTTCAGTATTTTATATTCATATTGCTTTGTTGTAAAGTATACCTGAATTAACTTACAATCTACTCTTATTCACGATGAAAATTAGTACTGTTAAAAAATATCATATAATGATAATAGTAGGCAAAGAATTCAGAAATATCTTCATTCAAATCTCAGCTTAAAAAACTCACTGTTAAATAATAAGAAATCGTTACTATGCAATCGAAGATATTAGGTAGTTATATGTAATTAGAATTAATAAGGTATGATTGTGAAAGAAAGTTAGTTATTCTAGTAAAGGTAAAGTTTGTTTAATATTATTCAAAATAAAATCGTTAAAATTTCGTATGAAAGTCAAAATATATTGCATTTGCTGGAACGTAGCTTTTTCCATAAACTTGATTATTTTTTCATCCCGTTATAAACGAACAGTACTAGCCAAAAATAAAGCTTATTAAATACGGTGCTTATAAGATATGTTGGAAAAATCCAGATGTCATTTTCCGAAAAATTTTCGGATGCTTTCGTTCCATTTATATGATGAGTAAAGTGAATCGTTGAACTAATCACTCCACACTCTTACTCATATTGAGTGTAAATTTGTGATGAAGATCCTTTTGAAACTTTTTTCAACTCACTGTAGAGAGCTGCAAACCATCAATAACATTCTTTCGATTTCCGTTAAACATGTAGATCAAGTTCCCATTTCCTCTCCAACCAGATATGATATGTGTGCTTTGTGCATCGCCTCGTTTTACTTTGTATCCTACTCAGTTTCTTCTTTTCTTGAGCTCCCTGGCAGATTATCGAAACCTTGTTCTCATATTTCTTTTATTTTGCCTACTATTACTGAGTACATTATAAGAACTGAATTCTCCTTGTTTTTTAAATGGATCAGCACTTAACTAAGTTTTCCTCTGGCAATCATTATTAAAAAGACCTTTTCGAATTCCGATTCCCACACATGTGCGAACAATTTTCACCCAATCGTGATTCTTCTAACTTCCTCCAAAATTCGTGAACAACACTTGCATGACAAAAGAGCGTACCTACGTAAAGGGACAAAACGGCTTCCTCCCTTATCACTCAATATCATAAAATCTCATATATTTGATTAATTTTCTTACTGAAGTTCTGGAAGCTCACAATGAAGTCCACGGTGTGTATACAGACTTTATTAAAGGTTTTTATTATATTGGCTAGAAGCTTTTTCTTTTGAAAATGCATAGACTTAGTTCTTTTCATAAATTATCAAAATGATAGAACTATACCTATGCGATACATTTTGTTTTGTTCGGTATCATTCCTGTCGTTCCCATCTTGTTCGATATTACACCTTTTGAGCCCAGAAACGGTATTCAGCAAGGCTCTATCACAAGTCCTCTCATCTTCCTGTGTTTTTAAAAAATGGGCTGACCCGGTTTCTTTCTTGTGGATTCCTATTTTATATCGATGGTCTAAAGCTATTCGTGAAAATAAAGTTCATTGAAGATTTCTGGTGCTGGTGTAAAGTAAAGAAGTTTCTTCTATATATAAACAAATGTCAAACACTGCTCACAAAAAAATCACCTTACGCCTTTAACTACTTATTAGATACCCACCTGCTCTTTTGTCTTGACAACAAGCTCAGATTTGAGTTCACATTTATCAATCTTGTGTAAAGTTTTGATAAATTGCCTTCTTATCCTATCTTTTATGATCAATGTTTTTTTTTCCAAATGTATAGTAATCTTTCACATGATCCTATTTGTGAAGATATCGTGTTCAGTAATCCAAATCCTGAAACATGGTGCTCAAATACTTTTGAAGTGTCGTTTGCTAGATCTTTAATTTATTTGAATTAACCATTACAAAGACTAAGTATTTTCAGCTCGGTCATTTGAAGCATTTAAAACCAAATTAAAAGCAGTCACGTATAACCGGAAGTACTAACGTTTCAGTGGAAGATTTACTGCAAACGTTGCATTTACCTAGTTTTCGAAAATGGAGCGAGATAATTTCGTAAATGACACATGTCTGTGTCAGCATAATTTTCACATTTAAGCTCTCGAGGACATGATGTTGCCCTCAGGTGATTTTATCTACGATACGCGCATTTTGTTTACTGTAAACGAACCGTAAAATAAGAAAATCGTTAAAGTTGTTTAGAATAAAGTATTGTTAAAGTTTAAAAGGTGTTTTCGTGCAAATTCACGGGAAGAGACATTTATTTTTTATATTCGGCCACTTCCCGATACAAAACTAGCTAGAATTAACTAATTAACAGCATATTGTGAAAGTTAATAAACAACTTAACCAAATACAATGAAATTAAGTTTATTTCAAATATTAGTAAAGCTCAAAGTAAGTACAATGTTTGCTTTATGCTTTTATGTATACTAAATAATCTCTTAAACCTCACAATGAAACTTAAGCTGATATTGTTAATTTGCCATAAAGTTCATTTCAAAAATTTAAAACCCTAAAAGAAAAACCAGCACATACATCTAACAGTAAGTTTTTATGAAAGAAATTAAATTACAGTGACGCTGAGCCCACATTGGGCGCTATATGTATTTATAATACATTATGGCAGCTCCAATTCGCACTCACACAAAATGAGTGAAAATATTTTGTGAGTATAGTAGGTGAAGTTTTCCAAAACAAAGTTTTGTGTATAACTCAGAAATATAAAGCTAAAATGAATAAATATATTTTACTAAAAGAAATGTAGTATTCCTAATCTACAGTAATGCTTGTGTGTTGAGTAAATGCCTTTCGGATGCTGATAGAAAATAAAAAAGAAAATATACAAATATTTTTATATTGTTTAACTGAATAAAAAGTTTTTTCTCTCTCTCTAACTTGTTTCTTCTTCAGCACAAAACCTGTCAAGTTTACATACGCTAACCACATTCATCATATTCCTAGAAAAACAACCCTACAAAGTTCAACTTTTATAAGTTTCCATTCATTCATCTTTCATATGTGAAACTGAGCTAATTTAATAAAAAACCATTACGTATTCATGTTTCGTAATATCTCTTTAGCATTTTTGCCGTTTCGCTAGCGTTTTCCTTTGCCTTCGCCAAAAGCTCACACTTCAATTTCTCATAGAAGCAAACTTCAAAAGAACAGAGAAATGGCCATCGTTTGCAGTTAAAGCGCATAAGTAGATACAAGGACATGAAAAGATCCAGCTCGTAGTATCTGCTCTGTAACAGTGACTTGCATGGCATCATATTAATAAGTCATTATCGACGCTTGTTTGTTTGAGTATAGCATATGCTAATATCGTTAGTGACGATGATATAATCAAGAGCTGTTTTGAATGGATTCTATTCGATGCAGGACACAGCGCAGCGCAAAGAGACCATTACGAGCACCTGAAAGCACACTTCAAGCCCATTAAGCGAGATTGAACATGTTGCATAAGGGATATGAAAATTAATGTATCTTCGATATATAAATCTCCATCTCTAAGCTTTGTTCTGTTTTTGGGTCAAACATTAAGCTGATTGAAATAATTCAATATATTATGGCAATACGCTGAAAAATTTGTAAAAAAATGTATTATCAAACCATAAGTATTTTTTTTTTACAAAGTTTTGCGTTAATCTAACATTTTAGTTTCCATCCTCGTAATATTAAAAGCTTCGCCGCTCATCAACAAAATCAAAAAACTTATTTTAACACTTTTTCTTTCAACACAAGAAACAAAATTAATCTGCAATCATGAAAAACTTTTTTCAAACAAATCTTTTCTTCGCACTAGTAATTTCTTTTGCAATCCAGTAAATTTTAAGCAAACACAATTTACTTTAACAATACCCACTCTCAGCCATTCGTCTATTCTTTTGTATTTTTTTTCGCTCACTCGCGATTCTTTTCAAAGTAGCAAAACAACGATTTTCTCATTTGACGTAATTTCCATCAAAGTTTTTTTTTTCTGAGAGCGAATTTTTTTCTTTCATTGGGAAATTAATTATTTGCGGTGCTGGCACTTTCTCGGAACGAAGAGGATGTCGTGGAGTACTTTTAAATTTCATTTGCACGATTCTCAACAATCGACAGACATTGTCGCGAGACGAAACGTACGTTTTTCAGAAGTTATAACACAGCTAGCTGTCAGTATTGCATAGTTTCGTTAAACAAAGCGACAAGGAAAAAACTACGGAAACCAACATGAAGAGAAACTTATATAATACAACTGTTCCGAGAGAAGAAGAGGCAAAAAAACCAACTTAAGTGAGAAATAGAAGAAGAAAATGGGTCCAGGAAGTAAAGCTGGGCAAGTTCTGTTCATGATTTGCCTTCCGATATGCTGCTAGAAGATTTGAAACCTGCACACAACTTCGAAAATTTAACCTATGATAAAAACTTTCCATACGTTGGTGATGGTGGTCTCCGATATTCGAACAATGTAAGAGGAAAATTTGCACGTTCTGAACACTCAAGCCATGATTCGATTTTATTCAAGGTGGTTCGAGATGCTTGTGGATGTTTAAGTGGGGAGCGAAAACACGGAAGATACATATTTTATAGGTTTCAGATAGTTGCCTTCGCTCTTCTAGAGCTTCATATCTATTAATCGAATCTCCATTCGATTAAATCATTCGAGATAATCTCGGTGTATGTTGGGCTGAATAAGACTTTAAACCACAACGAATTGGCTATATTTTATAAATGGCTTGCAGTGTGACAGGTAAAAATGATAGTTGGGAGTGTTTTTGTGATGTTTTTGGTGTTTCTTTCTATATAGCTACGGTGAATATATTATTACTAAAAAAACGACTAGTAAGGGCTCTCAAGTTTAATTTTAATCTCCTTGAAATTGTAATTACTTATTGTTTTTCATCAAGAATGGTAGATTTGAGTGTGCGATCAATCTTGATTTATTGAACTATATTGAAGTTTCTATTGCGCTAGTAAAGAAATAAAATACTGAAAAGATTGGAAAACTGAACATCAACGTTTGAAAATTATTTATTTAAGAGCATTATTATTTTTTTAAGAACAAACCAAAATTTTTAAAGATATGATTAACAGAATCTTTCGAAATAAAAAAAATGTATACATGTACATATACCTTAATTAAATAGTTGCTGTTTAGTAATTTTAACAAGGAATTATATTGTATGTCAAAAGAAACTGAGTTGATTGTCGATGTTTAATTAAATTCTCTGGATAAAATTGTTAGGATTTAAGCAAAGTTTGTCAATGCTCAACTGAACTGAAGTGAATTGAATCCACATACATAACAATTGGTGTCAGAAGTGGAATTCCAGATATAAGAAGCATATAAGAGAGCAATTGTCAGCTAGTTGTTAGTACAGAAAAAAAAAATTGGACAGAAATGGATTTGCTAGTGCTTGCTGGATTCTATGGGAATTGATAAAGTGGAATCATTTTACATTGACCAAAAGATACTGTCAAATCGATCGAAGAACAGGAAGATTTTGGTTGAGAGAAAATTTGGCATTAATAGACTACAGGCAATAGTGACATCATATTTGAAACTGTAGTTTGCCTGTTCGTGTTTAAAAGTCTCCGAAATGGAGGCTGCAGGGAATTGAAATTAAAAAAGCATGCCACAAAAGATTCACGAATTGAAAATGATAGATTTTCAAATGAATTTAGACAACTGGGAGCTATTAACAAGTGGAAATAAAGCGGCATTTTTAACACCTTTATTGTGTGCATTGTTAGCCAGAGTATCTTGATTCTACTGATAAATAGCTTCTGATGATGAGAAAGGCTGTTTGATTTAGTGGATCAGAAGGAAAAAAAACGTCATGCCGCATATGTTGACAAAGCGAAACAGTTTGAAAACCAGTCGATAGAACTGCAAGTTAATATTTTGAAATAGTCGATTACTATGCAGATTTTCGAAAAAAGTTCGCAGAACATAGGGTGCGAAAGGACAAAGAGGTGAAAAAGCTTAACTGAAAAATATCCTGATCTCTATGAACAGTTATTGAAGGACTTGCAACATTCAAAAGCTATCGGAAAGACTTTAGCTGAATTCCAAACATCTAAGACCCTCAAAGCTACAGCGCTCGATAGATAAAAGGCGTTACTGGGAAACTTTCATTGCTTTGGTGAGTGAGAGAAGAAATGATAAAAAAGTGATTAGAAAAGTTGAGAATTGTAGGATAAATGGTCAACAACAGTGAAAATACTACAAATACAAGCATAATATAAGTTACCTAGGATACAAAAATAGGCAAGAAAATGGAGAGAAAATCAAGCAGCGAAGCAACTTTCTTGTTTGGCTGAGGAGGTGGGAAATGAGTAAAAGCTAGTTTCATGAGATATCAGCTTACTTATATAGATGATGCTCCGAGTAGGTACATTACAGTTTGAAAAATGTACCGTAGAAAAAAAAACTATTTGTTCGTGTATTTGAAAAGCTAAAAGAAAAAAGAAAAAAATCGTAAAATAAATGTTGTTATTAATAAAGACAATGTCGGAGCAAAAATTCATGGAGAAGCAAGGAATCATTGAGCCATCGAAATGTCCGTGGGCATCACCTATAGTCCTTTTTAACTAAAAATATGGCAACCATCAATTCTGGGTAGACTACAGGCAACTTAATGGCGTGAAAAAAATACTGCTATCAATTCCCAAGAATAGATGAAGAAGAAATGGTTCCCAGCACTTGCCTTAAAGAGCGGTTATTGGCAAGTCTACATCGATTCAAAAGATCCAAAGTAAATTGTGTATTATGCGTGGGCAAACCCTTACAGATTGAAGTTTGTGGGTCTGGAATACTAAGAATAAATCCTGATTGTGTCATCAAACAGGACACGTTAACTATATACGGCCATCGAGAAATGCCCACATATGAAATTGGGATCAACATGACATTCGACTCCGCACACAACACATTCACTCCAAGTCCATTCAGTCCAAACATTGGCAACTTATCAATCTGAACATCTCCCAAATCAAATCTTGCAATGACCTGCTACCTTTTAACGTTACGATACTAGGGTTGAAATGAAAAATTGTGTTTAGTATATCTAAACTAGATCATTGTAAAAACTTTGCTAAGCACCTTAAAAGCCTCGAAGAAGTTTAAGAGTAACACCAGCTTCCGAACTTGAAGCTGAGTCCTGGAAAATGTACCTTATTTACTGGAGAAGAACAGTATTTGCGATAGCTTCTTATTATTTTTTTAGGAGTCTCCACTTATTATCGTCACTTTGTAAAAAAATTCGCAAACATTGTCAGATGTCTAAGCCAGCCAAGAGCGAAAAATTGGCCTCTTGGGTGGAATGGTTATTTGAAATAGTGAAAAATAAACTTTGCTTTGCACACATATTAGCTTATCCTCAACCAGAAATAACTTTAGTGGCTTATACGGATGTCAGCAGTGCTGTAATGTGGGCGGTGCTTTTGAAACACACTGATTTTCAAACAGAGAAAGAACTAATAGGCAACACGAAGGGAGTTCTTGGAAATAGTGGAAGCAACCACACACTTCCAAAGAGTGTTTTTAAGGACAAACATTTTTCCTTCGAACAGACTATATCACTAGCCTGTCTGCTGAGTTTCAGGAGCTTCAAGGGTCAAATACCAAAGTGGATTGAGAGATTGTAGACCTATTATTACGAAATAGTGCACTAGCAAAAACTAACCCATTGAAGTCCTGATGTTTTCCTAAGGTGATCGTGCTCACAGAGATGTGAAAATTGTCAATGGGTCGAGAAAAACAATGGAGAATATTGACGATGTCACAATATGAAGGTTCACCAATCCGCGGGGTTCAAAGTTAACAATTAAATGACGGAACCTATAGGACCTATAATCAGTTAGAAGGATAGGAGAAAATTACTAGATTCAACAATCACTGGTCTCTGCATATCAAAAATCGAATGTTCAAATGGAATTTCGAATGAACAGATGGCCGCTTGTTTAAAATGCAATTACTCTTCCCTTGCACAAAACTCAGCGACGTGCTTAAAGAGCTTCACGAAGGTTCTTCGGGAGGACTCCTAAAAGTTAACAAGAAGCTCGCAAAAGTACGCGAACGTTTTTACTGTATATATGTCGAGAACTGACGCCGGAAATGATGCACCTGTGTGTTCACTAAAGAATTGAATATTAAGGTAATTCGCACACGGGTCGTTGAGCTATCATCGTGGATACAATATTTATACGCTTGGTCGTCACAGCCTGTGTAAATCGATGGGGAACCGCTAACGGAGTGTCTGCCCATCGTTAAGAGTGAGAAGCGTAGCCGATTCGTTTTGAGTGCGTTTCAAGCATTATGCATTGCAGACCTAAAGCCGAACGACTGGTCATTGTTGCGAGTTCGATGGAAGACGGCAATGTACAATTCGTGAGGGAGGTGGGTGGAATAATGCATTGAATTGTATGATTTTACGAAGCATATTGACGTTTTCTTGACGAGACGTCTGCGGACATGAAACGATGATGACGACAATCCCGTGTCAAACGCATCTCTCATGCAACGCATGGCTAACGACCCGTATGCGGAGTGCCGAAGTCGTCTGAAAATTTTTCTGTTTAATGACACAACGCAAACTAGTCAAAAAATTGGTGCTCTTAAAATTTTCTAAAGTCTTCGTCACACCCTATACAAACTACCTATTTTCCGCACCCGAAATTTGTATTCGTCAGAGCTCACGGTTTGTTAATGAAATCCATTTCAAACTCATAGAATGTTTTGTGATAGGTGCGATAGCAGTTTAATGAAGTCGAATCTGGCTACGAAATGATAATAGGGCTGCTAACTATGGTGATTTTTGTTATTTATTTACTGATTATGTTCTTGTAGTTAAAGTGAAAAAAGATGTTTCAATTGGTCTCATAGCAAAATATGCTATTATTAAATCTTTATATAATTAACATTTTGAATGAAAATAAGTAGCAAATTCTTAAATTATCCTAGTTTTGAGAATACCTCAGGTACCACACCAAAAAAATCTTCAAGCCCTGTAGCTGCCGATGATGAAAAGAAAATTCTGAGAGTGTTTCGATCTTGACGAGAAGCAGTTGTGATTGATTTTTGAATTAGATGCTAATAAAGTGATGTAAGCCCTGAACATTTTCATCATTACTAATGTTCGAAGAACAATAGTATTAAAATCACTTTGGCCCAAAAATTCACATTTATTTATATATATATATATATATATATATATATATATATATATATATATATATATATATATATATATATATATATATATATATATATATATTTATATATATATATATGTATACATATATATATATATATATATATATATATATATATATATATATATATATGTATATATATATAGTATATATATATACTATACATATATATATATATATATATATATATATATATATATATATATATATATATATATATATATATATATATATATATATTTATATCATCAAAAAATCTCAGGAACGGGCCATCCCATTAAACCGAAACTTTCAGGATACATTAGTGTATATGCAGAATAGTGCCAAGTTTCACAAAAAGTTAATAATCTTTGACTCTTTGGCGTCGGTGGTAATTTTAGTGATATTTTAAATATACCTTTTATTCTGTCCAAACAAAGCTTATGGACTGACTTTTGAACGTGTTTTAAATATGAATATGATAATATTTTTGAAATTTTTAGCCCTAAGTGTGTGCTGGGCGTCTAAAATTAGATTGGGAAAATTGAAAAATGTTTGAAATGGAATAACTTTTGACCAGGTTATCAGATCATTATGAAACTAAATAGACATATTGATATTACTAAGTTGTAGACTAGTGTAGTTTTTATGAGCGTGCTGGCAACCCTGCAGCTACGGCAGGCATTGAAATTAAAATCCTTCAAACCATCGACTCTCCCAAAAAATTTACTCATTTTACAGTGAAAACCAACTCATATAGAAATCTTATGATTTGTTTATACAACCAATTCAAAACTTTTGAAATTTTACATCGGACAAGAACGCTAAACCTCCTCCAATTTATCTATATTTTAAGCAGCGAAAATTTATGTTCACGAGAACTCACGACCGAATTATCAGATACAATTTAAACTCATAGAATATATTGGTATTAAGTAGGACCAGGTCTGATAAAAGCGGGCAACTCTCTCTCAGTGGTGCCATCTTCAAAAATTGTAAAGAAAAAAAAACTGCTTTCTACCCTATGAAATCTGATTCATGAAACTTCATGAAATTCACACCCATGTTTGGTAGAAATTAGGCTGAAAATTTCCGTTGGAGCTGCCAGCTATGGTAATTTGGGTGTCTTAGGTTTTGAAAATTCGCTCAGGAAAATAAAGCTTTTTGCCCTTTAGCTGCCAGTTTAGATGAATTTCATGTGATAAATGGAACCTATTATAGGCATTATTCAGAAAGGGTTGCCAGCTATTGTTGGTTTCGTATTTATTTGCAATATCTTTATTAAGCGATTTTATCGTAAAATTTTCAAATCGTAGTGATTTTGTAGTGACAACAAACAACAAATATGCAGTTTTCGAAAATTTGAAAGCTTTGGCGACTGATTACCCAAAATTTCTTTGTACCCCTATAGCTTCCAACGCAGCCACCGGATCAAAGCGAAATTCACAGGGTAGGCTCTTGGCTTTGATGCTAGCGAAGGGTTGCCAGCGCGAATCGTTGTTTGCTATTTTTGTATCAATAAATGCTTACATTAAGTATTCATATCGCGAACATTTACCATGAAAATAAGTTACCAATGTTTAAATTTTCTTATTTCTAGAAATTTGTCGGTCCCTGACATCTTTCGTGTTTGGATTCTAAACATCTTTCTATCCCTGAAACTTTTGACGAAATCATGGGATAAAATGGAGATCGATAGAGTTATTTGATTTTAACGTGAGGCATTTGCTTGAGACTTTTAGTTGCAGTGCTGCAAGCACTGACCATTTTCCTTGTTTATGTTATGTTATCCTGCTTTCAAAGCTTTGCAGTGTTTTTTTAATCTTGAAATTCATGCAAGTGGTAGTACTGAAATCCTTTCTCCCTACGATATTAAATGCATTGCTAAGATCAAAGTGGTTTTGCACTCGAAACAGGTTGGAGCACGTGTGGTTAAATATGCACGATTCTTCTATTGTTCATCGAACATTAGTATTTCTAGCGGTTCAGGTGTGCTAGAGTTTTTTTTTCTATTCAAATATGGTGTTGCCAAGTTTTTATATGACAAATATCTCATACTGAAAATATTTTACAAGCGTTTTGCGAGTGATAGCCCTGGAAATAGACCGATTTCCAGGGCTATCATTCCTATGACTTATAATGTTTTTATGGATGAAAACCGTACATGACCTTGGGGTGTGTTGAAATAAGGAGCATGTTTGGCAGAACAAGCATGTCAAATTCACACATTTTCTCTATTTGTCTTCGAAAATCAGTCTTTCTGGCGTTTGCTATGCACTAAAGATTTTCACTGATACATATTTATTTTAGTCAAAATCAGTTTTAATATCAAAAATAAACCTAAGTGAAGTACATTAATTTTTAGGATTCTGTTGAAAAACTACAAACTAAGCTTTTGCAAAACCACCAAAGCAGTTGTATTTGCGAAAACGTACAGGATGAAAAGCATTATGAGTATTTTTGGACCATATCGCTTTTATCATTTCTTCTCACCACTTTCACTATCATTTTCGCCGACATCCTCGTCCTGATCTTTATCGTTTCTCGTCCCAACGATCAGGCCTTCTTCATCCATGTCGTACTTTTTCTCGTTGTCGTCGTCATGGTCGTCGTCGTCGTCGAAAAATATGAAAATTAATTTCGAAAAGGAAAAAGGACACAAATTCCTCTGTCTTACCGCACAAAATTTATATCTTTTCTTTCGGCAAAGAATTATGGCGTAAGTTCCACTTGTGAATTGTGTGCGTATTTCTTGCAAGGAGCATCGTTGTCGCCGTAAAATAGCATCCAGTGTGCACTCGACGCAAGAGGCAAGCCAGAACGAGTCTGGGAAACTGGCACAGAAAAAATGCCAAGTACCGAGAGTTATGGGCATTGTAAGAGGATTCACAGGATGGTATAATCACTTTACCATGGCCGTTTTTGGCTACATGTACATTCGGAAATGGAGACGGTATAATGTAGGTAGAGTTTGGGATGGCTGTGTGTCTTTGTAAGTCTGGGCACCTTGCTGGCTACCGGAGACGTAATTAAAATTGCATTTGATCATAAATTTTGATTTGCATTTTACTATGACGTTATCGCGGTAAAAAAATTTCTCAACGATAGTATGCAATGGTTTAGGTCCAAAATGATAAGTTTCTTGAGATGTTTCGCATATATTTTGAGGTTGCAGGTAAATTTTACATAGAAATGCATATGCATTGGAGTCTTAAGTGTAATATGAATTGATAATATTGCCTAAAACTGTTTCGTCAGGAAGAAAATTACTAAAAAATTTGTATTTTGTGCTGAATTTAATGAGAATTCATTGCAGATTATGATTTTTAAATATTTGCGTTTTTATACAGACACATCGAAAGTGTAAATATACGCAAATATGTATAACTTACATTGTAATCACACTCTGTACAAAATCCTACAACACAGAAGCTCACCAGGATCGCCACAGATAAAAAAAGAGATAATGTTCACCTCCAACCTTACTATGTAGAGCTTGGATAGATCAATTGAGGCTGATAGCTAGTAGCTTATAGGAGCAGACCATCTGCTCCACTACTACTGTCGCTACCCTGAAAATTGTGTTACACATTGCATTTTAATGAAAGTGTCATTACCTGAGGCTGTTTTGCGGGTGGGTGTGTTAATTATTGGAGGCTGTAGGCCAGCTGGACAGTTGGAGCCAGTAGCTGGGAAAATAATGGCACACATGCTTTGGTGCAAGCATTAATAAGTTAGCATGTGAGACATACTGAGGAGAGATATGCACGTTGTTTTTGGTGGACATAGTCTGGTACAATGATAATTTCAGGAATTGTTGGTTTTGTTCTGGGGCTAGTGGTTTGCGAATATTGAGAGTGGTGATGATTTAAAACGAATGGCTTGCAATGAATATGGAATTGGGTGTGGTACTAGGGAAGAAATTACATTGTTAAAATGTAGCTACATTGTTATGTTTAGTAGATGTAGTTGTCTCAGCCTTTTGAATATGTGTTATGGTGATGTTTGTGATATAGAGAATTGGCGAAACAGTAAACGTTAACCCTAAGCGAAAGATTCGATTTTTATGTGATTGAAAATTTTATTTTAGTTAATTAAATATTTCAAGTACAAATTTTAGAAAATTAACAACAACCATACTATCATAACAAAAATAAACTGGGCACCGGAGACCTGTTGTATCTTGCAGTGCAAATTTAAAGGTCTTGGATTTGAAGATCTCAAAATGAAACAATACAAAAAGACAAGAATTGAATCCACAAACCAAACAGTTTGACTTAATGTTGCATGAAAAAAAAATAATTCTCAATCCAGTTGAAAAGCTGTACATTATGACACTTAGCTTTGAGTTTTGTCATTTTAGACTTTTTCGTCGACAAAAATCCAATCCAATTTTCAACTAAATTATCTTTATTCTGTCAGCAGAAAGATTATGTGAAAAGTCCATTACGATATAATGTGCGCAAAGCAAAAGCTATTCTAAATTTATCAGATGTTTATAGTGAAGGACTACAATGCCTGATTTTCTGGAAAAAACTAATTTTCCTGACCTATGACCTCTGAAAAACCTTCTGTTGATACGGTTGCACGAAAAAATTGTCTGAGCATGACGTAAAAGCTAACAGCTCTATCAAAACAGTGCTTGGTCAATTCGTAACTATCTCATAGCTGAGACTATTTCCTGCAACGTGTGAAAAAAGTTCGCATCGTCTTCGACAAAGAAATTTCTTCAAAAGACTGTACAAATTATTTCCAGTATAATTCAAATTGTTCAATCATTAAAGAATAAAGTGAAAATTGGAAATATTCACTGATAATTTTCTAAAGAGTTGATGGTAAACTGGTGTATAGTGCCTAAAATTTATGACACTTATGAATTTAAAAAAAAATGGATTTTAAAACTGTGGGAAAAATTTCAAAAACTTTTGGCAATACAGCTTGCTTCAGAGACTTTCCCATGCTTCAGAGGTCAAAAAGCGATGAAAAGCTATCAAGCTAGTGGCAGTCAAACTAGTGGCAGCATTAATTAAAAAAACCAGTCAAGCGGTGGTTTTCCCTGTCAGCGAATTTTGGATAGTAAAAAACTCGAGAAATCTGTCAAACAGAAACCCAGATCTACATGAAATTAACATCCTTAGAAGTCTTTATTAAACTGGTTTCTTTGACTGCTAATTTTTCTTTTATCAGCCCCATCACAGAATTCAACCCCGAATGCAGTAAATTTAGCTCATAAGCTGAAATTCAAGATATATTCATCAGGTTAGCTATCAGACTAGTTGGAGATGCGCATTTTCTTTTAATTCTCAGCTCTCAATGAATGGATGTATTCGTTTCTATCTTAAACACTTCATGTATGTAATATTATATCCACCCCCTAAACGGCTTGAAATTCTTTACCCATCAAAGATGAAACATGATCGTCTGTAGACAAGGGCGGATTTGTCCATTTCGCCGCCCTAGGCCTCAGAAATATTTGCCGCCCTTTTCGTGAATAATATCATATGTAACAATGCGTGATTTTTTTTCGATTCCCCAGAAAATTTCGCTATTTTTCGTTGCACCCGAGCTTACAAAAAAGGAATATCAGAATAATACCCAGTGTGTCAAATTCGGCATTTCGTTGAGAGTTCTTTCAGAAAATTGAAGCGAATTCAGAAAAAAAGTTTCGGATTCTCAAACTTTTTTGTTACGAATTCTTTAAGACCGGTATATGGAAAACGTTACAAAAACGCCGAAAGTGCTCAAAATTTCCCCTCTTTAGCTCCTGAAAAGCTTTCGTACAATGGTTCATTTTTTTTCAAGATTCATTGCGAATTCTTTTGGAATACCTTTTGAATTTTTTGTGAATTCTTTGCGAATTCTTTACGAATTCTTTGTGAATTTTTTGAAGATTTTTGTGCAGGTTTCAAATAGTTCTTTGAGAATGCTTCCAACACTTTTTGGATACATTTTAATAACATTTATTGAATAAAATACTTATAATTTTTAATTCCAATAGAATTTTTTTTTTATTTGTTGTTTTATTTCATATTATAAATTTTAAATAACGATTTTTTTCGCCCGTTTGCTAAGCTTGTCTTTGCTGCTATAAAAAAACCTTTTTTAAAAAAACCTTCGATCTCATCCCGTCTTCTTGAAGGAAACTTTCGCACAGCAGCTTCTGCATACAAAAAGGAGAAGTAACAAGAGAATAACAAATTTGAATAGCATTACGAATCTTTAAAATAGACACTGTTAACACCTCAAACAACACAACTTCAAAAAACTTTGTAGGCACTTGCACTTATGCATGAAAAACAGTTGTACGACTAAAGTACTGTTTTAATACTTACTTTACTAGATGAAACATTAACGGCATTAGGTTCGGAATTTGTTGCAAATTCCAATAGTAACAAACTCTTAACAATTTCCCTATCACAGATTCGTTCGCACTTTGTTAGGAATTTGTTCGAACTCAGTGAAATTTTCGCAACGAATTCCGATTGATTTTAAATTTGTTTCTTCCAAACTTCAGAAGAGATTCTTAAAAAATATTCAAATGTTTCTCATAAAATAATGAACAGTAATACCCCAGTCAAAAGTTGTATTCATTTCAAGAGCTTTTTATATTTCTATCTCTTTCGCTCACTTTCGGAATAGTCGTAACCAATTCCGAATTCCGAATTTGGCACGCTGGGTGCCGACACCGGTTCATTCACTTGCCACACAAATAAATATAAATATACATACACGGTAAAGAACCTAAAAGTACCTAACAAAAAAAGAATCTAAAAAGTACCAATGTTGAACAGTCGTATACACTTTTAAATCGCATATAATTTCAACGTCTTCGCTCATAAATTATAAGTAAGTTCACTATTTCGTTCAAAGTTTGCTTTCGCACTTGACTGGAGATCAACTATGCACTCGACTACTGTAAATTAATGTACGATTTGTTATTAACTAAGGATGAACCCGAGATATTTTGACCTATGGTGTTCTAGATTTCATTTTTTTTATAGAACTTAATTTCAGTAATGAAGTAGAATTTGAAAAAATACATCAAAAATAAAGATAGATTCGCATGTAGTTGATATACTCTGTACCATAATAATAAAAAAAAAATTCTCTGAAAAATCAACGCATGCAAATATTTACCTCTGATAAGCTTTTCGTAAATTGAAGAGGTATTATTTGGGTTCCTTTTAGGATCTTTTTGGGTCTTTTTAGGCTCTTTGAATGTATTTTCAGATACTTTCTAGATACTTTTTAGGCATTTTTGAGTTTCTTCGGTCCTCTACCGTGATCGCATTTCGACATTTATTATAAGTCAAACTTTTCAATGTCCGAAAAAAATTATCAGATGTGAATTTCAGTGTGCATTGATTTTTTAGAGAATCCGGTTGGTTTGAGGTGTTAGGCTCATTCAACTCAGATATATGACAGAAAAAATATTGCTGCCTCAAAAAAAATAATCGAAAAGTGGCCACCCCAACAAAAATCGAAAATTTGCCGCCCCCGAAATTTGCCGCCCTAGGCTCGGGCCTACCGGGCCTAGTGGCAATTCCGCCCCTGTCTGTAGAGTGTTTCCGTTTATTACCAAAAAAAAACTATCCACAAAGTGAGCAAGTGTCAAGAGATTAGAACCATCACTCTTTGCTAAGGCATTGATCAAATTTCAAGGAAGTGTAAAAAATGTTCCAGAATGTTAAGTGTTCGAAGCAGTTGATATTTATTTTAACTAGAAAATGGCCGAATGTGGCAAAAATATACTCAAAGTGCCGCTAGCTGTAGCTTGTATTCCGATATTTTTTTTTTTGGTCGAGGTCAAACTCTTTTTACTAATGTAATTTTTTTTTACTAATATATATATATATATATATATATATATATATATATATATATATATATATACATATATATATATATATATATATATATATATATATATATATATATATATATATATATATATATATATATATCATCAATTTTTAACCCTTTGGCGCTGGCGGTCCTCTTAGTGATATTTTTAATATACCTATTATTCCGTCAACAAATAATTTTTACAAAAATTAAGTAAGCGAAATGAATTTTGAACGTCTTTCAAATGTGAATCAGATAACGTTTTGGAATTTTTTAACCCCATGTGTGCGCTAGGTGCCTAAAAAGAGATAGGGAAATTTTGCAAATTTTTAAATTGCGATAACTTTTGACAGAGCTATCAAATCATTGTGAAACTTTGAGGACATATTGATATTATTCAATTGTAAATTTTTGTTGGTTTGGTGAGCGTGCTCGCAACCCTGTAGCTAAAGCAGGCGCCCAAAGTGAAAGCCTTAAAATTATCTACTCTCCTGAAAACTTGTCTCATATTTTTTATAAATATCTTATGCTTTGTTTACATAGTCAAAGTAAAACATTTAAAATTTCACAACGAGCAAGAACGGCAACTCTTCCTCAATTCGCCTATATTTTTAGCATCAACCACTTCTGTTGACGGGAACTCACGACCCAATAATCAGATGCAGTTGAAATTTACAGAATATATTGACCTTTAGTAGGATCAGGTTTGGTAGAAGCGATTTTGACATTTGGACAATTTTGTGCCAGTGGTGTTCAATAAAATTCACTAAGAAAAATTACTGCTTGTGATTCTATAAATTCTGATTCAGTCACCAGATTTTGACGAAATTCACACAGTAGCTGAATTTTACTCTGTGCCACGTTTGATAGAAATTTGATTGAACATTTCGGTTGCAGCTGCCAGCTATGGTAATTTTATTGTCTTAAATTTTAAAAATTCGCTCATAAAAATACAGTTTTTTGCTTTATAGCTTCCAGTGCAATCATGGAATCATATCGAAATTCATGTGGGCAAGTGTACTTAGTTTGGGCAATACTCAGCAGAAAACTAGTTGGAAAAACAATGATAGAGTTGCCAGCTATGGTTGGTTTTTTATCGGCATATGTTTAGTAAGCGATTTTATCAAAAAATTTTCAAATCGTAGTGATCTTGTAGTGAAAATAAATAACAAACATTACGATCTAGAAATTCTGAAAACTTTTACGGGTGGTTACCCTTAATATCTTTGTATCCCTATAACTTCCAATGCAGCCATTGGATGAATACGAAATTCGCAGGGTCGGTTAACTTCAACGTGAGGTAAATGCGACATATTTTTGGTCTAGGTGCTAGCAAAGGGTTGCCAGCACGAGGTGTTTTTGTTATTTCCGCACCAATAAATGCTTACGTACATATTTAAAAATAAGTAAAAAAAATAAGTAAACAATGATAGCTTTTACAGCAGACGTTTAGTCCGCGGACTAAACACCAAATTTATCCCAAATTATTTAGTCCACCTGCTGTAAACACTTAGTACCCGACCCAAGCGATAGGTCAGTACACGAATTCAAGGGATCTGACCTAAAATAGGTCGTTGACTATATCGCTGTAAACATGCCCGACCTTAAGATTTGATTTTTGCGCGACTATTAATAATATATGTACGTTGAATTTAAGCTCGCAACCCTCTGGTTTGACTCAAAATCATTTAAATAATCATGTTTGAGAGACAAATGAGAAGATAATTACAGTGTATGAACTTAAACTGAACTAAATGACAGCTATCACGACCAAACGAGGGCTAAATTCGACCTGAACAAATTTTAGATCAGGTCGATGTAAACACCTTAGGACTAAATTTACTTAGTTCGCGCTATAGGCCAGGCCACATTTGGTCCAACCGCTGTAAACGCTACCAATGTTTAAATTTCTAAGGCCTGGACATTTTTCGGATGGCAACCCAAACGCCTTTCTATCGCTGTAACTTTCGATGAGTCATCGAAATTAAATTGGCTTATGGTTTATTAATATTAAGGGTGTCCTCAAGTAGCTAGTGGTAGAATACACACACACACACACTCAAAATCTGCACAAATCCTCTTCTGTTCTTCGAATGTTAGTGTTTCTAGCGGTTCCGATGCGCTAGGGTTTTTACTAATGTTCGAAGAACATTAGTATTAAAATCGATTCGGCCAAAAATTCATATTTCTATATATATATATATATATATATATATATCATCAAAAAATTTCAGTGAGATAATCTCGGGAACGCGCCATTTGATTGAGCTGAAACTTTCAGGATACATTGGTGTATATGCAGAATAGGTCCAGGTCTCTTTAAATGTCAGTTATTGTTAACCTTTTGGCGCCGGCGGCCATTTAAGTGATATTTTTAATATACCTATTATTTCGTGCACAAATAATTTTCGCAAAAATAAAGTTAACGAAATAAATTTCGAACGTGTTTTACATATGAATCGGATAATGCTTTGGAATTTTTTAACCCTATGTGTGCGCTGGGTGCCTAAAAAGAGGACGGGAAAATTTGAAAATTTTTAAATTGCGATAACTTTTGACAGAGCTATTCAATCATTACAAAATTTTCAGGACGTGTTAGTATTATTTAGTTGTAGATTTATGTAGCTTTTTGTGAGCGTGCTGGCAACCCTAGAGCTAGGGCAGACACTGAAAGTGAAAACCTCCAAATCATCGTCTCTCTTGAAAAAATGCCGTTTCTTCAAAAAAAAGCCACTCATATGTAAATCTTGTGCTTTGTTTACATAACCAAAAAAAAAAAAAAGATATGGTATAACGGGCACGCCTGGTAACCCTTGCCCAATTTACCTATATTTTTAGCATCAAAAACTTCTGTTCACGGAAACTCACGATCCGATGAGCAGAATTAATTGAAATTTGCAGAATGTATTGGTCTTAAATAGGACCAGGTCTGATAGAAGTGATTTTGGAATGCGGGTGATTCTGTGCCAGTGGTGCCATCTTGAAAAACCACTAAAAAAGATAACTATTTTTAGCCCTATAAATTCTGATTGAATCGTTCGATTTTGACGAAACTCACACAGTTGCTGGACCTTACTTTAAGCCACGTTTGGTAGAAATTTGGTTGAAAAATTCGGTTGGAGTTGCCAGCTATGATAATTTTGGTGTCTTCATTTTGAAAAAAAAAAATTTGGTAGTGAAAACATTCAAACCATCGAATATTCAAAAAAATGTCCGTTTCTTACAATAAAACCAATATGTATATAAATCTTATGTTTTATCTACACGTTCAAAATAAAACTTTGAAAATTTCATGTCGGACCAGAACGGTAACCCTCTCCCAGTTAACCTATATTTTTACCATCAAAAACTTATGTTCACGGAAACTCACGAACCAATAATCAGATACAGCTAAAATTTACATAATGCATTGGACTTAAGTAAGACCAGATTTGATAGAAGCGATTTTGAATTGTGGGCAACTATGTGCCAGTGGTGCCATCTTGAAAAATTACCAAGAAAAAAAACTGCTTTTTGCCCTATGAAATGTGAATAAATTACCAGATTTTCATGAAATTGGCACAGTAGCTAAACCTAACTCTAGTCTCTGTTTGGTGGAAATTTGGTTGAAAAATTTGATTGGTGCTACCAGCTATGGTAATTTTTGTGTCTTTGGTTTTGAAAATTCGCTCAGGAAAATAAAACTATTTGCACTATAACTTCCAGTGCAGTCATGAAATCAATACGAATTTCATACAATTAATGAAACCTGTCATAAACATTATTCAGGCCAAATTTGGTTGAAAAGTCACGATAGGGTTGCCAGCTATTTTTGGTTTTGTGTTTAATTGCAATATCTTTATTAAGCGGTTTTACCGTAGAATTTTCAAATGGTAATGATATTGTAGTGACAATAAACAGCAAATATTAAGCTTTCGATTATTTGAAAAAACTCGCTGCTGGTAAGTCTAAATTTCTTTAGACTCCTTTAACTTCGAATGTAATATAACAACGTGAAGCAGATGTGATATATTCTTGGCTTTGATACTGGCAGAAGTTTGTCAGCACAAGTCGGTTGTGCTACTTTTGTATCAATAAATGCTTACCGTTAGTATTCATACCGGAAACATTTACAATTAAAATAAATAATCAATGTTGCAATTCGCAAAGTTCTGCAAATTTTTCGGATCGCAGCCCCAAACACCAACTTCAGTTACAGTGCTGTAGGCACTGAGCATTTTCTTCATGAGATGCTGCTTTCAAAATTATGTGAAATAAGCAACTGATAACGAATATAATTAACCCGTGTTTTGCTCTCATAAACGTTGAAATTCATGCCAGTGGTAATATCTGAAACCTTCCACCATATACGACCAAAGTAAAACGTGTCATTTGAAACAGTTTGGTCGTAATAAGTCGTAATGTCGTAATGTGGTGGAATATGCACTCAAAACCTGCACGATTCTTCTACTGTTCTTCGAACATTAGTGTTTCTAGCGGTTCAGGTGCGCTAGAGTTTTTCTTATTTGAGCCTACCCACCGCACATTTTTTAACAATATTGATATTTATATTATCTCTCTGAGTTTAGTTGGTTACTTTTGATATTTTTGAGCATATTGCTCTTGAATTTCTAATGCTGAATTAGACCACCAATTTGTAAAATGGAACCAGAGTTTTCATCTTTCATGACACAGCCAAAAAAGACTCATTATCGATTGAGATGAAAGTGCAAGCACAAAACTCCACTCATGAGAGAACGAAACGTATCCTTTTTTGGTAAACAGATGAGTTTCTATAAATTTTTAATAACTTACTGTTCTTAGTAAGCTGTTTCAGTGAAATACATAAACTTTGTTCTCTTCAAACTTCTCTCAAAGTCAAGGCAAATGAAAGTCTCAAGTGACACACCATACATATCAATCACATAGAAAGTAACTAAACAAGATAAAGACAAAACAAGAGAAAGTGTTCTACGAAATGTCCCAGGATAGCAACGGGATAGCGTTATAAAAACTTTAAAATAGATACCGTGAGAGTCAAAAGTGATGGCACACTTAGAAATTTAATTTTTGGGCTGAAATATTTTTCTAACTGTAAGATATAAAAAAACAGTTCAATGTTTCAAATCAAAGTTTTATTCGTTTCTTAGAAATTATAATCATTTCATAGCCTTTTATACAGTACTTATCTTTTTATGTTCAAAAACATTGTAAGAGTGCTATTTTTATCAGTCAAAAGTAATGATACACTTGTTCCTATCAATTGAAAAATTGCAGTTCAACGTAAAACTAGTATTTAGTTTGGGCTCTTTTTGCTTTTCTCACAGCTTGCAGGCGTCTAAGCATAGATTCTACAAGGTTCTTTGTCACATTTGGGCTTAGAGCTTCCCGTTTTTCAAGCAAAGCATTTTTCAAATCTTTCTTGCTAGAAATTAGCCTCTTTCGAACTCGCTGATCCAACATTTCCCACAAATGCTCTATAGGGTTAAGGTTTGGAGACTATAAAGAGTGATCAAGTTGTTCGGTGATTGTCTTGTTGGAAGACCCACGTCCTAGGCAGCTCCAATTTGTGACCACTGGGAGCCAACTTTTTTTTGCAAAATTTTGAGGTACTGCTCTTTGTTCATTGCACTATGAATGAACACGAGATTTCCGACTTCTGTCTCCGCGATTCATTCCCATACCATTACCATGCTTAACTGCTTGACTTCTTCAAAATCGGAATTTTTATTTCGCCATATTTTCGTAAAATTTTTATGCCTGAAAATTTCGAATTTGTTTTCATCGGTCAAAAGGACAGTTTTCCAGAACTCTACTGTTTTGGTCTGCAGGCTCATGTTAGTTTTATTTTTAGATCTTACACGTTAATCATATTGCCCAGCCTTTACAGAAGCTGGAATTAACTTGGAAATAATTACTTATATTCTATATTACCTATAACTTATTTGCTGGGTTATATACTATCTTGTACCTCATGACAACTAATTTAGCCTAAATAGACCTATATCTTATGCTAGGTCTTAAGTCTAGCCCCTCTTATTCATTGTGAAGCCTACACAAGCAAAAAGCGCATCCATGAGCTGCCGAATACAAGCTATCTTTGCGGAGCAGATTAATGGCACATTGGAGCCACCTGTATTCGCAAGTGACCGGATCAGTCCGTATTCATATCCGTCTCTTTGTCCGCAGAACTTTGCCGTTGATTCTACAACTCGGTCTCCAAGTGGCTAAATTCCCGACTCCTTCTTAGTTAGGTTTTTCGACCACTTCTTAGTTACCGGGTTGTAGAACCTGCCAGTGCTGAGACGTAGGACTCTCTTTTCGAGTATCTTCGCTTCTGCCATGACAGTTTTGATACAGGTAATCCAAGATGGAGCGACGTAAGTCAGGATAGGTCAAATTAGGGTTTGGTAGCAAATGTATTTAGCTTTGGTGGTCATGCCCATCTTTTTGGCAAAAGGATGTCTGATGCGTTGAAATGTGCACTCAGCAGCTTTTATTTTACACCGCACATAAGAATTAAACTTCAAAAATTCGTTCTTTGCTTGACGCAAATAAGCACGTGTCGTCGCCATATTGGAGGACTTGGAATTGAGGTTTCCCCGCTGGAATGGGAAGGTCAGTGGTAGATGGACTTTGGTAAAACCCAAATTTGTAATAATTTTTGGCAGCTTTTTTCCTTGGAGCGAGTTCACCCCAGATTCTATTCGCGTAGAAGTAGCACAGCGGTCAGCCAGCATACGTCGGAGTGGTGCTTCACCAATGCGGGTAAAGGATCTTTATGGTCATTTCTAGGGCACCGTTTTTCAAGTGTATCGATTTTTTTCTTGTCGACATGTTTGTCTCGTCTGTTACGTTACCAATAGCTTTTGGTGGGCTCGTTTGTGGACCTCTGCCACATTTTTCTTTGTGAGCATGAACTTTAAAATCTCCACTGAAACAGAAGAAATCTCCTTCATATAGCGAATCGAGCTGATTGCAAGCACATATTTACCACTTAATGATGAAAGCTACACTACGCATTCAATCTAATAGTCTTCAAATATTTAACAGGACCGAAATTCGAGGACTAAGTAGAAATCTGTTACCAGTTTTAGAAAATAATTTTAGTACACCTTTTTCAAGATTATTCCAACATAGTGCACAAAACTTCTGTCTCATCATCACCAGGGTTTAAGATTATATCCGTCAAATTTTCACTTTAGTCAAGTGTTTAAAATTACTGCTAACACCTGTTTTATAGTTAAAATAATTTATCTGCAACATTTTGTGTTTACAACAATTTAAACCTATATTATGGCACTTAAGTGTTTTTATATCAATCTGTTTGCTGCACTAGAACTCACAAATATATTTTTGAACGTTATTTTTAGAAAAGTTAAAATGCTTATTTGTTTTTTTTTTTTTTAAGAAACAACGAATCTTGGAAGATAACTTGCAAAGAAATATATGCTGGTAAAATACAAAATCACCGACACCAAATAAATAGTTATAAGGTAAATAAGGTTGCAAAGATAGAAACATATACAGAATACAGGATACAAATCAGACGAATCAAAAATCCCCAACCAAACGATTTAAGAAACAGTATCTCAAACCAAAGTATTTGCAGCAACGTCAAACCTGCAGTCTCATCTTGCTCTATTTACTCTTCCACTTCTTAGACGAAACTCTGCAAATAATTTATTTGACTTTAATCTTATTCGAGTTTATGTGCACTTCATTATCGTGTTGAAGCTGTTTCTCAAGGAGGCAGTACCGCGCGTAGAAAACGAAAACGAGCCATGGCAAGAAGAACTCTTAGCAACCGAGACCGGGAACGAGTTAAGGGATTGAAACGGTGAAGTGCTTGCAGATTCATTCAAACAAAAGCTCTCCGACTCAGTGGCAGGCTAGAATCGTCTGTGACGTTGTCGAGCGAATAATTCTTCTTCTTATGTATGTCAGACTGATCCTTGTTTTCTTATTTCCAGCCTGACGTCTTTTATCTTCGCGGAGCAAAACAGACAAAAGACTACTTGCCATACATCTTCTATGAAACTAACTATCAAAATGACTACAATGTCGTTCTTCTTCAGCCCGGTATTTTACCGTTTGCTACATACGGAAGGAATAAAATACAGTTGCAAAAGAGAATTTCAGCTTAATATAGGCAAATTAATTTTATCCTTTCAAGTTTCGAGTGCATATAGTGTTAGTAAGAACAGTTGAGCTAGCGATAGGACGATACGCAGCTACACTCTTTTTTCTAGGTTGGACTGAAATATTGCTGTCCTCGGGCAGAGAGAAAAGATTTTCATCGGAATGACTGCAGTTTTTTTTTATATCCTCTCGAGGTTTAAATGCTTTTACGAAAAGCGCTTTCAGTGAAACAAAAGATGCTTTTAGTGAAGAATCTTGCTGCTAATTTTTTTTCGTTTGAGTTGCATTTTTGGATGGTAGTTCTCTCCGTGAATTGATGTGAAATGCGTGAGGAATGGTAAAAATATTTAAATGGATGTAAAATTGTTTTTGGGAAGTTAACTTCTGGTTAGTAGTTTTTCTTCAAAAATATGACTCATTTATAATTCTGCCATGAATTTCATCTTTTGTATTGATTATTTTTCAGCTGTTTTGAGGCGCTTTTCATTGAAACAGTCACAGCTTTTTCCAGAGCCAAATTCATCCATAAAGTAGAATGCTAAACATTTTTCTTTTGCGGTCAAACCCTACTCAACTTTTCAAGCTTTAATTTATTTATTTGGTTCACATTCACACTGGAAATTTTCTCTGAAATTCGTTCTTTTGAAACAAATTTACGGTTTTCTCCCGCACGATATCTGTTTTCCAATTCTTTTTTTGCGTCAAGATACTGCTCATCTGAACGCTATCTCCTCTTTGATAGCCACTTTTTACCACTTTTTCAACATTCCCGAAAAACGAAAACGTGCACCATCGCCTGTGTGTGAGATAATGCAAAGAACCTTTGTTTATCATACTTATGCCATTCTGATGATGATTGATACTCAACTTTATGGTCGGATTTTACATGAAGTGGTACCCACAATGGGCGCGATATGGAAGCATCTTCCAAGCAGTTTAGTTCAAGTCAATAGAACCCCCTTGGCGAAATGCAAGATGAAGAAAGTATCCCGCCAGCATACGATTGTGTGATAAAGTGCCTGACGAATTTGATTGCTTGCATTTTTTATGTTCTGATTTATGATCCGTTTATTAGTGTAATAATTTTATTGTGTACGTAAATTTTGTGGCAGCTGGTGCTATTGTGACTGGTGTGAGCATTTCGTTTTGCAAATTATATTTTGTGTTTTATTGTTTGTAGGCTGTTATCGAAAGAATAATGGGTCTTCTTTGGGGAAAGTTGACTTGAAATGTTTTGGGAGATGTTGTTTTTGGCTGTAAAATGTATTATTGGCTCAAGTTAAGAATATAATATTTCTCTGACGATTGCAATTTTTCTAAATTTGTCTTTGAATTTTTTATTGTTTGAGCGAAAATTTGAATTTTAGTCGCAGGAAAGGATCATGGCAACAATCAGCATTAAAATTTAACATTAATTGAAGAAAAAAATCGTAGATTTTACATAATATCATTCTGGAGGCCATTTCAAATAGTAATATAGTAAACTCATATCGCGAAATGTTTTGCATTCAATGTAGGGAGAATTTGAAATAAATACAAAAGTACGACATAATTCTGCGTTGTTAAGAAAATATTTGTTTATTGGAGTTCGAGATGGTTATAAATTGAACCTAAATTTGATTATTTTCACAAGGTAGAAGAGGAAAATTTAATGCAACGTAAAAAGAGGCAAATTGACTTTGGGTTAGCCTTGCTCTGAATATGAACCTGAGTTAAATCAAGCCTATTCCACGTTAGTTGACACATCGATTGTAAATTTGTGATCCAAGCTCTCTACCATATCCAACCCTTTGATCCACCAACAGCCTCGCGATCGACCTCCTACCTCACCGCTATTACTATTGTGCATTCCCACCACTTCCGCACCTCGTAACGATGTTACAGCATTGCACGTAGCTCCTCAAAGTCGGCCCAGTGTGCATGTCGAATCTTCTGGGTCAAAAGGTGCACTTCCCCACGTTAAAGTGGTGAGTCCGCCGCTGCAGGTCCTCATATCCCGCATCGACTACAATACTTCAGCCGAGACGATTAAGCAATTTGCAGCTGCTAAGTTTGGCTACATGCCACCACTTCTTGTCTGCGAAAAACTGACGCCTGACAACTTACCAAGCCAGGAAGTGGCTTCTTTCTGTATAACTGTATCTACTGGCGTCAACGAGCTTCTACGTAAGGACTTCTGGCCTTCTGGTGTTCTAGTCAAAAAATTCACCAAAATTTCTCGTAAGACTTTTCATCCAAGAGAAGCAAAGAGCTCCACAACTTAGGATTAAAACTCAATTATCAAAATTTCCGTGGTTTGAGGACCAAAACTAATGAGATCGGGCTCTCTGCCACTTAAGGTTCGGATGATATTATTTGTCTTATCGAAACCTGGCTTACTGATGATATCTTCGATTCGGAAATCTTACCTGACCACACGGTTTTCCGTAAAGACAGGGATCTTTTGAATAGTGGTAAATCCGAAGGTGGAGGTGCTCACATCGATATTAATAAGAAACTCAACGGAACACTCTGTCGTGATTTTCCTTTCTGTTCTCCTGTTGAGTGTATTTTCGTGCGTATCTCCTTACCTTCTGGCGAAACCTTAGTCGTTGCTTCAATATATATCCCCTCCAACCTTCTTCTGTCAGTTTATGAACGCTACCTTGCGGAACTTTCTTCATACCTCAACAGTCGGTTTTCCACCGCTTTTGTTCTGCTATGTGGTGATTTTAACCTCCCAACTCAGGATTGGGATGATGCCTATTCAGTTATCATCTCAACTAGTAGTGTCTCTTTAATAATGTCAACCTTTTTCTCACTTTGTTCCCTCTCCCAGCCTAACAGCATACCAAATGCCAACAATAGAATTCTAGACCTTATTTTGTCCAATCTACCAAAATGATCACTTTCTTTAGGTGTTGCTCTCTTTTTCTATGTGCCTCCTGACCCACATCATCCAACTTTTGTCCTCAAAATCTCTTATATTCAACATATAGCAAATTCCCTTCCCTAGTACGTTTCAACTTTCACGAAGCCGATTTCACTGGCATGGCGATTGAATTAAATAGAATTAACTGGTTTTCTTTCTCTCGTGGTCTTGACATTGATGATGCTTTGTGCAAATTGTATATTTTCCTCTCAAACCTTATTCCGCAATTTACACCAACTCATCGTCTTAAAAAACGGAATGATGCTCCTTGGTTCAGCAATAATGTTGCAGTCGCACTCGATGCCAAAAATGCAGCTCGTAATTTATACAAAATATCTGGTTCACCTGCTGACCTCCTTTTTTTTTATAAAGAGCTACGCTCTAAAGCGAAAGAAGCTGCCAGACAGGTGATGTGTACTTACATTGCTGGCATAGAAACGTCAATCAGAATTAACCAACCGAAATCCTTTTGGTCATTTATTTGTTCCTTGAAAAACTCTCCCAGCATCCCCAATGGTATGCATTTGGGTGATACAGCTGCTTCTACTCCACGTGAAATGTGTGAACTTCTCGCTCCTTACTTTTCCCCTTTCTTCTCACACCAATGCCCTCCTCCTTCCCAAAATTTTATTTTTTCATCTTCTCCTGAATTACATTTGTTTCGGACAAACCCTTTAGAAATTGAACTTCTGTTGGAAGATATCGACGCCAATACCGGTAGTGGTCCCGACGGTATTTCAAATATGCTGGCTTAATTTCTTTCATCATCTCTATGCGTCCCTCATTCTATCTTGTTCCAATATAAGTCTATCTTCTGGTTCCTTCCCTTCTCTTTTGAAAACTGCCAATATCTTCCCTATACATAAAGCTGGTGATCGTACATGCATCTCAAACTACCGTCCCATTTCTCTTCTTCCTTGTTTTAGCAAGATCCTTGAGAAAGTAGTTTACATGTGAGTCTACTCCTTTATTCAACCTACCTTAGTTCATGAGCAGCATGGCTTTTTCAAAGGTAAATCCACATTAACCAACCTTCTTTCGTTCACACATATGGTCGCATCCGCTCTTGACTATCAAAAGCAGGTCGACGTTCTATATACTGACTTCTGTAAAGCCTTTGGCTCTGTCAACCATAATCTCCTTTTTTAAAAGCTTAGGGACGGTGGCATAGCCGGTCCTCTTCTTTCCTGGTTTAACTCTTAAGCCGGATTTACATTCTCGCCGAGGAATGCCAAATGAAGACAAGGTCTGTGTGTAAATGGTCTTCTTGTCTATTCTCGGCTGTTTTTTTCATGGCAAGCACGCGTGTGTAAATGGTTTGCTCGTCGGCTCTTGTTTGTTTTACGAAGGGATAATGATCCTTTTATTGCTGTGCCTGAGTGTTTATGACCGTCTCGTCCTAGTTCGAAGCCGCTCAAAGCGAAGTCGGTTTTATGTACCGAGTCAAAGGGATTCGAGAGGGTAGCATGTGCTCATTCACATTTTCGAATTTTTCGCTGGGACTTCAAACATGTCTTTGCGTGTCCCAGATTGAAATCACTCAACGCACACCAGGCAGTTGCAATAGCCACAACCTGTACCTCAGCCATCGTTCACTGAACTGAACAAAACAGCTCACAACTGTCGAAAGATGCATGGTGCAATATCCTAAGTAAACAATTCACCCTATGAAAGGTGCATAGTGCATGGTCCGTGTTGCGTGGTGCAATATCCTAAATAAACAATTCACCCTTTGTCTTGTTGAGTCTCGTCCAATGTCTTGTTCAGTCTTGTTTACTCTTGTACACGAGACGCTCGTTCCAATGTATAAATCTGGCATTACATATATGGTCGAACTTGTATTGTAACTGTTAATTCCTGTTCTTGAATTCCCTTTTTTCCTGTATCAGGTGTTCCGCAAGGATCTATTCTTTGTCTTTTTCTCTTCCTTTTATTAATTCAATCTTCTTGTCTGTTATATGCTGACGATTTCAAAATGTTTCGAGTGACCGAGTCACAAAATGACTGTACGCTTTTACAAGATGATCTGAATAGCTTACAGACTTAGTACTGCGCCGATGCTCTCACTTTGGACACCGCAAAATGTCACAAAATGTCTTTTACCTGTAAAACCTCACCTTTAATGATCTCCTTCTCTGTTTCTGGCTCTCCTCTTAATGTTGTTGATAATTTTAGAGATCTTGGTGTAATATTTGATTCTAAGCTTAAATTTGATAAACATATTTCATATATTACTGCCAGGGCCTCTAGATTATCGGGTTTCAACATTAGATCCTCTAAATCTTTCGTTAATATTTCCACCTGTATACACCTTTTTCTTTCCTTTGTGCGTAGTGTCCTTGAATATTGTTGTCAAGTGTGATGTCCTCATTATGTCAACTTAAATACTGCGTTGGAGTATGTTCAACGCAGATTTACTTGCACCTTTTTCTTCAAGTTTCATCCTCTTCACCGTCCTTATAGTGATCGTCTTTCATTCCTAAATCTTCCTTTCTTTGAATCACGCAGACTTTTCCTAGATGAGTGCCTACTCTATAAATTATTTTATAGGATCGTTGTTTTTGACATCAGTAACCTCGTTTCTGTTCGTGAAGCAGTTCATCGCACGCGTTCTACCGTTGTGTTTAGTGTGCCGTTTGTGCGCACTGAAATTTACTTTTTTTCTCTCCACTATTGCGGTTACCAAGGCAACACAATAACTTACAGTTTGGTCCTCTACCGCCGACATTACGTGCTTTTCAATCTTTTTTAAAAAATCATATTTTGTATACTAGTACGTAACTTATTGTAGTTTTTCTTTCTTTCTCTTCTCTCTTTCTAATGTTTTTTTTCTTTTTTTTAGTTTGTTCTTTTTTATCTTGATTTTATTTCTTATTATTTTTTTTGTCTTTATATTCATCTTGATTTTTTTATTAGGCTTATTATGTTTCTGTTTTTTTATTTTTATATTATGATTTTTATTATAATATTCAGTAATTGGATTTGTCTGTTGAATATATATTAATAAATAAATAAATAAATAAGGGTTTTTGAGCTATTACTTTATATAATACACAGATAATTAAATTTGACTTGAAAAAAAAATCCTCAGAATCTTACCATCTGTTTCAACACAACGATGCTGTTAAGTTTCAAAAAAGGAAATTACGTTTCTGTTTGAATCAGGTTCTGTACACTAGCTCCATCATTTGAAACTACGTACCACCACCAGTCAACGTATAATCCTTTGAAATTTATTTACTTACAAAAACACTGGCAATAAAATTCACAAGCTATGGAAACTGCTCAGTCTCGTATCCTGATGTATCACAAAATCCAAAGAGTCCACAAACAATGTTTCCGAGATTCATATAGCGTGTCACTCGTGGATGTTCTTTTAAGACTTTATAAGCTTGTCCATGTAAATTGTTTGTGTATGCAGCTTTGTATGAACGAGAAGAAGACACAGCAAAATCATACAGACTAATAAAGAACGAACAGACCGGTTGTTAATTTAATTAGCGGATTTTCCGGGAAAGCTAAAAATGACCTCTGTCATGTTGTGCAGATTTTAATTTTGAAGAAGTGCCATGAAAGTCGGATAACAAAGAATGATAGTGACTTTTCAACGACAAGAGCTGATGAAAAGTAGAGTGAAGCAAACCAAGATGAAAAAAATTGTGTTTCTTAATGCTGAATTTAAACTGGATGAAATGTTGAGATCACGATAATCTGGACAAGTATCAAATTAAAATACTGTCTTTTTGCAGTGCAATTATGTAGATGGAATTATGTGAAATAAGTTCTTGATGGGAAGCTTAGCAATTTATTGCTGAAGAAATGAATAATAGATTTATGTTGATTCACAAAAAAATAAAAAATTAAATGAAATCTTTTAAAATATTGAAGAAAATTTTATAATATTTGCATTGTGCTTTATTCAAATGGATATCAGTTGATTCAATAAAACACTACCCTAACTTCACTAAATAATGCAATTCAGAATTTACAACGTATATTTAAATTTCGATTGAAATGTTAGTGTTGAGATTCAAAAATGTTAGATACTCTGCAGTTTCACTTGTGTGCCATTATAATTACGTAGGACGCTGTGTAAAAAGATAACGATAATTAAAAACTTTAGAAAAATATTATATGATAAAATAAAACTATAGAAAAATATTTTGTGTCCTGGTATCTAATTTGCACGTTGTTTTGGTAAAAAAATGCGACACAGAAATATATAGGGGTAACTCAAACAATTAAAGTTACGGATGAACACCTCAGAAGTTAACATGCTTTGTGCGCGAGAGAATCGCAGGGGCTAATGGTGGAAAGTTATACCGTCGGTGTCATCTCCACTTCTACTACCTCACTGCCGTGGCTGATGTCCGCAATCAGATCAGCTTGCGATTCATTTGACAAGCAGTACGGCTATTGAAAGAGGCATTCAACTGTTGGTGCTATGTGAGCAGTGATAGTAGCGGCAATAAGAGTGGAAGAAAAATGCCACAGTGCCAAACAGTTTGTTTTGCTGGTGACGTTCAAAATGCTTTCAATTCGGTGAGGTAGACAAATATGCTTGGAGCCCTTGAACATAGTTTTCGCAATCCTGACTTTTTTTGGTCTGGACGCAGGACTTTCTAAGAGACCGATGGCAGCTGTTCGACAATGACGAAAGATTTCAGAGGAGGTTTATTATCTCAGGGACAGCCTTGTGCTTTGAAATGGCAACAGATGTGTCTCTGGTGGGTTACGCTGGTGACACTGCAGCATCAAGCACTTCGAGAGCTGCTTAGTTATTCCAACCCAGACTTAACCAAGTCATGAGAAAGGCAGAAAGGTGGATAACCAATCATGGCCTGAGGCTAGCTCTGTCAAAGACAGAGGTCATGCTAACAAAGCGAACGATTTGAACTGTGAGCCCGATAACAGTGGATTCGACAAAGATTCAGACCAGTAAGTCGGTAATCTAACTGGAATTGTCATTGGAATAATGATATGAAAACTGTCAGCTTGCGGAGCAGATTGATGGCCAACATCGGTGGTCCCGGCAAAAAGAGACAGAGTTTGATGACCAAACGCTTCTTGCAAAGTTGTTGAACAGCAGACATCGAAGGTTGCTTGTCGATGAGACTTAACGATCTTCTGAACCCATAAGTCAGCTGTGCACACAAGGAGGTAATTTTTTACCTGCGTCAGTTCGTTTCTAGACTCGGTTTCTTAGAATGGATAAGGTAATGGTAATGATGCTTACCGTACATTTTTGACATGCAGCTGGCTCGGAAGTTTGAGGAGCAATCTCAACCCCACGGTTGGCGGCTTGGACACACCAGGCTCGAGGATTGGCCTACCAACCCACATGCTGTGGTAAGAAAGCACCGATATTTGACTAGACGTGACTAAATCGGAGTAATGCGAAAGTGGATAACGACCCAGGCCTTGATAGCCCGTGGGTATATTTTGAAAATTAGTTTTAAGTATCTACAAAAAAGTGAAAACCTTAATAGACCGTAGCAGGCACAACATTACTGACAATACTGAGCACAAATAGACAATGGTCTCAATAGTAATCACAGAGCCACAACAGATTCTAGATCATTTGAGACCCTTTCTTGTTTCTTACGAGTCAGCTTAATGGATGATGCCAAGAATCCAGAGATTCCCGCTGCACCATTTGACCAGCAAAAAGTTTATCAAATTCATTCCTCACAAAAACAAATTTTCTACGCCACAGCCTTGATGAAATTTAAGAGAACTTTTAGACCTAGTGCTTCACCCAACATAACTTTTCTTCTTTGTTTTGAGGAATGGAGCTTCTAGGCTTGTCAAAGGAGACTAATATTTAGAAGACCAAAGCAGCATTCTTGCTATTCTGCAGGGTTGAAACCCAACGACCACAGGGTGAGCAACTGCAATGCTACAACTAACAGCATTTTGTATTTGCAACCAGTGGCTACTTTACCTGGGCAAGATGCATGGAATGTGAAGATTTTCGTTTTAGGTGTACGAAACAGCGTGAAAAAAAAATACAAAATGTGTCAACTGTGGTGGCGGTAATTTTTCTGGCTGTGGTGCATGTCCGCGGAATCTCAGGAACTTGACAAAGATGTTTACCCATCACACCCACAGTACCTCAATCCGAGCTTGACTCTACCGGCTTTGCCAAATAAACCAGAGCTTTTCTGTAACATGAAGAAATTTCTGCAGAGATGATTGTAACATTCTCAGTCCTAAAACTAGAAAAATTAACAATGTTCTCAACTATGTGACCATTCTTACTTGGAATATAAATTAAAAGCAAGACATTAGAACTGGGGTAAATTATATATAATTGTAGAACGATAGCGAAAAGATAGGGAGGGAGGGGAGGTGGAGGAGTGAACCTTAACGTTCAAACTCCTGACCGTCGTACACTCCGCTGCAAAATGATAAGTTTTTTTCAATTTTCGCAAGTTTTCGAAAACTGTCAATAGCGGAAAAATCCAAAGATCTTCTCTGTGAACTAATGAAAGGTTATTGAAAATTTATTCAGGAAAAAAGATTCTCTAACTACTCCTGAATGATTTAAAAAAAAAAAAATGCATGTTAATTTTCTGAAAGAAAAAAAATAATCGTTGGAATTTTAGGTATTAAAAGAATGAATGGCTATTTTATATTTTAAAAATTAATAATGGGTTGATAATTTCTTACTTTTTATTATTTCAAGCATTCTATATGGTTGAGTTTTAAAAATATGTTTAATATAATTTCGCGGAACAGAGTTCCATGATACTTGTATTGCACCATTTAGTTCGATTCAGATTGTTTTCCGTCACAGTGAACAGTTCGTGATAATTGACTATAGAAATTTCCAATTATTTTATGACCTGGTGGACATTGTAATACATTTATGATACGCTCAGCGAAATATTTCCTTACCATGTTCACAGTATGTGCGGAAGTATTATCATACCGAAAGAGAATTTCTGTGACCATTTTGTTATAGCTTTTCATATAGAATTTTTTTTATTAATTATAAAAATACCTTTTTATGTTACCCGAAATAAACATAACATCAGTTTTTACTAATTTTCTTCGAAAATTAGTATTAAACTCGCTTCGCGAAAGTTCGTCATATATATAAATATATATATATATATATATATATATATATATATATATATATATAGGTATATATATATATATGTAAATATATATATATATATATATCAGCAAAATGATTAAAGGAGATAATCTCTGGATTGGCCAATCCGATTGAGCTGAAATTTTCGGAGATCATAGATGTATATTACAAATAGGTCCATAACTTGCTAAAATTTAGATATCTTAAACCTTTTGGCGGCGGCGGACATTTTAGTGAATTTTCAGGTACTCCTATATTTCCAAGCAATGTAAATTTTTGTAGGAAAAAAGTATAAGGAATGAAAACTTATTATGTTTTTAGTTTGTTTATGATAAAGAATTGAAAATTTTGAGCCAGGTGTAAGCGCTGAGTGCCTAAAAGTAGGCAAGGATTTTTTTTTAAATTTCAATTTGTCATAACTTCTAAGAAAAACAATGGATCATCGTGAAATTTTTGGAGCATATTGATGTAAACTTAAACAGGGGCAACTCTGTAGCTACAGCAGGATCCTGAAAAAAATCCTTCAAATCATCGAGTTTCCTGAAAAATTATTGATTTTTGAAAATAAATTCAAATAAATTCATATCGATGAACTTTGACTTTTGTCCACCAAGTCAAATAAAAATTTCCGAAATTTCGCGGTAAACAAGAACGGCAACCCGTGATCAAATTACCTCTATTTTCAGCACTCAAAACTTATGTCCACGAGAACTGACGATCGGAGAATGCGATCAATATGAAATTTACAGGACATATTGGTATTAACTAGGGCCATTTTGAAATACAGGCAATACTGTGGTAGTGGTGCCATTTGAAAAAATCACTGAGAAAAAAAAAATTGGTTTTTGGCCTATAGTAGGTGAACTTTACTCGCAGTAGGTGAACTTTACTCTAAGATAGATTCTGTCGAAATTTGATTGAAAATTTAGTATAGGGTCGCCAGCTATGGCAATTTTGGTCTTCTAAATATTGTAAGTTTGCTCAGGAAAATAAAGGTTTTTTCCTTATAGCTTCCGATGCAGTAACGAAATCAAAACGAAATTCATGTGATAAGTGGATCTTGTTGCATTTCGTTGAATTTCGTTGAAAAATTGTGATTTGATGAATTTCGTAATCTATTGAGATTTCTTTATCGAGCGATGTTGTCATAAAATATCCAAATGGGAATGATCCTGCAATGACAATTAACAACAAATATTTACGTTTCAAAAATTTAAAAAGTTTGGACGGTGGTAACCCTAAAATTATATTCATTCCTATAACTTACAGCACAGCCATTTAATCGAAACGAAATTCATAGGGTGGGTTGAACACGACGTGAAGCAGCTATGGTGCTAGCACATGATTGCCAGCACCAGACAATTTCGTAAATATTGCACCAACAGATGCTTCCATTTTCTATTCATAAACAAAGCATTTACAATAAAATAAGCAACCGATATTTAAATTTTCCGAGTTTTGGAAATTTTTCGGATGGCAACCCCAGACATAGTTTAATCGCTGAAACTTTCGATAATATCCTTTGATGAAAACGAAATTCAAATTATAGATTGATTAAGCATGAGCATGTTATGGTAGATTTATTGCTGCTGTGTTGGACAAATGTTGCCAGCACTGAACATTTTCATCATTTGTGTTATAGGAAATGCTGTCAGAAAATGATATTTGTTCCTTTGAGTAAGATGTGGCTGGTATGATACTACAAAGAAGTGTATAACGTCTTCACACATTTTTAAATCCCTCAACGATAATTTCTTCGAAAATTAGTTTTCTAGCGGTTCTGATGCGCTAGACTTTTTATATTCGATTCCAGCCTACACCATTATTTCACTTCTACCCATTTGACGTCTGATTTTTATCAAAGGATCTTCTCTCGAATCGTGAAAATAATCAGGCCACCAGGCCGTTTTTCGTCAGTGAAGTTGCTTTTCGCCATTGTATTTTCTATTTAATATGTTCGCGGACAAACCTGATTCCCTCTTCTTTGTGTCTTGAAGTTAACGGATGACATTGTTTGATATTTTCGGTGTTCTGCCTTTTTTAGTTCTTTCCATGTTTCAAATTTTTGCTTTAACTCCAGCTGCCCTTCAATGTTGACTGATGTGATTAGCACTCTTAAAATTCAGCGCTTGACCTGGGCTCTTCCTTTTTTCATTATTTTCAGGATTTCTGAGAAGATTCATTACAACACATCAAATCCTTTCCCCCACACTATTATTGTCGTTTTTCAAATTTAATATTATTTTCTACTTCTCTTACGTAAGTTTTTTTCGTCTTCATAAGTTTTATTCATTTCAATCATCGCTGTTACTAGGTACACAATCTCACCCACATAAATTCTAAGCTTACAAGATATTAAAGTATGTCTTATATTTTTCTAATACAGTTATTGAAAATCTTTAAATAAACTAATTAAAAAGCAATTTCTTCATCAAAATCTCAATAACCTTTCATTAGTTCAATAATACAGTTATTTGGGTTTCTCCGATCTTTACAGTATCGGAAAACTTAGAAGAAGTGAGGGGTATTAATCATTTTGCAGGAGAGTGCATGAATATATCTTTTTATTCAATTCAATTCCATCACTCTTTAAAATGTATTCATGAAATAATTCGCATACCGGAAAAGAAGTTAATTTTAGCACAGCATAAACTTATCTACTCCGAACATTTTCTATACAAAAGGAAGTCAGCTGGACTAATTATTTTGTAGTCACATCCAAAATTTCCATAAATTGATTTCCTTCACCACTAATTTCAACAGCTTTCAATGCTTCCGCTCCATTTTGTTCATTTCAGCATTCACGTCACGAGCACTAACGACAGAAAAAAAAAATAAGGAACTCGAAGAAAACAACAGCATTAAAACTCCTGAGCAAACTTATAAAAATTCAAGCCATTATCCGCACTCAATCAACTCTGCTTGCAAGCAACTTGTGGTCGTAGACGTGCACGTCGTCGGTTGCATCGTAGTTTTGTGGCAGACAATGCTGCAACTACTCTCAAGTATTTTCCACTTGGAATTACCTGTTTCCTCAAGTTAAGCCATTAAAAACCGAAAACTACTCTCCTGAACTGCATCAAACTTCACAATTCTCGCTGTCGTCGTTGCGAACGGCATTCTAAAGATACTCTGCAGCGCGACGATGCTTCATATTTTAACCATTGTCGTACTCGTTGTTCATGTCGTCTTGGTCGCCATATTTAATTATTGTTTTGGGGAAAATTGTTCCGGCAAAGAACCGTTATGATGCAGCAGAATATGATGCAGTATTGCTTTTTATAGGCGAATGCTCTCCCGGGGAGCTGAAATGTAAGCTTTGGTTGACTTAGCACGATATCATCCGTGGTATATCGTTCTATTAGGCGTCCAGAGCCGCTTTCATCTGTGTTCTGGTCCAAAGTTTAGTATACTGAACTATCGCCTTGAATCCTTCCCGGGACGATGCAATTGCAGGCCATTGTTCTTGTACTACGCGTGCAACGTCGCGGTCGTTTAATCTTCATCGCTGTGGTAACGCTTCTCCACCACCCAACTCAACCTCCTTACTCAGGCCAGCCACTACAAACATCCTAGCGAAGGGTTTTTACCTTCGCGTCTTCGGGTATTATGTTGGCACGTGAGAAATGATGGTCGTTAATATTATTCTTATGCTAGTTGAGTTTGTTGTGTTTATGTTATCATTGGACGATGCTATGGCGAACGAAGCGGAAATGAGAAGCTATTGTTGTAGTTGTTGCTGGAGATCAGCAAGCCGGAAAAGACGATTTGTTCTATTTCCATGGAATTAAGAAATGGTCGTATTATGCGGGCTACTAGGGTGAAATGAGGGTCGTAGTGGGGGCACGGGATGTGAGTAGTCGAGACTAGATGTCTGGAATGCATTTTGATATAGGTGAATGAAATTGAAGGAAATTGTGCGGAATTGATAAGAGAGTTGTATTTGAATGGAAGATTAAATATAGTTGTGGAGAAATTCTGTCGGAATTCATTGATATTTATTATGATGTTTTTATATCAACGCTCCTATGCTTTTTTTGAAAGTTGTAGATATTTTCGGAGAGGATTTGTGTTTGTCTAGTTTCGGAAAGTTGTTTGGTCTGCATTATCGGATCAAAGCAACATAACCAATTTTTTCGACTAAAAAAGATTTAGGCGTGTTGTCTCATATTCTGTCATTTAGTTTATATTTATGTTAACTATTTTCATTTATTTAATTTTTATAGTTTTTATTGAACGATTTTGTACGACCATCTGCGCAACCGCTGAGGCAATAAACGGTCGGGTAGATAAAACGACCGTACAAAGGCCATCATCTTTTGCGCAGAGTGGAAAATAGAGACCAGGAAAGACCACTTAAACTTTATGACAGGCAGTATCCTTTCATACATTAATAATTTTTTTATTGCAAGGATGAGGATATGTCAGTCCCACGGAGAAGGCAGGACGTGCTGCGAATCAGTTGGTCGAGGAGTCTGAGCAAGGATTGAACAGAATGTACTTAGATTAAAACGTTGTTGAGAATAAACTTGATATGTTCTTAATTACGTGCGTCTTATATTATATAATATTTTGCATATATGAAAAATCATTTTTATTTATTTTTTTAAACTTTTTTTTCCTATGATTTATTTAACCTTGAATCACTTCCATAGTGATAATATTTTGAAATGAATTGCATAAGGCTATCTTAGAAATAAGAGGTAGACGTATTTCGAACAAGCGGTGGAAACAGAATTTCCGTTATCAAATTTTTGACAAGCACTTTCACGAAGAGATCAATTTTCAAAAAATAATAAACAAAAAACTTTGCTTGAATAATATGATGAAAACAAAAATGTATTTCTTGCTGATACTTTAGTCATTTTGAAATAATGTTTCGTTGTGTTCCTAGATCTTTTAATTGAAAAAAACGAGCAAATGTTTTTTTATTTACTATAACTGCATTTTTACCTTTGAGGTATAATTATTTGTTAACTATTCCTGAAACTTTAGTTTAAATCCTTGCATTTACATTGGACACCATAAAGTTGGAGAATACATTGGGATAGCTTTTACATTGATTGCCGGTTGATTTTCTTAATGATCTATTTATTGTACTGTTATATAGGCTTCAGAGTTCAATGTCCGTGGTTTGAATATAGACCAGAGTGTGTGCAAAATTTTGCTTCCTATCAAAAGGCTAAAACACAATAATTGCGAAATTTCGAAGGAGGTGGCAAATTTCAATGCATTTTTTCGCATTCGAATATGTTTAACCACATTGGCAGCGAAAAATTCGCTGTCAATACACTGACGAATGATAGTTACATTCACGGCACCAACCAAGGCACCTAGCTCTTTTTTTTCCTTCGGAAATCTTTCACAAAAAATTTAATGGGTTCCTGACTACGCAGGCATCATCCAACCTTAGTAAGATTTCGGGATTTCTCCGTATTTACAATCTAATTCAAGCAGACCTAATTCAACCTACAGTAAAAAAGTAAGAAATTTGGAAAATTCTGACGCTTCGAAAATTTTGGCCGTCGGCAATGTGGGAATTATCATACAAAACAGTGCATTCTAATTTTATACACATCACTCTTATACATTTTTTGCTTTAAATTATAGTATTAAAGGCTATAGTATATCAAAAAATGCACATAAACAAAGAAAACCATGGTTATTGAATTGAAAAATATTGAAGAACTAAATTTAACAGATATATAATTTTCTTATACCTGACTACGCGATATTCGTCGGTTGACTGGTAACGTTTCCTTTTGTATCACATTTCCTTTGTATCATATTTCGTTGAAATTTTCTATCATCTATTGTTTATTTTATGTAATTTGAATAATCTTGTAATTCCAGTTGATTTCTTTTATTATCATTTGTTGTATTTTTGATTGATATTATTGCTATCTAATCCCACTGTAACTGTTTCCTGCTAGCTGTTTCAACGAGAAAAATTATTTTTGGTTGAGTGTAAAAGGTTATCGAACAAGTGAATGTTAAATTCTAACGTCTTTAGTTAAAATTCAGTTCTAAAAGCAATTCACTTCTCTCACATAATGGCGCCCAACGGTGGTGATCGCTCATACATTTTTCTTTCACATCATGACCGGCCTGACTTTGTAGCGTACAGATCACAGACATGTACAACAGTTGTTGCCATTGAGGTTTGTTTGTGTAATTGATCACGCTGGCGCCGTCCAGCTTGTAGAAAGTGTGCATGCAAATATAAGAAAAGAGAGACGAAAGTAGCTCAAGGAAATACATATGTAATTTTCCAAAATAATACCATTGAAAGACAAAATCAAAATGGTAAAAATTCGCTTTTCAATGCAGGATTCACCGTTTCAATTGCGAACTAGGCGAAATGAAAGTAGAATATAATTAGTCATGCAATTCCATTAGAAAAGTTGTTAAAATAACATATCAACTGCAGATAAATTAAGCAGGCAAAACAAAAGTTTCATATTTGTTTTTGCTCCCTGTTCGATGGTTATAGATCTTGTATAAACAAAGATTTAAATTGGAAAAGAAGATCAATATAACATGAAAATATTAACTATGCTGGAATGTATATGCTTTGTTTTAGATCAGATTTTACTACTTTAAACAGAGTTTTCGCGTAAAACTTTCTGCGGGCAATTAAAAAAAAAATCTATAATCATCGCAATATTAACATGGTGGTTTTACTTTGAAAATTGGAAAAATAGTTACTAAAATAGAATACAAATTTTTATCCTGGAATCTTATCCTACCAGTCAGAAAAATGATTAATATTTTGTTAACTTATTTAAAAGCTTTTATTTATTTGAAATCTACTGCAAAGCATAAACAAGATTTATTCTTCTTATTCTGAAACTCACAAACTTTTTTTTTCTATGATAATCCCATAGCTCAGGGGATTGCCCTTTGAAGCGAATGCTCAGCGATGGCGGTAGGGAGACACACATGGGAGAAGCTGATATCAATTATTCCATTATTTTTTTAAGTGCCACATTTATTTCTTATTTTCTAAAGCACTAGTGTTATGCCTAGTTGCTACTAAAGCTTTAATGTGGCACTTAATTAATGGAGCGCTGGTATTATGCCCAGTCGCCGACTGTTAAGACAACACAAGACGAACAAATACAGCCATGGGCACGGTGGGATTTGAACCCGCGAGACTTTTGTAAGTGTTTACTTTAATACTTAAAAAAAAAAATAAACACGGTGAGTTTACTGTTAGATCTTTACGATCAATTAGCGACTAACTAACTAAAATACACTTCTTTCACTTATCGACTACCTGACCTAGATAATAAATTATTGACGATCACTGTTTGCTTAAAAAAGTGATCAGCATAAAAATATTTCATAATGAAAATAATGCAATTTGGATCAATGCAATTGAATTGTGCGATTGCATCGCAATTTCCATTTTTGCATATATGATCAGAACAGATGATCAGCATAAAAATATTTCGATTGAATGTGCAATTGCATTGGTGGAATATCGAATTGCAATGTTGTGAAATTGAATTAATTTGGAATAAGGTTATTGAAGAAACTTTACCTTTGAGTTTATTGAATCTTTATGCTGACCAATCTATGCCGATTGGGATTGATGTATCTGGTATTGGTGGTGAAAGCGGTGGTGAGAATAGCGTCAACATGTCACCTCCCTCTTTATGATTGAAAATCTCCCATTTACTTGAATACCACATTTATGAAAATTTAGCAAATAATTTCCTTTGAATTTAAAAATTCTTTCATTACAAATACTTTTTAGATATGAATTATTTTGGTTTTTTAGCAAAATCAAAGACTCTTGTTGTAATCGAATGAGACTAGTATCTTAGCGATGATCTCATTGACATGAACAATGAAAGAATTAAACCACTAAAACGGCCAAAATCATTCGAAACGAGGAATGATTTATACTAAAACCATCCGAGCTCTGCAATCAAAAAGAACAGTAACTGAGATCGAAGCTTGTTGTCTTAAACTTGAAACTTTCAATTTTTTTTTACCTTAGAGTGACTATCATGCAACTGCACAATATGATTATTTTAAACACCATAGCATGCACAATTTCGCAGCTACAACAGAACTACTGAGCTCACCAAAGATAAAACCCACTAACTTGCTAGCTGGTCAGCTTTTTCATATCTCTATCTGGGCGCTCTTCATTTAGTCTTCTGCTCCCTTGTCGTCTCGACCCATCCCCTAAAATGTATGGCGACTTCAAGTATTACACTTCTTGGTCGTACTGAGTATACAATTACAAGGAATATATCATTTTCTCAAGAGAACAGAACTAAAGTGATAACACATCATGGAAAATGTATGAAATTTTCGTTAGATTCTGGTTTGAGTTGAGTTAACTCAAGTTTCACATGTTTGTATGATATTTATTAACAGATTGTTGTTGCCTAGTGTTGGGCTATTTTGTAGCTTAGCCTCGTTACTAATGTTTGGTTTGGCTATCTTCACTTGGTGCGAAACTGCATTCGTTTGCTTGCCGAGTTTCAACTAATTCCCATTACGACAAAATGCAACTGCCTACTGAATGTCCCGTGTAAGAAGATAACGATAATGTTGATGTGTGTCCCTGTTGTTATTGGTCCTCTTGGCTGATGACTCGTATTTGCATTTAGAATGTTAGTAAAGACGATCAAATGGTTTCTGGTCTTTTGTTTTGTGAATTTGCATAATGGCTGAGCATAAATCATTTTTCGGTTTTGCAGTGTTGTGGATGGTTTTGTGTCTGGCTATGATTTATTACAGTTTCTCGGCTTTAAATTTTCTGAATGTTTTGGCTTTCTTCGTTTTTAAGACTGGTTGAAGATAATGAGTGTGGGATAAATTCTGAAAAAGTGAATTTTTCCTCTGACGTATTGTTGAGAAATACATACATATATGAATTAAAGAAACTTCTGATATATATTGAAAATTCTATAGCTATGATTTGGATAGAATTATTTAAGACAAGTAAGTTCAATTTTTTTCGAAAAATGTTGATAAAGGAGGGAGGATTTTTTATATTCGTTTACTAGTAAAATATTACTTGATTTTTTCATTTCTATTTTGGTTTTCAGTTTCAAAAATCATGAAGAAAGCATCAAAAACAGTACATTCGATTCAAAGTTGGATGATTCCCTAAAAAAGTTTTAACTTATTTTTTGCGCTCTGTGTGGGTTACAGTTCGTAGCTGTCGTTTAATGTCCAGTGTCGATAAAAGGCAACTAAAATATTACTTTAAAATGTAGCTTATTAAAAGCATGCATGCTAGCAGTGTTCATTAGATTAATTGATATACATCGTTTTTATAAAACTTCGATAAAAAAATCATGAAATAAAATCTTGATATTCTATAACACAATTTTAGGAGAGTTCTATAGTATTTCAATGATCCATTCGAACGATATTTAGCACTCAACTGATTTTTAATTAGCTGTCATAGTTTTTTATTTCAGTAAGTGTATATTCCAAAGCATAAAAAAAGGGAGGAAGGTTTTGTCTGTGATGTAAAGATGCTGTTTATTATAGTTTCAACTCAATAATTTGTTCAAAGGGTTACCTGAGAATTACTGAAATTGGAGCTAGCGCTTGGTTCAAAATTTACAATTATTAATTTTAACAGGAATTCATATTTGAAACAAATATCAGCTTCATTGGAAAAAATTAATAGCCCTGAATTCGTTGCTAACATAATATTTAACATACAATGTAATTGCGATTCTAATTGACCATTTTTGCTTTTAATCTAAAGTAAAACTTAGTTAACATTATTACATTAATTAAAGTTTTTCTTGTGCAAATATCTGCAGACTATTATGGTAAAGGAGAATTCTGGGCTCCAGAGGAAAAAATGATTGATAGAATATTCCAATAAAACATTTGTACTTTTGTAAATAAATGGCTTTAAGCAAACTGTCATATTTTCAGAATAGAAATATATCACTTGATACACAGCAACAACTATTGAGTTTGTTACTTCCAGTAGCTTAACCACTGCCTTTGCCTGCTGGCTTACTCTTGCAACCTGCTGTTTCTGTGCAAACTGCAAGCTCGGCTTTGCAACAGGAAACGCCACATCACATACATTCTGCACCAACTTTGATTGCTGGTACTCCCCCTCCACAAGTCCTTTTGACTAGACTATATGAAATGAATACTGGTGCTGTGAAGAACTAAATCAAAAACAAACATGGATTTGTACCAGCCTTTTTAGACTACACTAAACTAACTCCCGACAACATCGCTGGAGGATTGATCAGCTCATTCAAAATAACCACCACTGCTGACAACAAGTAATTACTGGACGCCAATTTTTTAATAATGCCTCTACAGCTATATATGTATCCACAGTATTGAATCCCTATGTTTTAGTAGACGCTCACAGCTTCCTTTATTTTTTTATCGGTATGAAAAAAATAATGGAATTATTGATATCAGTTTCTCCCATATCTGACTCCCAACCGCCATTGCTAAGCATTCGCTTCAAATGGCAATCCCCGAAGCTTTGGCATTATCATAGAAAAAAAATTTCCTATTGATATATTCCTCAGAGAAGGGAATCTCAGTTGCCACTCTGCACAATTTCCGCAAGGCTGGCTACCCAGCAATGGCGTTGGAATTTGAAAAAAATAATTGATTTTCGTTTTTCCGCAGCTTAAATATTGATCGTGCACTTTTCAAATTTTGTTTCTTTCTCAATGACATTATCTCTACCTATAAACCTACCTTTTACCCTCGTAAATCTTCAGTCTTCAATATAAACTAGTTTTGACGGCAATCCAACTAAAAAATATTGCTCAAAAAAGTTTCGAAGATTGATTTCTGCCTCTGATCTTGCTGTATTTCGGATCCTGCGATCCACGGCTTGAACTCGAAATGAAGCAGGCAGTGCACTTTGCTAGCTTGACGTCAACTATTTCTTCTTGCAATACTAAACCTTCTTGATCATACATTCGATCTTTGATGAAAAACACTTCCATCCCAAACCAAGTAACTTTCAACGGCTCTACTTCCTCTTCTCCGCAGAATATATGTAAGGTTTTCGCAAACTTCTTCTTTCCTCTCTTGTACATCCCCTTGATTTTCCTTCCCTTTCTCCCTCTCTTTCTCTAATGCATACTGATCTGATTGAAGTTGAGAAATTATTGCTCGGCCTTGATCATCATTCCGGTGGTGGTTCTAATTGTACTACCATTTACTACGTGTGGTCTATGTCTTCGTCATTGTGCGTTCTCCTATCTTTCCTCTTCAATTTGAGCTTATTTACCGGTGGTATCCTTCTGCCCGGAAAGTTTCTAATATTTTTCCGATTTTCAAAACTGGCAATGTTTCCTACGTTTCCAATCATCGTCCTATTTCTCTTCTCCGTTGTTTTCTGCAAATAAATGTCTTTTCTATAATATATCCCATTATTCATCCTATCCTTGCTCCTGAACAGTATGGATTCGTGAGGGGTAAGTCTGCGTTGACTAACCTCATCTACAGTTGCCCTTGGCTTAGATCGTCAGAAACAAACATAGGATATTACTGAATAAAATTATACAACTCGGTTGTTTTGGGTCACTCCTTTCTTGGTTTTCGCCCTATCTCAGTAACCATGTGTGCAAATTTACTGATAAAGATTCTCCTCTTCGTCTTTTCATCCTTCTTCTGGTGTTCTACAAGTGTCTATCTTTTGTCCTTTACTTTTCTTGATTTCGTTCCATTATCGGTTCCCCTTATCCACTGTATGCTGACGATTTGAAATTGTTCCGAGTCATCAGGTCAGTTAGTGCCTGTAATATTCTTCTGAAATCTCGTGCTGAATTGATATGATGATAATTCAATCAAATATCTGAAAATCTGACAAATTTTTGGTTTTATGTTCATGCAAATTTTAAATCATTTTGTAAGAGTTTTTTTCACTTAAATTTTAGAAATAATTTTATAAAATTGTACATCATTTTCAAGGAGGGGGCCCGGTAGCTCTGTTCGCTAAGGCATCAGGCCGAAAAGTGGCGTGCTACGGGGCCTGCGGGTTCGAATCCCGCCAGTGCCATGACTGTAAGTGGGAATGCGTGTGATTGCCCAAACTGGTGGCCTAATGCTGGTCGCGTTCCCGGCAGCCCTCTTCACTTACCTAAACTAACGTAAACTAACCTAAACCATTTTCAAGGTTTATCTAAAACTATTCTCTGGGTATACATTTTCGTAGGAACGAAATTTTGTGCTAGACTGGAATATTCAATTCTTGCCTGATTACTGCTTTGGGACTACTGGAATTAAACGTCCAGCCATGATTCAAAGTACAAATTTTTGAAGTGCCTTTGCCAACCAGCAAATTAAGAATATTAAGTGAACTGGCTATTTGTCCTCAGATAAAACTGTTCAAGTAAAGGAAGCTAACATAAGTTGGGTGCTATTTTACGGAAATATCTAAATAGTAGGAGGTTATCTTTGAATGAATTAATGAATTGCATAGTATGAGTTCAGATGGCCTCTAGGACTTATTTATTTATTTATTTATTTATTTTTGTCTAAATCAACAGATACAAATCCAATTAAAGACTTGACCAAGAATGAACTTATATATGCAAAAGAAAAACACACAAGAAAATAATGAATATAAGACAAGGTACAAAAGTTCAAACACAGAAGAATAGAGATAAAAAAAACAGTAATTTCAAACTAAACAGAGCACATAAATGGCGGCAAAAAAATCTTATCATAAATTTAATAAAGAAATTAAATTTGAAATTCAGCAACCTAATTAATTTATTTCTTCTAAAAGTGCGTAACGAAGGCGGAAGAAGACCAATATTCAAACAATTATGTTGCCTATTCAAGCGTAAAAGTGGAGAATAAAAATATTTATGAGTACAAGCAAAGGGTACGTTGAGGATAAATGAAGACCTGGTAAAACGTACTGGGTCACGAACAGTAAACTGCATACTGGGGATATATGTGACAAAACCATTAATAATTTTGCACAGAAGACATTCGTCTAGATACATGGATGGAAAGACGCATACTGTACTCACAGTAGGGAATGCGGATCTTAAATAACGACACCCAATTTGACAACAATATTCGAGGACACTACATACGAAGGAGATGTATAAGCATACACACGAAGAAATTTTAGAAAAAAGTCTGGATGTTCTAACAATAAAGCTGTGCAAACACGAGGCGTTGGATGTGACACACAAAATGTGGATAACTCATTTCTGCTTAGTGTCAAACACATCACTAAGGTCCATGAAATCATCAATAGGACTCAGGAAAGAATGAAGGATGGAATAAGAAAACGTGATGTGAGATAATTTACATGTAAAGGACATCTGGAAGCATTTAGCAACATTACGGTTAATACAATTGACAGAGCACCAGAAGCCCAGAGCAGCAAGTCATCTTGCAGCTGGGAGCAGTCATCTACTGATTCAATCAACCTGAGTATTTTCAGATTTTCAGCGTATAAAAGGTGGGTAGTTGAAGTGGGAAAGAAGATAATTTATAAACAGGAAGAAAAGGAGAGGACCAAGAATCAAGCCTTGCGGAACACCACGAATTGGATAGAAGGGGCAAGAAGAACAAGAGTGAAACGTTACAAAACAAGCACGATCACGAAGGTGTGTGAAAAACCAGCCGCGGAACTGACCCAAAATATTGAAACCATTGTACTTTGAGAAGAGGATTTCATGGTTCACAGAGTCAAAAGCCTTGGTAAAGTCTGTATCTCATACATCCACTTGCTTTTGCTGGTCGATGGTGGATACAACAGTATTGGTGAACGAAAGTAAGTTGGAAACTGTTGACTTACCTTTGACGAAACCACATTGCTCAGAAGCGAGAAGAGGTTCAATTATAGGATATACTCTATTGTAAACAACTCTTTCGAGAAGTTTACTAAAGCAAGATAAGAGGGTTATGGGGAACAATTGGAGACCTACAACGAATCTCCGGTTTTGTGGATGGGAAATATATTCGCGGATTTCCAGGACGAAGAAAAAGTACAGGAAGAAATACTAAGGCTAAAGAGAACATATAAAGGAACACTCAAGAATGATAACAGGGACTGCGTCGGGTCTGCAGCTGGCACTACTCTCTAGGATAGTAAGCAAACCTTCCCCCTCCGACTGGTTCGTCAAAAATAAACAAAGAATATTAACATCTGAAGAGGAAATATTGGCAGAGAAGGATGAACTAAGTTAAGAGTTACTTTTCGAACATCGAGGCTTCAATCTGTTCCAATCAATCTAAATCCTTTTGGTCCTACATCCGTTCCCTCAAATCCAATTCTTCAGTTCCTGATTCTATGTCTCTTGACGATGTTACTGCTTCCACTCCTCAGGCTATTTGTGATTTGTTTGCTGCCTTTTTTTCCTCCTCCTTTAAAAAAACCCCACTAAATACCTCTATAGCTCCCACTGTTTCTCGTACCTCTCCTGCGTTACCTATGTTTAGTACCAATCCTTTGGAAGTTGAAATCCTTTTGCATACCTTAAATTCGAATGCCAGTTCCGGTCCTGATGGTATTCCTAATATCCTTGCCAAATCCCTCTCATCCTCGCTTTGTGTTCCTTTAGCTATCCTTTTCAACATTAGCCTTACATCTGGTGTATTCCCTTCTTTATGGAAATCCGCCAATATTTTCCCAATCTTCAAATGTGGTGATCCTTCCGTTGTTTCCAACTATCGTCCTATATCCCTCCTCTGCCGTTTCAGTAAAATCCTTGAACGTCTTGTCTACAATAGAATTTATCCTTCCATACAGCCCTTACTTGCTCCTGAGCAGCATGGTTTCTTCAAGGGTCGCTCTACATCGACCAATCTTATGGAGTTCACCAATTTTGTAGCCTCTGCCTTCGATTGTCAGCATCAAGTGGATGTAATCTACACAGACTTTTCCAAGGCTTTTGATTCTGTGAACCATAACCTGCTGCTCCTTAAACTAAATGGTTTTGGTGTTTTTGGTCCCCTCCTCTCCTGGTTTTCCTCTTATCTTCTTAGTCGTCCCTGCAGTGTTACTTTTAATGGTTCCTTTTCTTCTCCTATTTTTCCCACATCCGGGGTTCCTCAAGGTTCTATTCTTGGCCCCTTACTTTTTATCTTGTTTGTCAATAACCTTCCTTCTGTAATCAACTCTCCTTGTCTTTTATATGCGGATGATTTAAAATTATACAGAGCAATCAGGTCCGCGAACGACTTTCACCAGTTGCAAGCTGATTTGTTTGCTCTTAATCTCTGGTGTCAAGACAACTTTTTGCCTCTGAACATTTCGAAGTGCCACCAGATGTCTTTCGCATATAAAAATACTCCACATGTGTTCTCTTATTCTTTGTCTGGTATTTCCCTGTCAGTTGTCCAGCATTTTAGAGACCTGGGTGTGGTGTTTGATTCGAAATTAAGATTTGATATTCACGTTATGAATATGACGTCCAGGGCCTCTAGAATTGCTGGATTTGTTTTGCGTTCTTCCTATATGTTTACCAACATTTCCTCCTGTATTCATTTATATGTCTCCTTAGTACGCAGTATTCTAGAATATGCGTGCCAAATCTGGTCTCCGCGCTTTCAATACTTATCTGATGCTATTGAATCTGTTCAGCGCAGGTTCACTCGCTCACTTCTTTTTAAATTTAATATCCCCTATTGTCCCTACTCCTCTCGTCTTTCCCTCCTTCGTATGTCCTCGTTGCAATCACGGAGGTTGTTCCTCGATGAGTGTTTCCTCTTCAAACTTTGCCAAGGCATTTTTTTGACAGATCTCGGTTCACAGATAACCAGACGTGTATCCAGCCGTCCAAGTCGTTCTTCTGAAGTTTTCTCTGTTCCTTTTGCACGTACGGAAGTCTACTTCCATTCGCCTTTGCTGCGCCTACCCAGAACGCACAATGCCCTTAAGCTTGGTCCTCTCCCTCAATCTTTTTTACAATTCAAGCATGGATTAAAAATGTTACCTTGAATTGCTACTTACCTTAGTCCTAATTTTAGTTTTTAGTTTTCTAATTTTAGTCTTTAGTTTTCCAATTTTGAATTATTTTTGTTATTGCTTTTCCTTTTTCCTTTTTCATATTTCTTTTTTTGTTATTTTTGCTTTCTTGTTGCTGTAATTGGAATTATATCTGTAGCGCAAGGGATTAATAAATAAATAAATAATTAATTAAATAATTAAGAGGTAGCAGAAGAAAATAACTAGCAAACAGCTCACAAATTTCTTGACGCGATGAAACAGGCAAATCATTTAGGTGCACAGAAGGGATAGATGGAGATTTATGAAGGGAACGGATAAAATTTTTTGTTGACACAATGATCATCGCATCTTTAACCATCTTTTTAGCGCACAAGCTAAGATTTTTGTATCTTAGAAGATCAACCTCCAAGGCGGAGCTTTCTAATCTACGACGCGTCATGTCTTTGGTTTTAAGAGAACTTATTACGCCAACAGTTAGCCCAGGATGATCAACAAGGAGGATCAACACTGAAAAAAGCAAACCAGTTCACAGCCTCAATTTCCTTAGACGTGATAGTGAAGTCCACTTTAGCAAAGTTATAATGCAACACAGCCGCATTTTTATTCTTGGGAAATGAGATGAAAGCAAGTTATATAACAAGAAACTGATGGTGAGGATCAGGACTGACATAAGGTGACAGATCAGCACTTAAACAAACAGATGACAAAAAAGAGTTAGCAAGAACAAGACCAAGTATGCTGTTATTAGCATTTGTCACATTGTTCAACTGAAAAAAAGAGCAAACAGATAAGGAAATATTGCTCTTGGATAAAATTTCAGTGAAGTTTTTATTCCAGGTTAAGCTGGAAATATTAAAATCACTACATAAAAGAACACAAGAAGAGGGGTAGTAGGTGTTAAGGAACGAAGAAATCTCCGTAAAAAACGTTCATAAACTACAATAGGGATATTACATGGGATATAAATCGAGGATACAAGTAATGCAGTAGATGGAGTAACATACATATATACGCACAGGGATACATTCAACACGCGGACGACATCAAGTCGGTACATGTGGTGACGCTAAGTGTATTGCGAACAGATATTAAAACACCGCTACCGTCAGATAAACCGCTGGCTGAACGATCACAATCTTTGCGAAAGACATTAATGAGAGGTAAGACCTCGTTATTGAATATATCCCCAGTCAGCCATGATTAAATAAGGCATATTATGCCGTCAATCGCGATAGTTGAAGAGCGATTTTAAGATCATGGGTTTTAGTCCTCAGCGCCCAAACGTCCTGGTAATAAACTTTAAGATAGTTTTTACGTTCTAGGTACGATTCTTCATCAGCGATCTTTGTTGAAAATTTCCAGATAATATTTTAGCAAACTCTTTAACAAATACACCAGTGGCCCAGAAATGCTTCTTTAGTTAACCAGAGGTTCCAGCTGCGGCAGTTATGAAGAAGTGCTGTGATGACTTGGATCTCAGTACTATATTCTTTTTCATTTCAACACTTGTTCTGATATCCAGAATTCTTATGAACTTGGTGTTGTCTTCAGGTGGGAGTTTTTTATATGCTAAAGTGGAAGGAAGAGAACAGCCACGGAGCTATAATATTCGTTCTACTAGTGCTGAATAGTGTGTGACAAAGTGTTTGGCCTACGTATCTTGTTCGACAAACTGTCCATCGCAAATGTGAGAAACAAACCGACCTTTCTCACCTCAAACCAGAGTAAGGCTCGAGACGCTATCTTAGTCAGTGAGCGAATTGATCACGAGTATGGTTCAATGATTTCTGCTGGAGCTGTAGCAATCAGGATAAAAATGAATCCGTAATGCATCCCATATGCCAGTGTTTGGTTCTTGCTGGGAGAAAAATTGCCTCAATCGAATGCCTTTTTTCTCAGGTCTGACTAATCTAGCCTTTATCGACGTAACAAGTATTGTGAAGTTTATCAAAAGAACCAGATGGTTTCCAGATTACACTCGCTAGAGGAGAGTATATTCGTAGTATTACCGTATAGGCCCATTCTGATATTACGACCATATTGCAAGTGGTGGCCCACTTGAAAATTCATCGTCAATCTGCCGATTATGCGAGGCAAAGAAATTGCCTTTTAAATAGACATTCCTAAACTTGGCTTTTCCTGTCGATATCGACGATATCCATAGATGTCGATATCTACGAATATTTGTTGGAACAGGATATATACGTTTCGTAAATTTCGCAAGAATTGCAATAAGCTGTCACACCATGAACACTATAAAGCACTGCTAGCTGTTAGGAGAATCAATGAGACTCAGCAAAGCAGAATTTAGTTAAATGCAACTCTGAAATATTTCAAGCTTTCATAAATTGTTTGATAAACATTCAAATTAAATCAATATCATAAAATAGATTATCAAGAAAAAAATTGTTAGAACACTCTATTAGTTCAATTTGAAAATCAACCATTGAATGTAAATATTTTGTTACGCATTAAATTAGCTAGAGCTATTGAACACTCACTTTAACTATTTCGGTTCTTAACAGGTGTCCACTGTTTGCGTAAAACATTATTGAATGAATTTCATATTGCATTTAAAATAATTTTTCACTGTCCGCAGTCAATTGATCTTGTTGTTTTCAATCACTGCTACAGCTGGTTGAAGGGGACCAAATTTTTCAAAATCACATTTGACCCGAAGTCAACCAGCTACATACAGCGTTGTATCATTCCCACACAGCTTCAATCAATATTCTTGATCACTTGAATTCTATTATTATTTCACTATATTCATTAACTATAATATATATTTACTTATATTTAATTCGTCTTATTCAGCGAACATACTCACGTTTTTCGATTCACATCCATTTCATTAATCGATCCTGATTTTTTAAGCCTGCTACATGAAAAATCATACTGACTCACCAGCAAACAAAGTCAAACACAATCTGAAAATAAATCACCAAAATCTATGTACATGCCGTTGGTTTGGTACATACATACATATTTACGTACAAACACAACAAAATCTAATTCCGTTAGCAAAAATATACAGTACAGTGTTACTACAATTGGTTTTGACTTTGTATTTTTACAATTTCAAATTTTTTGCACTCTCCCTCAGTACACAGCTTCCAATTATTTTTCACTCCTCGTACAGTTTTTTTTCGGAACTTTTGTGTGTTATGTCTACTTGCTAGTACTTATTTTTGATGCCGCTACTATGGATTTTGTGAGCTGATATACGGTGAAATCATATCTAGAAAGGTTGTTTGATTTTCTGTTTAACGTCATGCCTCGTCAGATTTGAAAAAAATAATCAATTAAAAATCGTATTTATGTTTCAGAACAGTTTTGCAAGCAAGCACAGTCCGGTACGGTATTTTTGACAAATGTTTCATGATGTCGAATTTTGATATGGTACAGACAATGGTGTTTCGTTGGAGATGCAGGGAGGAATTTTGGATTGGGAGAGTGAGATTAAAAAGAGAGGATAGAAGAATTTATTTAGGTTTGGAAAAATTGAATTTGATAGGTATCTTTCGATATTGGCGTTTTGCTATTTAATCACATTTAAGTAAGAATGTGTTTCACAACTGATCTCCATGCTTAAGGCAATATTTTAGCAAAATAACAACAAGTGCTTTAATCGCCGAAGCTCTGAAATTTCGAACAATAGGATAGTATGTTGACGCCAAAAGGAATGAAAATCAATATTGTTTAAATAAACAATAAAAAATAAAAAATACAAATGAACAATTGAACAATTAAAAATATAAATAAACAAATAAACAATGCAAAAAAAAAGACTAACGGTCTCAACGTGTGTTACGATATTTGTGGGGAAAAGCATTTATTTATTTTATTATTATTTTTTGATTCTTTCTTATATGTTTTGAGAATCGAATGCAGTCTGCAGGTGATCCAAATTACGAACACATCAGATGAGCGGGCATTTTAAAGCTTTGAGCAAATTTTTGTAGTATTCACTAACATGGTAGTTTGTATTTAAAGAAAAATATACCGTGTGGGAAGGTTTAACCAGATTAGTAGAGTTGCATTGGTGTTTTACTTTAACCATGTTAGTTAGAAGTAAAGACATACAGTGACTCCCAAAAAGATCCGCACAATTAAGAAATGTTCCTTCTTTATCATTTTATAAGCCAATAAAAACGGGAAAAAATATATGAGCAGAGCATAATAGACAATACACATAAATACAAAAATTATTCACTTTATAGATACCAAAAAATAGGAAATTTCGTAAAAGAAACAAAAAAGTTCACTTCTCAAAAAGATCCGCACATAGGCTAAATTGCACAAATCATCAAAAATTATATGAATCTAGTATATTGTTGCTTGTCTTTTTTGTTCAATAACACATTTTAAACGATTTGGCATACTGGAGATGATTCTTCGCGAAGCTTTGTCTCGAGCTCCCCTTTAGAAGAAATCGCCTTGGTGTGAATTCTACGGTCCAATTCATCCAGGGGTTTTCAATGGGATTACAATCTGGTGAATGGGGAGAAGGATGAACCAATTTTGGGAAATTATACAGCTGCCATTCTTGAACAATGCGAGCCTTATGTTTGGGGTTATTGTCTTCGTAATATTTAAATGTATCTAAAATGTCCATATTCACGGCCCTTTTTCGCAAATTGTCTTCCAGGAGTTGTAAGTATCGACAGAAATCCATTATACTATCAATAAATACTAATTCGCCAACACCGCGAGTAGATATGCATCCCCAAACCATTAAACTGCCGCCCCCGTGCTTCACTGTAGGCTTGAGGTTCTTCGGACTCAATTCGTCGTTGGGCTTGCGCCACACGATAACCCGTCCATCCGAGCCAAAGACATTGAATTTGCTTTCATCGGCAAAAACAACGTCATCCCAATAATCAGCATTCTTCAAAACATATTCCTTAGCTAAATTTAATTGTTTTTTTCTATTCACTTCGCTGATTCATTTCACAGATACTTCATTTCTCAAAACTCGGCACACTGTTTTGCATCCCACTTTTTTTTTTAAGTCTGCGAAAACTTCACTTACAATTTTCGGAGCACTAAATTTAGGGTTTTTATTTTCCAGACGATAGCGCGATCTTCAAGCGTCGTTAGAACCTTCGGACGGCCAGATCTATGCTTCAAGTTTATTCTGCCTTCCTCTTAATGCCTCCGAAGAATACCGTAAACAATTTTACGTTTCACGTTGAGGACCAAACATATTTCTGCCACAGTTTTACCTTCCTCATGGTTAACAACCACCAACTGGATCTTGTCTGGGGACGTGTATTTGCCCATTTTGCATTAATGCAAGCACAAACTTTTTTGAAGCTACCAAAAACGTTTTCTTGAAACGATGGTTTCAAGAAAACATTAGATATGATGCGCCCAGACTTATGACGACTTTATCACGGAAGGCAGTATTAGATAAACAAATCACTCACACGCGTTTATATTACATAAACATGCACGCGTTTGCCCAAGTTTCATCGATGTGCGGATCTTTTTGGGGCGTCTGATTTTTAAGTTTTTTGTTTTATCCTTCCTATTTCTTCTCGTTTTGCGATACATTTTCTATCTTTTTTTGAAATGATCGCGAAGATGTCTTGTACCATAAATAGTTTTCAGTTTTCTTTTCGTGTCATTGATGAAAGCATTATTTGAGAAAGAAGGAAAATTTCAAGCTTGTGTGGATCTTTTTGGGAGTCACTGTAAATAAACGCGTCTTCTATTTCATCATTTCAAAATAAAACTGCGTTCATTATTACTTGCCAGGGAAGTATAGATGCTAAAACTTTTGGTTTTATAGAAAAATACATTACTTACCTTTGCAATGCTGTGGGATCTGACTGCAATAAAAACCGATCATTGGCACACTAGATTCACTAGATTTCACAAAACAGCTTAAGATCATCCGCATAAAGGAGACTTTTGGATAAAATTATAAAAGAAAGGTCATTTTTAAAGAGAACAAATAACGGAGGTCAAGGAATGGAACCTTGTGAGACACCGGAAGAGGGATAATTAAGCAGTAGGAATTGGATAGTATATTGAATGCATCCGCTGCAGCTCTTCCATCCTATATTAATTTATTATATATTTATGTAAACCAAAGTAAAATAAAAATTCTTTGAACCTTTACGCAGTTGCTGGATAATTGTTGCCAAATACAGGCTATGTTTTGAATTTCTCTAATTTTCTGATTTTTCAACTTACTATGTTCCAAATTCATGTAGAAATAATTCGAAAAATTTGTCAATACAATGTATTTTGTACACTATTTAGAGTTGGTCTTAGAACTATTTGGCCTGATAAAAAGCACTAGTGAAAAAATCTGGTCCACGGTTCGATTCCAGAGATTCTTTTTTGAGTGTTGAACGTGTTTTTTTTTCTTTTAGAGATTGCAAGTGTTGTGAAAATTATGGTTCAATTGTCCAGGCTAAACAGCGGGCCGGTTGGTAGGTTCTGGAATTTGTTTGGCCCGATTAATATGTTTTGATATCAGCAAAAAAATGATTGGGAAAATTTACGAAGAAATTGCAAACATCTTAAGGACCAATAGTGAAATCATTGGAAGGCAAACAATCTGGTCGATTGAAAAACAATTTGAAATCAGAAAAAAATCTGTATTTTTGGGGGGTCATTTGGGGTAAAAGAAGCATCAGTATATAAAAGTAAAATAAATATAAAAATAGTGTGGTGTACCATGAAAGGAACATTCAGCAAAATTAAATAAAAAAATTGACTTCAAAACGTTAGCAGCAGATCACATTATCTTGTTATGCTAAAGAGTTCAAAAATTTAAGTTATGCACATGTCCTTTCATCTCCTGAGCACCATCAGTATTAATACTTAGCTTTCTGAAGTAATTACATTTACAGATTGAGTTGAAGTTAAGAACAAAGTAGGGTATTTGTTCCAAAGGTCGGCCATCTTGCTCATAAAGTTCGGCCTTTTTTTAAACATGCATTTTTTTAAACCGTCTTTTGTCTCAGAACACGAATCAAACTCCTTAAAAAAGCAACTAAACTGAGTACACTGGCTACTTTTCCAAATATTACCCTTTTATTTTGACAAACCTGATACTTATTATAGGAAACAAAAAGTTTCTGGTGGTTGACTTTTGGAGCAGGTCGACATTGGAAGCATTCACCTTAATCAATGTCTGTTTTTTTTCAAAGCTGAATTGAAGCAAATTCGACAGCTTACTGCAATTAGAAAAAAAATCATGGAACAATAATGATAATAATAGATAATAATGGAATAAAACATTAAAGCATGGAATACAACAAAGAGGGTGATTAAATTTAGAAAAGGATCAAATCAATGTGCCCTTTTATTTATTATTATTTCTCTATTGAAGTTGGGATCTGTTGAAAGTCTTTTTAACCCGGCACATTTTCTAGCGTAGTATATACATATATTTTTATAGAATTTTCGCCATTATGAAAAAAGTGTTGACTCTCCAGAAAATATTTTGCGAGATAAAAATGGTTTTCTAAATAAAACCATTTTAGCATTTAATTCATTTCGTCAAAAAAAATTAAATTTTCAATAAAGTGGATTTCATGGTTTTAATTCAGTGTGGACATATGCACAGGACACATATCATTCAATAAGAAGTAACCAAAACTTTTGACACATTGAATAGGGAATATATTAGTAGGCTTTCCAGAGAAATTTCGTATAGGTATATTTTTGGAGTAAGTTATCCCTGATTCACAACGGGCCTCTCTTGTGCCTATGTATGTCAATCGTCAGGGCTCTGTAAATCGGCAGCCACTTCAACCTTCCTATACCTACCTACCTATCCCTGATTCAAGTGCAGGTTCGAACGGGGGAATACGTATCGAGCTTTGAGTTAGTTTATATAGGTCAGGAGATATATTTTAAAACAAACAACAGGCCATTATAGAAACGTTGGATTGAAACTGTCGGTTTAGAGATGCTTCATATGTATACCTCTTTATTCCAGAATTTGAGGCCATTTTCCTCGAATCGGTGTACTCTTCCGGGACATCCGGGGGATTTCTAGAGTCGTTAAAATCTTAACTAGCATTGAAATGTATTCAGTCTTGTGGGAAGTATTGAAGAATAAAGAAGGTCAGTGAAGCTGTGAAAGTATGGTAGGTGTGGTATCTACTCTAAAATTGCTTTACCTGATTTCACATTGAAGACGACCGCGTTGATGACTCAGAACAGAGAGATTTAAGCAAATGAAATAAGCGTATACATATACGAAATTTAGCGAAGCAATTTTACAATAATTAGAACGAATCGAGAGAATTACTACCTCAGATATTTCTTTTGGTGTCTCCACTACCTGAGATCTACAAACGTTTGGCTATAACGTTTCTAATTGCCTACTATCTTTATCTCTATTGTACACATGGCCAACTCTGTTTGCGGAGGAGAGGTCTGCCAAATTTGTTTATGGTCCCATAGTTTTCCTTCACTACTATTAAAGCTCAGATTCAGACAAATTGGTTCACTTCTCGCTGCTGTTTTCATTTTCTTATATATCTCTGCTCTGAGGTTGATGATAAAAATCATCCTGGAGTGGTCTCTCAATTAAATGACTCGGAGTTTTCTGCAGAAATAGAAAAACTTTGCAGGAACTATGTGCCAAGTTTCCGGTTGATGAAAGCGCTATTAGTAGCAATCTTCGATGTCTGGGAAAAAACTGAAGGCTTAATCTATAAGTTTCTCATAATCTCAGCGAAAAGAACAAAATGCAGCTTACAGGGATCTGCAATTTGCTTTTGTTGCGCATTCAGCGGGAGGCGTTTTTTGAAAAATGGATGATGTTTGGCAACAGCCGACGCAATAGCAGTAATTATCACCAAACGATCCTCTCAAAATTGAGCCGAATCTAAGTGGTCTGCACCGGAAGACTTTGTTGTTCGTATGGTGGTATAAGTGGAATCAACTGTAGAAACCTGCGTAAACCATTACGGTTGCGTTTCCTTCTCAGTAGCCACGAAAAGTTCATCAGGAACTATGGCAAAAGCATGCAGCGGTTGAGAACAGGACAAAACACGACCACATCTAGTAGCATTCACCAGGAACACTCTTAATGAAATTGGCTGACAAACTTTGCTTCATCCCCGATATTTCGCAAGAAAATTTTAATCTTTTCATGGCAGGATGACAACTCACCGATTGCAAAATTAGAAGCGACACAAAATTTCCTCGATGGGTGCTACGGAATATATTATTATGTATATAAATAGGAATATAAATAGGAATATGTATATAAATAGGAATATTTTATTATGTATTCGAAAGGAATATATTGTTTACTATCACGCTGGCTCAGAATGTTGGATAATAGTTTTAACTGTTTTCAACATTAAATATTTATAAATAAATTAAATATTTCAACATTAAATATTTATAAAATAAATTAAATATTTCTATATAAATTATATTTTTTACAAGTTAATACAGAACCAATAATATCCACAGAATATATCGTTTACCATAGGCAGGGTCAAATTAAAACGAGTAGACAAATCGATGAAGAATTCGAAAAAAAATATATGCTTCAACAGACAAATTCTATTCCAGATGTAATGAAAATCTGGACTATTTTATCAAATATGGTAAAACAGTATACAGCTCAATGTTTGGCACAGAATTGGGGATTTCTCGTCGGAGCGAAAATTCATACAACAGGCAACAACCAGAAATTGATAATGATAAATGCAAGCACACAAATCCGCTTTCGTTTTGATAGGTATGAATACTGATTCTTTTTACCATTTAATTCATTTCCTCAAAAAAAATTAAATTTTCAATAAATTAAAAATCACTTTACAATTACTTTTTCCAAATTCCCGCGATTTTAAAACGCCATAGCATGCATTTTTCCAAAGCCATTCTACAGCTATGATTTCGATCAAAAATCAAATCCTTCATCCTTGTTTGATTGCAGTATTGCGGAAGATTAAGTGGATTTCATGGTTTTAATTCAGTGTGGACATATGCACAGCACCAGATTTCAATCCAATAGATGCAATCTAGTCGATACAATGAATATTATAGTTCGTCGTCCATTTATTCAATCGTGAACTCAATTCTGCAACTCTCTGCAAACTCAATATAAAATCCTATTGACACTGACCGACTGCCTGACTCCAAACCAGAGATTATCGTTTTTTTTTTGTTGTTGCTGGTGCGCCGCCAGCCAGTCTCGTTGCAGATGTCATTTTCATTCTACACTTTAGTTCAATCACAGGATTAATTTGAGTGATATGCGGACCAGAACGAATGAGCGAATTTTGTTTGTACTGTTCCAGGAGTTGGAAGGATGGATGGTGGATGGTGTTCGAATAAGGGATGAAATGTTGCTGAGTAGTGGATTTTATTCGACATTTGTTGTCCGAAATTGCGCATTCATGGCTCATGGATTGAAACAATAAAAATGCCGACGAGATGGTTAGTTTTGAGTGGAAAAGTATTCGGATTGGATGAGCCGCGGTACATGCGGGACGTTGATAAAAAAAGCTGTAAATTTAATTTGTTAATGGACCGTAACGAAATTTCCATTACAACGCAAAAGTTTTGTTCGATAAAAGTCAGGTGGTGGTGCTGGTGAAGAGTAATTAAGTTATTTCATTTATTTATTTTGATTTTCGGTTAACGTAAGGGGAGGAAATCAATGTAAGGAGAGGAAATCAATGTTATACAAGTATGTACTGAATGGTGAAATAAAATGAACAAATTTGAAGAGACTTGAGAGAATTCGGTTGGAAATTACGTTAATTGGAATTTGTACGTTGGCTCGGTTTGCAATTATAATAAGACAGTTGGAATGTGAAACGCTAATGTAATGTTTTGAATTATTATGTCCGAATGCAAAATGCAGAAGGTAAACGACAAAAAGCAAAATTATTTTCAGGAAAACACCCTGATGCGGTGGTAACTACAACTAATATTATATGCGTAAAATAAAATGTATGTGTTTGTTTTATTTATTTAAGGTTAAATTATATATTGTATCACAGGATTCACAAAAATACACTTTCACGCTTGAACAACGTTTTAAAATATTCAAAACTTATTACTACTAAAGTAAGTGATGTGTAGCCCAAACAATGTGAGTTACGAAAATATATACTGTAAATCCTTGATCAGTTTGTATGAAAACCAACTTCCAATTGTTTTGATTTCAAAAGATTTTGTTTTTTATCTCACATCATATCCTGTTCTCAATCCAAATCTAACGATACAGCAAATATGCAACGAAAAAATAAATACTCTAATAGATACTCAACATCACCGTTTCGAAAGAAAAACATTTTCCAACTTAAAAGTTTCCGAACTGAAATTCATAGCGCCAACGTCGTCTGTTTGCCCCTTCATCCACACATACGTGTAATAAATTTCCTTCAAACTAGTAGGAAAACACAATTTTTTTCTCGCGATCATAGACAGCCCTACGTGTTAAGGATATACGAGCTGACATTCGATATGACTTTTGTTCGAGTTGTAAGCTGAGAAGAGGATGTTTGGATTGTAAAATCGCACGATTTGTTTTGAACTTTAGCTGCTGCTGGTATTTACTTTAGCGAGAAAAGCTTTCAATATTAGAAATAAATTCTGAATCTGAAAATATATCAACAGTCAACGTCAGTTTTTTTTTCCTGCTCATTGGTTATCGTACGATACTAGTTTGTTTTTCAACGATATTGGATGAAAAGGAAGTGGATGTGCGTGATGAAAGTAGTTGTTATCTTGAATTGCAGATATGAATTTACTTGAGGCTATAAAAGTTGAAAACAACTTTTTTGTAGAGAGATGTGTTTTGGGTTTTTGTTTTTTTTTTGTGTTAGAACAAAAGCTATTCTATTGTTGTTTTAGATATTCCAGAAATATTTGGTTTGTTTTAGATTTGAAAATTGAAGATATTTAGAAAATAGGTATGCCGTTCAAATAAATCATATTTATTTGAATAAGTTTGCTGAAAATACATATATTCTTTTTGAAAAAATAAAATAAAAATTAATTATAGTTCTTTGATATCAGAAAACATATTACCAAAAAAGCTATTGATCTCAGCTCAGTTTGAATCAAATAGCTTTAAATTCTAAATGGATTGTTTTTTTTTTTATATTCAGAACAAGCCAGCATTATTCCTAGATGTATGACCAACAATGAACATTTATAAGGAAACAGGATTTGAAAAGCAAATTTATTACTTTCAAACTAACTTCCATCTTTTTTCATATATTTTCAAATATTTTACTGAATATTAATTATCTCAAGCACTAAGGAATGATTAAAAGTGTTTTAACCATGACATTGGAAATACGCGAAATTTGTCAAAAGATAAATAATCGAATAAATAAAATTGCAAACTTGGTTGATAAATTAAGTAAAAATATACAAATCAACATCAAAGAATTTTCATTAATTTTCAAAAGTTTTTTTTTTTACACAAACGCAAATATGCAAGTATCTCACTTTATTTCAGAAGTTTAAAAAGGACTCACTGTTAAAAGGACAAAGATCTGTTGCACTTCGGATTTTCATTAACTTTTCTCAATCCTTATCTTAGGTTTGAATTCTTTTTCTCTCTTCGTACCGATTTTTGGCACGTTCTTTGTTTTAGACAGCAATACTGTAAAAAAGACAGAAGTCAAATTGTAGAAAGCACGTCGAACAAATGGTATGCTATGAATGCTGCAATATCATAGCTACATGCTTTTGAATTAGTATTTCTGCATGTATGAGCATAGTTATTTGATATTTTGTTTGACAGCCAAGTCCATTTTCAAAATTAAAAAAATATTTCAAGAGACAAACGAATGTCAGTAATGGAGATATTGTTTGTAGTTTAGCAAGATGCTAAAGACGAAGGTTAAATGAACTTAGTTGTGTAAAGTAAATGCTTAGTCAGAAAATATAAATTGCAGGAAGATATAAACTATGCTGTTGATATAGAACATTTTGACACAGAGTAAACTGGAGAGTGACATTTCAATATAGTTTTGCTTGTTGGGTGAACAGTTGCCCAGTTTACCTAAAATGTTCTCTTTTGCTATGAATTGAGTTAGAACGCTACTGATATAGTTAACTGAATCAATATTAGAAAGACCTTGTGAAAATATCAATAAATATACGGATCAAATTTAAGCGCCCAACGTGGGCATCTATCTACTTGCAATCCAATTCAGAAGCAGGTTTTTTAAATGTCAACAAAAAATAATTTCAGCTAGACTTTGAGTAAGATGTTCTCTGGAATAATCATAACGTAACCATAATTGTGTATGGAACGAGAAGTTTATTTATTTATTTATTTAATGTCTAAGACAACAGGTCGAATCCAATTACGACATAGACTTAGGATGATTTTATAATCACTATTGTTCTCCCAAAAACCGAAAACTGACACTTTTTGGTTGTTAATTTTCAGGAAATGCAATGAGAACGTGCCCATACTTTTCATGAATTTTTCAACTACATGATTCAGCAAAATTGAGTAAAATTCAGTGACTGAAAGTACGGGAACAGACCTATTGTGTGTCGGAGGGTAGTAAAAGAAGCGAAATTACAATCTCACTCAACCGTTCCCGTAGAAAAATTGATCTTTTAAATAATGACGGAGCAATTGTTTTTTTTAATGAGTACTGCAGACCCACTTTTAGCCTTCTCTTTTAGGTGTTTGGAATTGTACAAGATATAGTCTGAGATGTCAAAATTAATATTTTTTCCATGAGGTGGGTTTCCGATATAAAAAACACAGCAATGTCGTGAGATGATATTAAGCAGACGTTTTCTGCTTTTTGCAAGACAATGCCATTCGCATTCCAGTGGGTGATCCTGAATGAATTCATTTGCTGTTGATGAGAAATTGGAGTAACATGTTTTGGTCTTTGAGTAGATCTTGCATCATATTACTCATCGTCGCCATGAATCGTTTCATATTGTTTGACAGGACTAGCAGAGAGATCGTTGTTAGCGTTGCTGTGAATAGTGCTTTTAACAGTGCCTTGTGCGTTTAGTTTGATTGCGTCGGAATCTTTAATGTAAATAGTTACCAGAAATGAGGGTTCATAAGCCTCTGGTAAGGAAACTGGTTTATTTGCTACAATATTTAGAGCCTGTTGACCAACATTTTTAGGTAGAATCATCTTTACTTTTAAAGATGTTAATACTGGGTAACCTCTGCAGTTAGCAGTGTGGTTATTGCAGTGTGGTTGCTAGATTTCTCTATTGTAGGATCTTGTTTGCTCTTGTCCTTTGTGGCGTGACACTCGCCACAAATAACTCACAAACTAGAAAGTGAACAATAGGTTTTAATGTGTCCATATTCCTGGCAAAGGGCACATTGTACGGGGCCTTTACGTTTGAGTGGCTCTTCAACTTTTATTCTGCGGTGGATAAGATATCGCAGGCTATAAATTTTGTAAATTTTACCCTTTTAAGATTACTGGCTTTGGGGTACAGTTTCACTTTAAACAGTGGCTGCGGCTGTTTGCATTTTTTAAACATGCTTGTGATGGGTTTCACCGCAAAACCGACAGTTTCAAGCTTCTGCAACAACTCATCAGCATCGATCTCAGGTTCTCTGCCTTTTATTACGACCGGAAATCCTTTAGCTTGTATGTATAATACTGACGACGCTGATAATCTAGTTCTTCTGTTACCCTTCTGAACGTTTCTTCCGAACAAACGTCCGTTTTAGTCTCGGAGACGTGGTCACATTTAAGCGGTGATTCTACCGAAGCGTTTCCCGAGAAGTAAACCGAGACGGTATAGTCGTGCATTACTTTAGCATTGGTTTGGGCCGTTTCTTGGCTTTGGAGCCAAGTCGGCAGTAATAATCCACCGACTCGGTTTTTCGAACATTTTTCGATTTTTTCATAGCTGCAAAATAGGGTCGAGCTTAAATTTTTAGGATGCATTGATGAATGCATGGAATAAACGCTTTAGAAAGCCGCTGCGTATGTCATCCTCGAGAAAAACCGACGCGTTAAATGCTTCGATTGAACCGCCGCGTGTGTCATTGGTTTAACATGGAAATTGTTTTTACCCGCAATTGATACCAACATATCGTCTAAGTTATTGCTTGTTTGTTCTCTTAGGCAAATGACACACACGGTCTTTCTACCGAAGCGTTTCTCAAGAGGAAAACCGATGAATTAACACAAATGGTCCCTCAAAATAGTATGCTTATGGTTTTTCATTGTCATTTTAAAAAAGTTTTTATCTCTGTAGGTCATCACTTTCCTCTTCTTCTCTTCATTGCCCCTGCTTACTCTATTTTCATCAAGTTTAAGCCTCATTCAGCAATAGAGTAAAAATAAAAAAACAGAAACAACTCAGATTTTTTTAAAGCTAACTTCGTATGAAGAATGCCTACAATTAGCATTTGTAAATTGCACCTTGATGCATATTTTTCGTTCATATTGTTTGATGAGCTCTTTTTCTACAGACTTTGAATCTTGCAGTTTTTATGCGATCACGAACGTCCCTCTAGATTTCGGCCTATTTTTAACATTCCATACGTTCGTATATAAAACAAACAAAACACAGGTAGTCAAATAAGGTTAAAATGTCAAATGAATCTTTAAATAGAACTTCAACCTTATGAACATTTTAATCCAATTCGTTGCGAAAAAAAACCCTTCCAATGAAATTATCTAGCCTTTCGTTGTGCATTTTTTCTTGTGCTTCTCCAATTCCTTTTCTAACCAGCTCTCCTATCCACTTTCAGTCACTTTTTTTCAACCTGCAATTACACTCTCACAACCTGCACGATCTCTACATAACGCTCACGTTAAAAGCTCTTCAATTAGTTGAAAATGTTTCATATGTAAAAGTTTAGCTTCTTTTTCCGTATTTTTTCCTTTTGCTCTCTCTCTTGTTCCATTTCAATGACACTCAAAAACGGTTTACTTCGTTTTCGAAAGAAATTATACTTGAAAAATATTACAACGACCAGACACAGTCCAACGACGAGAACGACGTTGAAGCCAGAATTCGAGAGAAAAAAAGTCGCATTTCAACGAAAATTACGTTATTTCTCACAAGTACCTAAACATACACATGAACATGCACTTGTTAGCCCTTCGCATATGGGCTGCTATCCAAAATCAAAGTTTCATATGAGTTTTTTGCTACGCTTTCTCAAGTACCGTCGACTTGGAATGCATGCTTAAATCTGCGAAACTGTGTGCTCAGGCTGCAAGAACTCAGGTTGTTCTGAGTATGTGAACAAGTTGTGCACCTCGATTTGGATAAGTATGGACACGATACTTTGCAGATGTCATTTTTTTATAGCCTCATATATTATGAAGTTGAACTCAACAAAAGTTCTAACGACAACGCGAGGATATGGCCGAATCGAGAAAAATTCCCAAACTATGTAAGAACTTTCAAAAATGTGTAAAACTTGTTCCGTGAAAAAGTTATTTTTAGGGTCCGCACTTAGAACTTACAAGGACTTATCTCGTTACATGAACAACATGGCTCGGAAAATTATTTCCAGGTATTTTGATGTGCCTTGAAGTCTCTCGCGAAATTTTCATGTTATCTTGACTGATTTGTCTGAGTCCTTTCTGTTCGTTTGACACAGGAACGCTAAGAAATGCTTAACAAACTACTCAGACTGAACGGAAAATTCTCCCAAATATCTTTCTCAAATCAGTTATCTTCTTCTTCTCTGCATGCCAGTTTCGAAAAGAAAACTCAATCTCGACAACTGAACGAAGATGGTAAAAGTTACATCGCTAAGTAAAAGCATGATACGGTTGTGGCTGCACAAGGTTCTTTCTTACATTCACATAAGTAGCACTAGTTGTACCTACGTGAATTGCTAAGAGCCTTTGCAACTGCAAGAGATACTTTGAGTGCCATAAAATACACCCTCGGAATGCATAGTTATTTTCTCCGGTTTGTTTTTTTTCTCGTTGTGTTGCAACAATTTAACGAGGTTAAGTCACGGAAACTTTGCCCATTTTAATGCAAAGTATTTCTCCATGTTCCTACACCCAGTTTCAGTTTCGGAACGATGCATTTTTTCATCGAGTTTATTTTTTCTTGGACTCCTTCCTTTTTCCGTTGCTAGTGAGGTAATAGCATAACGTTTCCGGTTCGTTACAGTTCGCTGGAACAAAGACGCGCCAGTATTTCGAAAGGTTCAAAAGGAATAGTTTTTCCATTGCTTCAAGAAAATCAAAGAAATCAAGGAAATCGCGTGCAGAAAATTATTCTTTTACAAACTGCTTACTATCTCTCGCGGCTCGGACGAGCTTGATTGTGTATAGTCCTGTATGTCTGATAGTCGCGTCCTGGATAGATACACACCCTAGATAGATAGATTACTCTACGTGCCCATCGTAGTCTTGTCGAGTAATTTACATACTACTTCACTTTAGCGAAATATATTTTTTCCGGTGAAATTTCTAATTATCTTCCGGTATCGTAATGGAGGTGTAGCGGAGTCGTTTATTTCAGAATTCTTACCTGACGGCGATTCAATAGTACCGAATACACTACCAACCAGTCGTGCGGAAGACGACTCAGAAGAGGATTTGCTCTGTCCATTGTGTAGAGGCTTAATGTGATTAATGCGAATTCATTTGTTCGAAATAGGTCTCAGGACGAATGAGTGTGCTGATGCGAAGGCACGAGGATGTAAGAAGTGTGTAAAAATCATGGAAAGTTGTTGCTGGCCCTAAATCGACGAGTTTATGTACGCATTCAGTGTAGGAGTAGTTTTTTTTTCAAGTAGCTGTTGCAAGTGAAGAGAAATGTAAATGAAACTGAATGTTGTTGGGGAAGTTAAATGGGATATGATAATTTGTTTAATTAGTTTGAAATTAGGAAAATAATTGAGTGGAAATTTATGGTTTTTTTTTCTTGGATATCTTGTTTGCGAGGAGTATCTTGTTATTTTTTTCATCGTCAAACGCAGTTGATTAATGTTTATGCTATAAGTTTTGTCTAGTTTTTGTCTGAAAACATGTTAAATTTCTAATATATTTACTGCCGATAGTTTTCTTTTTGGGGAGTTAGCAGCTAGATGTTCTTACGAGTCTAGGGCAATGCAGGAAGTTTTTTGTTAGCTTTGCCATTCTTTTTTTTTAGGATTTTTTGAATTTGAGAGTAGTTGAAAGGGAATACTCTTATTTGCTAGAACCAATGCGTGGGAATAGTTCAAGAAAGAACCCAGTAATATGAAGATGAATGAAAAAAGAAAAATGAGCAAAAGAACCCAGTAATATGAAGAATTCCACAAACATTTTATGTTAAAATTTGGCTTAACGTCTGCGCAGGGGTAGAAATCGGCCCTGGGGAAATAGGTACGATTGTAAATTTCGCTATGGGCCAAATTCAGTGAAAGTACAAAGCGTCGAATTCACTTCGAAAGATGATATAGAGCAAATAAGGCGAAGAGCTCTGGCGTGCAGGCGTAGGGTACAGTGGTCTATTGGACAACCAGAAGCGTTGCTATTTTCCGCGACCCACAAAAAGGCAAAAAAAACTGCCAACAGCTATAAAGCCGAGAAAAAAGCAAATGGGGGAAAAGAAGTGGACCAGGACCCATGGGGCCAAGGCTACAAAATAGGATCAGGTAGGCTCAGCCGCATGGAGGCGGATGTCCTGAGGAATATTGTAGATTCGTTTTTCCCACCGTATGACGTGAGAACAGAAAACGATCAAACAGTTCGCCAGGAAGATATCACTTTGTTGACTAAAGAAAACTACGCTACGCAAGTGTCAGAATGAAGAATCGAAAAGCCCTAGGTTCGGATAATATTTCAGTAGAAGTTCTAAAAGTAATAGTGAAGAGACATCCGTTAACATAAAAACGTATGTATAATGAATGCTTGCCGGCGGGTGTCCTTCCGTCACCCTCGAAAGTGCACGACTTGCCTTAATTGCAAAAAGAAAGGGAGATCCTAACACATCATCAGCGTACAGACCTCTTTGCATGCTTGATACAGAAACTTATTAAAAAATTTGCTGAAACCTCGGCTAAAGGCAGCTAAATGAGGAGCTGGTGACCTTTCGAAAAATAGCATGGATTCCACAGCGGTCACTCAACAATAAGTACCATCTGCGAAGTTATTAGCGCAGTAGATTGCGCAGAGGCCGCTTTCCATAGGACTAGATCCATAGTGTTTTTGGTAGCGCTGGACGTCCGTAACGTTTTTAACTCGGCGAGATGGATAACATATTGGATTTGCTTCAGCTTCATTTTCAGGTATAGGAATACTTGCTGGCAATGGTACGAGACGACTTGTAGGATCGCCATTTGATTTATGAAACGAATCGGGGAATTGTAAATGTAAAACCATTACAGGGTCCATTTTTGGGCCAGAATTATGGAATATTGCTTATGATGGTTTCTTGCGACTCAAAGTGCCAGAAGACGTGCTCTTGGTGAGCTAAGCCGATGATGTAGCTGCTGTCATCACAACTAGAAATCCTCACCTCGTCCAACTCAAATTCAGTCAAGTAAGAGAAGGGTTGAGGGCTGGATGGAAAGCCATGGTCTCCAGCTGGCGGTCACTTGAACTGAAATCGTCAAGCTGGCAAAGCGGAGAATATAAACCATTATACCCATGACGATTGGCTCCGAAGTACTTGAGACCAGAAAATTGGCTAAGTTTCTTCGAGTGATGTTGGACTACAAGCTGAGAGAACTATGGAAACATCCAAAAAGTATGTGATAGGGCGCTCCTGGTTGTTATCTCGCTTGGGAGACTCATGGCAAACGTTCGCGATTCTATGGCGAGTAAACGGTAACAGTTTATGACAGTAGTTCACTCAATGCAACGGTGGGGTTTTCTGAATTGACGTCCTCACCTTCAGCTTGTTGTAACAGAATGTGACGTCAGATCAAGTCGAGCCAGTCCGAATTCAGTTATCTACGCCTTGTCATTGCTCTCTTGTATAACAGTTCTGATTTAACTTTGCGTTGGCTTGATGGTGTTTTAAGGCAATGCTACGAAGCAAAGCCATCGATTTCGGACACCTCGTCTTGGTCTGCTTCAAACTGTTAGAAAAGCTCAGCTACTATGCTCACGTCACAATCTGTTATCACAAGTTGAAGATGAGGACGAAGACGTGAATTCGGAAAGGCCCCGTATGGCGCGGATATATGGGCCACTGCGTTGAGGTTTGAAAAGTTTCGAGCTAGGGTGGTGAGCATCGACCATAAGGGAGCGCTGCAAATTGCAAGCAGCTGCAGAACAGCTTTAGGAAACGCCGTGATAGTGATAGCGGAAGTAAGCCCAATTGATCTATTGGCTAACAAACGCAGGAAGGTGTTTCTGAACAGAGCAGCAGTGGGAAGAGAAATTTTGATTACTCAAGCGCGAACGCTTGAGCTTTGGGAGGAGCGCTGGGCTACGAGCTCTCAAGGACAATAAGCCTAACAGACAATAAGCCTAATTTGCACCTTAAAACCTTGGCTTAATCGCGACCACAGTGAAATAAATTTTTAAATGTGCCAGTTCTTAGCGGGCCACGGCTACTTTAAAAATTCCTTCACAGAATGGGGAAAGTCAAGACGGAGTTCTTTAATTATTGTGCTAAGGAAAGTGGTGACACTTTGCATACCTTTTTCCATTGCGCACACTTCAGAAGGGAGCCGCACATGCTTCTTCACAATTGGCCCTGTGATGCCGCATGTAAATATAATGGGAGATTTACGAGAGGGCCCAGATTGTTTGCGTATTTATTACATTGTGTAGGTACATGAAACTTTTTTGTGCCGGCTCTTAATTTCAGTGACTTTTAATTTGTTTTCTTTTCTTTGCGGTATGAACTTTGTAATGAATTGATTTTTTATGACCGCAGGTTAGGTTAGGTTAGTGAAGAGGGCTGCCGGTAACGCGGCCAGCATTATGCCACCAGTTTGGACCCATTTGCCACCCTCATAGCCAATCACACTTACAGCCATGGCACTGGCGAGATTCGAACCCGCAGGCCCCGCAGCACGCCGCTTTCCGGCCTGACGCCTTAGCGAGCAGAGCTAATGGGCCCCCTCTTTTATGACCGTATCTCTATCTGCATCTGCTTCAAGCTTTACACCACAATGAGTCAAAAACGCCAAAAAGTTATAAAAAGCACTAAACAATAATTTTTCTTAGATACTTCTTTTCTTACATACTTCATACGCCAAACTGTCTTTTTTCCAGTCTGAATATTCTTTTGAATTCTTTTTCATAATAATAATGTTCAAATTTCAATGATAATAATGTTCATTAAATTTTAAATTGTGCATAGATTACTTGACTTAAGGGGCATTTGTCATAAAAAATCTAGTATTTAGCGGCTATACCATTTTGGCCTGCTGGATCTTATTGCATGTAATTATCAAATTTTTTCATTTATTTATTTTTAGTCTGACACTTACAATATCTTACCCGGGTTTTCCATTACCTGAGGTTGACCTAGCTATAAAACACTTAAAAGCTAACTTAATATACTAAACGAAATCTTGCCTCTGTAAAAATTGAAATAAACTACCGCAGCCAACCAAAACCAACCAACCTCCATAGCCGAAGAAACGAAAAAAAATGATGGTTTTCCTTTCGAGTACTAATTAAAATCTCTCGGAAACGGAACACACGTGGCAGAATATACATTCGAAGTCTGCACGATTAATCTTTTTTTCTTTGAGCATTAGTGTTTTTTTCATTTTTTCAGGTTTTTCCAGTTGGACCAACTTTGACCAACAATATTTTTTTGGAACTGTAATAAAATCGTTTTTTTTAGAATTCTCATAAGGTTAGTGTGCTAAATTTCTAGCACGTTTTAATGTCATTCAAACTCTTGTCGGTTTATCTACTAGAAATTTTCAATCTTAAACCCAGTATGCATTCTCTTCTGGGTTGGTAATAAATAAGTATAGAAAACAGGTCGAAAAAACTAATTCCCATATTTTCTTCAATTTCAGTCCAACATGTTTCGACAACATTTGTTTATGCAGCTGTACAAAAAATCAGCCATATAAATCTAGCAAATAATTCAAGACTACCCAATTACTAAATGAGGCTTCATTAGCGCTGGAATTTTCAATTACTAGAAAATATGCTCCAATTCAAAACAAGCTTTATTATCAATTAGCAGATCAAGTCCACCCTCTGCTATAAACGACCGTTCGTCTTTATGTCTCGCCTTCAGCCCACCCTTGAACTCATCGATATTCACCCGTCCGCATTACCTCTTCCTAATTACCCAGAAAGCATCATGAGCGTCCCATACCAACCGACGCTTACGTTTGCTACGTGAATCATCTTGCCTACGTGTTCGCTGCCGCAGTGCCAACTTCCTAGACACGTATCTGCAACGACGGCAATGCTCAAAAGTTATCTGCACTCTTCTTAAGGATAAATTAATTTAACTAGACTAGGAGAATATTCGACGAAATAACATTCGCTCTAAAAGCATATTTACGGGTTCGTTTACTCTGTTTGCTGTTAGCTGGGTGCTGCTGCTTTGCTTGCCTGGCTCCTGCCTGATTACCACTCGCTACCTGTGTACACGTCGCTTACCTTAATCCTGCAGCGGTGCCGAGAATCATGACGGTTCCAGCACCCTCAGCATTTTTTTTCTCTCGCAAGAGCTCGAATCGTCGTTTGTCCTCGGCTGGTTAAGAGCCGTGGTAGTCAGCTCCTTGGTGCTCATCTCGACGTACTTTAATCAGGTGAGATATGCCGTTCATGCTTGGATAATCCTTTAAAGATGAAACTTCAGCAATATCAGAGACTCTTATGTAGTGATTGCGATGCATATTATCGCCAGCTGGCTGGATGGCTCAGGCAGGCAGCCAGATTGTCTCCAACTCATCCTGGTCGCGTCAGCGAATACTAATGTTTGTTTCCGCCTCGTCAGTGCTCTGTCTTAATTTACGGGGGTTGACAATGAGAAGGGTTGGATTTTATATTTGCTTGCGAGATTCATGATTCGCTGTAAATGGGAAATGTGAGTGGTGGTGATGGGTGCTGGTCGGGCAAGTCGTAAGCGAGTGTCACCTGAGTTTTTGGCAGACTGTCGTTGAAGTGTACTAAAATCTTGTTTGCGTCGTTACTCGTTTATTTGACACCTCAGCAAATTAAGTAAACTGAAATATTGAAAATAAGTAGGGCGTCTTAGGGAATGCCAGTAAGCAAGTTTAATCAAATTAAAAGGAATTTTAATGTGAGATGATGCAGATTTTAAGGATGAAAGGTGGTTTGAAGTGGCTGATTAGTTTCGATTAGAGAGTTTGTGTTTTAGTCGGAAGGTTAATTTATGATTACTTATAAATTACGAAGCTATTCCACTAATGACAAACTGTAAGACTTGGGGTTGAATTTGCTAGCAACTTTATTCGATAGCTAATGTGTAGAGTGATTAGTTTCACAGTTCAAGCTTAATTATGATTTTTTAATAGATTTACAGTCTAAGTGATTAGCAAATTGTTACTGAAATCATTTTTTTGTTCGATGTTTTATTGACAAAACATAAAAAAATTCACCACCAGCAATTATTGAGCTGGTGTATTCCTGCAATATAAAAACTAGGAAAAAAACATTCCAAATCGAAAAGCAATTGCATTTCCACGTAAATTCGGAGCTTCTTTACCAAATCATCCCAAAACTAACCCAACGAAATTTCAAGGATCGAAAGATTATTTAAAGGAGCAGACAGACATTTCCCGGGCTGCAGAAGATCTTTTGTTCCAAATGGCTTTTAGGTCGAATCCTGAAAACAATTTTGATGTTCCTTTGTACAAGCTGTTTCCAAACGGCTAGACAAGATCCACAATTGAAGCAAGCTGTGAGCAAAACCTTCATTGAATCGATTCAGCCATCAGGACAAGAAAATTCCAGAAAATAAATGGTTCGGTGCATTCGCTCTGTGATTCGGTATTTTCCTGTCCATTTTGAATTCGTTTTGTTTTAGTTTTAGGTTTTTGCATTTCAAGCTCTTTCATCGAACTCGACGAGTTCCGCTTCCGTTTCCGATTTTATGAATTAGATGCAATTATAAAGCATTTCCAATGTATGCTTTTATCGTCCTTTCAGCACTATTTTGGTTTAATGTGTTTTTCAGATTCGATGATTTCATGAGTGTATTGGAAATGACAAGGGTTGTAATTTGAATTGATGCAAATGAAGGAGAAAATGGGAGAGCGGGATTGGGGAAAGATAAAACGAAATGGATGATTAATGGATTTCTGGCTTTGAAATGATTTTGATGCAAAGTCTTTAGCGAATATTTCATTTGGGGCGGAAACGGTTTGTATTTTTGTTGTGTCATATTGAAATTTTAAACCAACCGATTTTGCTATATTTTTGAAGGAATAAATCAAGCTCTTATGTGCTAATTTTTTGTTCTTTTTCAGCCCTAATTTAGTATTGAATATTTTTTTTTATAGTTTTTACCTTATTTTTCAGCCCTGGTTGAATCATACATAAAATTATGTTTGAACTTATCATGAATCTTTTTATGATCAAATGAAAACCAATTTGTTTTCATAAATCAAAATATTAAATCTTGTACGAAATGTAGCCCACACTGGGCGCTTACTTGTTTCAGCTAATTCCACTATGTTTATGATTTGAAACGAAAAACAAAGGCTCGAAATTTTCAAAATTAGTTTAGTTATACCCAATACGTACTAAAAATCTGATCGAATCAATAAGTCATTATCGAAATTCAACTACTGTTGAGACGCATATCAATATTTCAAATCAATTGTAATATCTTTTTAGCTAAAATTCTTTCTACAAACAGACAAGACGTGAAAGTATTGACATGTACATTTAAATGAACTTTGCTGAAGACAGTTGTATTTATTTAGAGATGACATCTCTACTGCTGTTTCGCAGAACAATTTTTGGAGTTTCTTCTTCGATAAATTGGAATTTTTAGAATTTTTCAAAACTTTGAAAAAAAAAAATGATTTTGATTTAAAATTACGTAAATATTAATAATCATTTCAATTGGGAATTTCGAAACTGAGTTTATTTTCACAACCAAGTTCAGAATAGGTAAAAAAACCTGTCTAGACACCTCTAGTTGATTAAAGCAAACAATCAGTCTTTTCCAAACAAACAATCAGTCTTTTCAAACAATCATTCATTTCGCTCTCAATGCGAAATATTTATCTAATCATCTAATCCGTTAAATCATCCTTATTTACCATAACACTTCGCTCCTCATAAGCTCCGGCAGCAACCCGATGAATAAATAAACAAACAAACAAATAAACAGACAAACAAACATCAAATCGAATATTGTGTTTTCTTATCCACTCATCCACTTAAACTTTTCCTGTTATCATTTACATCTGATAGATTTAATTCGAATCTTGTCTCGAATCGTTGTCGTCTTTGTCGTGATATTTTGATTCGAGAAACCATAAACTTTTCCTATTTTCCTATCCTAAGCAATTATTCTTCGTGGCGTCTTCCTGTCACATCGATAAATCACTCGCCCGTTTTATATAAATATATCTGTACATGTATTTTTACGTTTCTGTTATTGTGGCTGATGTTGTTGTTGTTCTGTTATTATTATTATCCTTGTCGTCATAGTTGATGTCAGTGTCTTGTTGGCATTTTTTTTTTGTTCCGGTTGAACTGATAAAGATCTTGGAATGTAAGTTAGAAGCATGAATGTATCTTTGAAAGAAGCGGAAATGGAAAGGAAAAGTTAGAGTTGTTTATCGTTTCAGGCTAAGTCATATCGTTTTTAGAATGGCAAGTCGAAAAATGTGTACGCATATTATGAGGATAGTAAGATGAGATAAGCTGCAGTTGGTAATGAAGAGAAAAGAGCGGGAATAAATAGGTTAGCCTGTCAGATTAAAGAAATAAAGTTATATTTATTTCAAGTTTTATTGATAACAGTTTGTGAAAAGACTTTTTGAATTTGATAGAAATAGAGATTGCAAAATTCTTGTTTCGTGAGACTCAAGAACGAACTGATGCAAGAAACTATGATATTGTTTTATTTTGAAAGTGTGAATTTTCCTTCTAGAATGAATCAGTCAACTTTTTTGGGCCTTCTTGCAATTTCAAAGAGGATTAGGTATAAGCTATAGTGGCAGTAATAATAACCCTCTTTGGCATTCGATATACGTTAAGACTATAGCTTGTGTTGTAAAAATGTAAAAAATAATATCAAAAATTTGATTTCGTGCTATTTGACCACAACAACGTTTGACACCTGGATTTAATATATAAACGAATTTTTTTAAAGCCAATTCCGCCCATTTTTAGACTTATTTTTTTCGCTGATAGCTGGAATAAATGCTTTAAGAGTGTGCTGAATACCTAAACCTATTTGAAGTCTTCAGTTCAAGCACAGATGAACAGTAACGAACTATAAATAGACATTAGTTCATTTTTCAATATCGAGTGTAGGACAATTTATTGAATAAAACTGCCATAAACACAAAGTAGTTTATATCGAGTAAAAATTGATGAAAAATTTCATGCGAAATCAAACTAAAAGTAGCATTTAAAATCCCATTAAAATTTGCAAGAGCAACTGCATTAAAAAATTATATTGAAAATTACATGGAAACTCGCATCAACATTTCCATTAGAATTTCAAAAAAAAAATTGCATTAAATTTGCGTTAAAAATCACATCAAAAAATGCATTGAATACCACAACGAAAATTATGTAGAACATCTGAGAAAATATTTTGGGAAGATCGCATAGGAAATCGGACAGAAAATCACATCCAAAGCTGTATAGAAAATCAAATCAGAATCGCATGAAACTACATCTAAATGTGCATAGAAAATCTTATAATAACCGCTTGAAAAATTGCATCTTGCATCGCCTAGAATATTGCAACACGGATCGCATCTAATATCTCATGAAAATCGAATGGAAAATCACGTCAACATTTCCAATCCAATTTATAGACAAAATCTCGACAAAATCTAGACAAAATCTAGACAAAATCTAGACAAAATCATGAAATAATCATGAAAAAAATAATTGACAATTGGCAAAATAACATCCGAAACTGAATCGAAGATAAAAAAAATAGTCGCATTGAAAATGATATAATAGTCAGGCTGACGCTTTGCATCATAAATTGCATGAAAAATGCATCAGAAATTGCATGCAAAATGCAAAAATTGCATCGGAAATCTATGATATGGCCACATGGATAATTGCACTAAAAATCTATAAAAAATCGAATGGAAAACAACTTGAAATTTTTCTAGGTAAATTGCGTACTAAATCGCATAAAAAAGTGCCTGTGAAATTTCACCAAATCTAATCGCATGGAAAATTACGTCCAAAACGGCAAGAAAAATTGCTTCAAAATTTACATCAAAGAACATTCTCGAAAATTGAAAGATTTCACACAAAATTTGTTAAAAAATATCTCATTCAATGCCGCATGAGAAACTGCATGGAAAATCAGATGAAAATTTTTATGAAAAATTCCACAAAAAATTAGCATGAAAAAACACATACGAGATTGTATATGGAACTGAATGTGATATTGTATGCAAAATAAAATCCAAAATCGCATGGATAAATCGCATGAAAATTGTCATTGAAAATAATATGATAAACGGCATGAAAATTCATACCGTAAATTATAAGGGAAATCGTATCGGAGACATATGAAAAATTACATGAATGTTTGCATGAGAAAAATAAAAATCTGCTTACGACATACGAGTATCTAATCACTGAAAAATGACAATTTTATGGGTAACAAATATTGCTTTGGGGCTTCCATAAAAAATCATCGCGAAATTTGTATGGAATATTGCATTGAAAATAACTTTGAAATCCGATGGAAATCCTGATGGCAAATCACAAGGAAAATATCATAGAAAATTGTAAGAAAAATATAAAATCGCACCAAAATCATATGAAAACTCGATTTGAAAGTCACATGGAGAATGGATTGAAAAGTTGTATGAAAGATTACAATGTTAATTGCATGGAAAATCAAATAACAAATTGTAAACAACCCCATTGAAAATTGTATGAAAAATCTCATCGAAAAATTATGGGAAAAAATGCATGCATTTCTCGTGTGGAATATCCTGAAAATTGTGTGGAAAATACCACAAAAAAATAGGATGACAGATAGCATGCAGAATCAAATTAAAAATCGTACGAAAAATTACATGGAAAATTTTAGGACAAACAGCATGAAAAGTCAAAAACTAAATTGCTTTGAAAACTATTTTGATAAGCTGTCAAAATCGCATGGAAAATAAGGTTGAAAAGCGTTTGGAAAATCACTTGCCAAATCGTGTCAAAAACTACATGCAAAACAGCACCATGGATCATCGTACCAGAAATCACATCCGAAACCGCACTTACGTTAATCACTTGAAACAGTGCATCGAAACTCACTTTATGAATCTCATCTGAAGTGACTGGAAAAATCTAAGAAAAAATTTGAAACTGTGCATAAAATTGCAGCCAAATTAGCAAAGAATATCAACTCCAAATTCGCATTGAAAATTGAAACAGAAATTCCGAAAAAAATTTACCGAAAATTCCATAAGAATGCAGATAAAAAATTGCATGAATAAAAAGCACGTAAAATTTCATGGAATATCACATCTTAAATCACAAGGAATATATTAAATCTATGGAATCAAAAATTTCAAGGAAAATCACATAAAATATGAGAAACGAGATGACATATTGCATGAAAATGAAATTCGGAAATTGATTCATTTGTAGTCTGAATCATTATGAATTAAATGAATTATGGAAAAATAAAAAAAAGCATTAAAACTAAGGAAAAATGGCTATCATTCAGAAAGTAATCAAATGGTAAAAACTTTGAAAATATCCCATCAAAAACTGCGTGAAAAATCTCATTACCGTATGGAAAATTTCAGAGAAAATCATAAAGAAAATTTACATAAAAAGTAGCATAGGAAGTATTGTGAAAAATTACATGAAAAATTGCGGCAAATATCATACAAAATCGCAAGATTTCAAATATTGAAGAACAGCAAGCGATACGTATCGTTGAAATAAAACAAGTTTGCTGTAGCTGTCAAGACGAAAATTGACGAAATACCCCTCCCCAGACTCTGTGAAAAAAAACGAAAAAGATCCTGAAAATCAGCAAGGGTATGGATGAAGAAGTCAATATCTGAGGGTATCGATTTTAGAGTTTGCAAGGATTAAAAATTCTTCACTTCAAATTCACAGAGAAAATTGAAAAATGAATTGGTGAATGCGTAGGAAAGATGAATGATAGATCAGTATCGTTTCATAATAGAGTTCTGTCCCTTAGCGTGCCAGTAAAACAAGTATTTTTTTAAATGTTAGCTATTAGAATAAAGATAGCTCCTCGGAGTGGAGAAAAAAGGTAAGATACTGCTTAGAACTAGCTTGGATTTGCATTAGCTAAAATCCGAGTAAACCAAGATGGTATGCATACACTAAAAAAACAGCCATAAGATTTATAATAGTATTTTTTAATGAATTTTCAAAAAAAATTATTTAAATCATTAAGAGCTCCAGTCAAAGGCAGTCGCAACAAATAAGGCTAAACAGTAAGATTCAAAGCTTTGCCAGTTTAAGGACAAGAAAGTGAAAAACAGCATTTATAGAATTATAGGCCAGAAATGCAAAAAAAAACCATTAGTTGGATGCGAAAAAAATTACAAGCATGAAGTGATCTCGGCAAAAAAAAGAAACTCTTCTTTCATGCGATTAGCCACAGTAAAGTACATTTTGAAGGAAAAGCGTAAAATAGCAAGAGACAATGTTGAGGTGTTCAAAAAAGTATATCAGCTACTAAAACTGTATGCATACCATAGCCGAAACATTTGGAAACCCCCGAAAGAAGACAACTGCACACAAACTATTGTTCAGGCTAGTTTGAGGTGACATAAGGTAATTATTATTAAGCAAAATAAAACTGAAGAAATATGATGCAATTAAGAAAGTCATTAATTTGTAATGATAGTTAGAGAGCAATTAGCTTTCAAACATAGTAGATTCAAGATTCTTTTCTTCATAATTTCAAACATAGAATTACAAGAATAATATTGCATATAACTTTAATATTTTTCGAGTTTAAAGTTCAATTACCTCTTTACTACTATGATATAGTTATAGCTATATAATGACAATGGCTTCAGAATAGTTAATGCGGTATTAGAGGAAAAAAATTTAAAATAAAAAACTCTAGCGCACCTGAACCGCTAGAAACACTAATGTTCGAAGAACAGTAGAAGAATCTTGCAGGTTTTGAGTGCATATTCCACCACATGTGCTGCTTATTACGGCCAAACTGTTTCAAATGCCACGTTTTACTTTCGTCTTAAGAATGCATTATAACTCATATGGTGGAAGGTTTCAGATATTACCACTGGCATGAATTTCAACGTTTATGAAAGCAAAACACGGGTTAATTATATTCGTTATCAGTTGCTTATTTCACAAAATTTTGAAAGCAGCATCTCATATAACATCAATGAAGAAAATGCTCAGTGCCTGCAGCACTGTAACTGAAGTTGGTGTTTGGGGCTGCGATCCGAAAAATTTGCAGAACTTTGCGAATTGTAACATCGGTTATTGATTTTCATTGTAAATGTTTCCGGTATGAATACTAACTGTAAGCATTTATTGATACAAAAGTAGCACAACCGACTCATGCTGGCAACCTTTCGCCAGTATCAAAGCCAAGAATATATCAAATCTGCTTCACGTTGTTTAATTACATTCGAAGTTATAGGAGTATAAAGAAATTTAGGGTTACCTGCAGCGAGTTTTTTCAAATGATCGAAAGCTTAATATTTGCTGTTTATTGTCACTACAATATCTTTACCAATTGAAAATTCTACGATAAAACCGCTTAATAAAGATATTGCAATTAAACACAAAACCAACAATAGTTGGCAACCCTATCGTGGCTTTTCAACCAAATTTGGCCTGAATAATGTTTATGACAGGTTTCATTAATTGTATGAAATTCGTATTAATTTCATGACTACACTGGAAGTTATAGTGCAAAAAGTTTTATTTTCCTGAGCGAATTTTCAAAACCAAAGACACAAAAATTACCATAGCTGGCAGCACCAATCAAATTTTTCAACTCAATTTCCACCAAACAGAGATTAGAGTTAGGTTTAGCTACTGTGTCAATTTCATGAAAATCTGGTAACTTATTCACATAGGGCAAAAAGCAGTTTTTTTTTCTTTGTAATTTTTCAAGATGGCACCACTGGCACAGACTTGCCCACAATTCAAAATCGCTTCTATCAAATCTGGTCTTACTTAAGTCCAATGCATTCTGTAAATTTTAGCTGTATCTGATTATTGGTTCGTGAGTTTCCGTGAACAGAAGTTTTTGATGCTAAAAATATAGGTTGACTGGGAGAGGGTTACCGTTCTTGTCCGACATGAAATTTCCAAATTTTTATTTTGAACGTGTAGATAAAACATAAGATTTATATACAGATTGGTTTTATTGTAAGAAACGGACATTATTTTGAATATTCGATAGTTTGAAAGTTTTCACTTCCAATTTTTTTTTTTCAAAACGAAGACACCAAAATTATCATAGCTGGCAGCTCCAACCGAATTTTTCGATCAAATTTCTACCAAACGTGGCCTAAAGTAAGGTCCAGCAATTGTGTGAGTTTCGTCAAAATCGAACGATTCAATCAGAATTTATAGGGCTAAAAACAGTTACCTTTTTTAGTGGTTTTTCAAGATGGCACCACTGGCACAGAATCACCCGCATTTCAAAATCACTTCTATCAGACCTGGTCCTATTTAAGGCCAATACATTCTGTGAATTTCAATTAATTCTGATCATCGGATCGTGAGTTTCCGTGAACAGAAGTTTTTGATGCTAAAAATATAGGTAAATTGGGCAAGGGTTACCAGGCGTGCCCGTTATACCATATCTTTTGTTTTTTTTGTTTATGTAAACAAAGCATAAGATTTACATACGAGTGGCTTTTTTTTTGAAGAAACGGCATTTTTTCAAGAGAGACGATGATTTGGAGGTTTTCACTTTCAGTGCCTGCCCTAGGTACAGGATTGCTAGCACGCTCATTAAAAGCTACACAAATCTACAACTAAATAATATCAATACGTCCTGAAAATTTCGTAATGATTGAATAGCTCTGTCAAAAGTTATCGAAATTTAAAAATTTTCAAATTTTCCCGTCCTCTTTTTAGGCACCCAGCGCACACATAGGGTTAAAAAATTCCAAAGCATTATCCGATTCATATGTAAAACACGTTCGAAATTTATTTTGTTAACTTTATTTTTGCGAAAATCATTTGTGCACGAAATAATAGGTATATTAAAAATATCACTTAAATGGATGCCGGTGCCAAAAGGTTAACAATAACTGACATTTAAAGAGACCTGGACCTATTCTGCATATACACCAATGTATCCTGAAAGTTTCAGCTCAATCGGATGGCGCGTTCCCGAGATTATCTCACTGAAATTTTTTGATGATATATATATATATATATATATATATATATATATATATATATATATATATATATATATATATATATATATATATGGAAATATGAATTTTTGGCCGAATCGATTTTAATACTAATGTTCTTCGAACATTAGTAAAAACGCCATGCGTAATTAAGACTTATAACTAGAAAAACTAAGGCTATATCTTAACCTATTTTAACCTTAATTGCACTCATTTACAGTCGCTTATCAAACCAAGTTGCTACTTAAGGGGTTGCCGTTATTCCGGCATTTAGAAATAAATTTTTCTTTCAGTTTTGTCCGACGGTTTTGTCACTGAAGTGGAAACGGTTTCAATCCGAGATACATTATTTAGTGCGTGAGTTGAGTAATGCCATGAAACTTTCATGATTAGTTTTGTTTTGAGGTCTTTGCAATTTCGCGATGTGATATTAGACACAATCACCCCATACAGTAGCAGCATAGTAAATTACAGGTTGCAAGGTGGATTTGAAAATAAGAATTTTGTGGCCATAGCTTAGCTTCGACTGTTTGTCAATGGAAGGGTACAAAACGCGAATAAGTAAGTTGATTTTGTCAACAAAATTTGAAACTTGTAAATTGAAGATAAGCTTTAAATAAAAAAACCCTCCGATATACTTGCAAGATGTGAACCATTCAATGTCGATGTTAGATACCGACAGTATAGTTTAGGTCATTATTTGGAATTTCTTTTCCGAGCAAAGTAAACTGCTAGCGACTTTCCAGCATTGACTTTAATTTCCCATTTATAAAAATATTTTCAGATAGCGTTCAGAGATGTTTCCAGGCCGAGAATGATTGCGTTTGGAGTTTCGCCTAAAGTACACAACACAGTTTTGCCTGCAGACTTTGCCAGCTGACAATTTCTGGCTAGAAACGGGAAATTGGAAAACAAATATTGAATAAGAGAGGACCAAGGACAGATCCTTGCGGTACGCCAGCGGGTATGTTACGTGAAGATGACATAGATTTACCCAGGTAAACAGTGTAGTATTTACCATTTAAGAAACTTTGAATAGTTTTAACGAGTGGGAATGGGATATTTAAATTGATTAGTTTCTGAGCTAAACCTTCGTGCCAAACAGTATCGAAATCCATTTTCTATATAAAATAGAACTAGAGCAGTGTAGAGTTTATGATGTAAACTAAAGCGAATGTGATTTTTTATCCTTAGTATCTGATGCTTCGTAAGGTGCTACTCACTAACGTCCAAATGTTCATTTGGGAAAACATTATTTGAATTTTTGAATGCATCCAGTTTGGTTTTAATAATTTTTCAACTAATTTACATAGAACATCAAAAAGGCTTATTGGTCGGTAGCATTCTGGCTTATCACTTGGTTTACCAGGTTTTAGGATGGGTATTATTTTAGCCGTTTTCCACGCCGTAGGGAAATAAGAGTACTTTGGGCAAACGTTTTAGATACGATATAAAACTTCTAGGGATTTTTATCTAGTAAGCATATTTTTAATAAGTAAGCTGTAAATATTGTTAGGCCTCGGGGATTTTTTGCTTAACGGAAGCAATCAAGCTGTTAAAGTTTGAGATAATACAGGCTTATATAGAATATTTTGATTATTGCATACAGTGACTTCCTCAGTGGAGGATTTTACAATTCTTTCAGTTTCTGTGTCAGAAAAGTATTGAGGTAGAATGTGGTTATCATAACAGAAATCTTCAGGAGCATTTACTTTTTCTTCACGGGTGCTACACATAACGTTTTGATAAGTCATGATTGGAATTGAGATATTTCTCTTGTTAATGATTTTATTCACTTTCCAGAAAGGTTTTGAAGTCGTAGAAAAAGAAGATAGAAAGTTACAAATTTCATACTTGATTTCGGTGTTTAGATTTCTTATTTGATGCTTGTATAAGGCAGCCGATACCTAATCCAGTTTCTTCTGCAAATGTTACGGAGTTGTATCAAATTAGTAACAAAGCTAGGTAGAGAGCTGTGTGGAAGATCAGAGACATCACGAAGGGGGATAGCTGAATTTGCTGCTTTGCGAAGATGGAATCAAAAAGTGTAATCTTCTGATCAATTTCGCCTGTGGACTGAATGCTGATGAAAGGAGATGTTGTAAATTTAAGAGATTTCTCAAGAAATTTCTTTTGTATTTTGACCAATCCGCTGTAGAGTAATTATATGCGAGGTGTCTGCCAGCTAGGTGTCTGCCAGCGAGATGAAGTGTAGCTGCACTCGTAACCATAACTGGGAGATGGTCAGAGCCCAAAGCTTTTATAGTTATATGAATAACGACAAGGTAGCGATCAGTTAAGAACATAACAATTGTCGAAGGTTTCATTTTAGTAGAAGTAAGTATATAAGATGACGTGCAAAAGGGATCTTATTGCATTTAATTTTTGTTTCAGAATTATGATTAGCAAAGGGGTCTCACTATGAGCAGATAGCATATTATTTTCAGTGACATCACCGTAAATGAGTAACTGAATTAGAGCGAAGTAGTTTTCACTGATATTAGATGTTGAACTCGAGTTTGCGGCCACATTTTTCCACGCTTTTTATTCATATTACAGAAAGATTTTGTCACTGAGCAATGAACATAATAGATATTATCATCTCCCATTTCAACAATTTTTCGTTTGGATATAGTAAATAAAAAAAAGAAAAAAGAAACATACAACTAAATTTAGAATTGAAGAGAGCAAAAGTGGTTCCGTGTATTTCGGCAACGCGATGGTACTGAAAACATAGAAAATAAAATGTCTTATTTATTAACAAGGAATATAAGTATGCATAATATATAAATATTTATAAGTTTTTGTTGCAGTGGATAACCAAAAAATACCTTTACTAAATACCTGAGTCCTCTAATTGTGGGTTATGTAAAACTATTTAGGAAGAACCTAGTTCTTCTACAAGCAACAAAGGTTCGGATTAAAATCCGCACTCGTATTACTTCAACCCAGCCGTTCTTGCTACCCTATTGGCATCCACTTACTTAATAAGTTGGTAAGCTCCTTACGGCTGCAAACTAGCTGCAAGAGTGTATGAGAGCATCATCGTATTCATACACATAATACCGACAGAATAGTGCAGCCGTGCAGCCGACTTACCCATTATGTAAATGTAGCTTCTGAAATACCGGTGTCGTGTTAAAAAGAGGCACATGTAAAAGTTTACCTGTCCATGGTCACGGTTCTTATTTCACAATTTCACTTTGATTCGAAAACACTTCCTCCAAAAACCATAACAGTAAGCTCAATTACACTCCTTCATAAAGCACTTTTGTTTATTTGTTCTCTTTTCACCCAGCTGTATCAAAAAAAACATTTTGGAAACCGCTAATGCAAGCAACTGGCAGTCGACTAGAATTGTGTAAATTTGTTTTTGTTGTTTCATCTTGGCGAACGCGCATATCATCAGTGCCAGCCTTTCCAGTAAACTAAGCAACTCACTGTAAAACTCGAACGTTTGATTGCTTTCTACTCCTTTACACTTGTATTTGCACTGTATCGTTTCGAATCGGACTCACCACTTACTCAAGTTGCCAGTTGCCAGTTGCCGAGCTCAAATGTGCAAACACTTAAGCGGCGAAAATGCAAACATCTCAAGCAATATGATGCCCTTGTTTGATGTTCCAAGTACCTATGAACGTATTTCAAGTGAAACAGAGAAGTCGCAGATGACAGATTGTATGTGAACATGGAATATATGGAATGAAGCGTTTTCTGTTTAATATCAGCTCTTTAAATATTTCTTGACATGATTCCATGATAATTTTTCTCCAAAACTGAAAGTTTTGTAGATTTTTCTGGTTAAGATCGATAAATAAAGAAAAAACCCTCAAAATGAATTTAAATCACGTTCCAAGCAGAATTCATAAGTTCAAAACTAAATCAGGGTATAACCGTCAGCCTCTCAACAAGATTCTGAGCTAGTTATCATCCAGCGATACAGAAGCCAAAATCTAATAAACTGCGATATTTTAGTTTGCCTGCAAGGACTCTCAGCTGAGAGAGTCCTATCAAACATGCCCTGATTTCACGTTATCGTCGCCGGGAATGTCTACATCATCACTAGCCAACATTTTGGTCGGTTTCAAGTTGATTTTGGAAATATTCCAAAATGTCCTTACGCCATGCCCATTCGCCTAGCCACTATCTTTGTGTTCGCCAAAAACTTTCGCAAACTATGCCGTCCGGCCGAAACATTATTCTGAGTGCTCTTACGGATGTCGGAAGCGATACGATTTCGTTGTTTACCCGTACCATGTTCGAAAATATTGACATTTCCATTTTGCTTTGCTCTTGTTCGCGCAGGATACTGCAACGACATTCTCGATGAAAGTTCCGCAACGCAATACAAATTTCTATTTCGAGAGTTTGTAGTGTATCGTGGTTTGGAGCAACAAGCCCAAGTGCTTAGAATTTAGATGCCGCATTTCATTGTACTACAAATTAAACATCTGTCGAAGGACGTCGACTCCTATTTCAAATCGACTGCGGGGCCTAAGTAGCGGTTCGGATTTTCTAGTCGTTTGGTGTCCTGTGCAACAGCAGTATGGTCTATTGGCAATAACTTTGAGGACAGCAGTGGTTGGAAGGATCACTGTAGTATATGTATTGGTTGTCAACCGCTGACCGGCATGCAACTGTATGCCGGAACAGACCAATAATTTAATTAAGCAGCATTATGGACGATAGGGTATTGTAATTCAGTTCAGATTTACTACACTTTGCGTGTAGTTTTCGCCTCGACAGCCATTACGGAGCCAATTTGCGCAAGCATTAATTTCGAATTGAAACAGGATCAAGTTGAGTATGTTTTCAGACAATCTGAAAGGTAGACAATTTATGCAATGGTGTTTGGGAATTATTAATGAAGTTGTTTTTTTTATGGAAATTTGCTGAGGGAAAATTTGCTAAGTAGAAACAATATCCGCATATTTTCATAATGTCCAAACAAAAGTCTAGAAAGTTATCTTGAGCTCAAAGAAATATAGTTTTTTTTATTATTTGGTTGCTACGCAAAAGCTTTAAATGAACCATCAGTCAGATTGTTCGAGCTTAAATTCTAGCGCCCAGCGTGGGCAAAATCTCGTTTGAATTCGCTATTATGGTTGTCGATATTTGTTTCTATTGTTTTTCATGACTTGTCATGACTTTACTTGTACTAGCCAATAGATGTTTTAATGCGATGAAAAATTATCACAAGATTATTTGGGGCGGAAATTGAACCAAATGAGCATAGGGTTTTGCTGCAATGCGGAGTGACTACGCACTAAAGCATACAAGAGCTTCATTCTCAGATTTAATTTCTTTGTTAGATGAGTAGATCTTCATCAAATAAACAATGCTTTTCTGTCTTTTATTTCATTCTCTTTAATATCCATGCGTGCAAGTGTGTATCATACTTGCATCAAATTGCGTTCTGAATGGCACAATTAGCTTAAGTATGAGCACATTGCCAATGAGAACACATCTTCGTCTTTCCATTTCCACCTAAAAGCCGATCACATCGTACGCATTGCGTATGAATACCCCATAAAAAGTTATCCGTTTGCGCTCTTTAATCTAGCATGTTCTTTTCGCGCGTATGCTTTCGTCGAGTGGTAGGTACTTGCATATATAAATTTTCAACATAAGAAAAACGCATTAAGCCTCCACATGTACACATTGGCTCGATTTTTTCATGCACAACGGCAGCAGTGCAAAGAAAACGGGTGGGTTAATGTCCTGATTCCGATTTTCATCACCTTCTTAGTCAAGTATAGCATATTATGTGCCTAAAACGACTGAAACATTGTTCTTCGTGTTGCGTGTATCATCGCTCGAGAGCTCCAAGACACGCCGAAGTGATCTTTTGTGCAAGGATACGTTTCAAGAATATTGGCTCGAAACACAATACGCTCTCGGCCATATATCGTGCACATAAAGACTGCCTTTAATGGTAAATAGACTGTGTTGGCGAATTTCTATAGGCACGTTTTCATCGCATAACCTCAATTTCAAAATGGGATATCCGGAGTGAAATTAATTATGCTTCAGCGATGTTGGCACATATGGGTATGACTATATCTTCCTTTATTAGGATATTTTTATGTAATCAGAAAGCTTGCAGGTGTAAATGTATTTGTATAAAATTTTATTGAAGCATAGCCATGAACGAAAAAAAAAGACAAAATACCTGATCTATAAGTCCTGGACGTAGCTTATCATTTTCATCACTTCACCCACGTTTAATTATTTCTATCAAACTTTTTTCTACACAATATAATCAAAAGCATCAATAACAATAATTTTTCCTTCAAAATCAGCGCTATCGATACGAAACCAAAATATCGAAGAAAGATGAGACGTGTACGTAGGCTGAGGTTTCGTGCTTTGATTACATGAGTGTTGTTAGTTAGTTGAGAATGAACGTTGCCGAAGTAGCATTAGGTGAACGCTTATAACGAGACACGCAATATCTAGGTTGGTCAGAAATATTTAATTACTTTGCGATTAGGGATTGACGTGAACACTCGAAGAGTTATATAGGTCAAGAGATTTTCATAAAGAAGTTTTTCCGAGTTGTTTGAAGGTTTCATTATGAAAGCTTTGATTGTTGTGGTTTGTTGAGATTAGTTCGAGTATGTGAACATGACATGAAAATGAGAACTGATTATATGTGAGCTGATTTTTCAATTAAATAAAAAAGTGGCTGGAACTTGGGACTTAATGAAAACTTTTGTTTTGATTCATTATGACTATCACTTCATATAAATTGTATGATTTCTACCAGGAAAAAAAGTCATCAGTAAAAAATTTCCAAATGGAATTCTTATCTTATATTACTATTTTACAAGTAATTAACCAAGTGACAGTAGCAAAACAAATCACTAGACTCCAGCAAATTAACTTTTCTTTCCTCAACGAAATTCATCTGGAAATTGATGGTGAGTTTGGCGAAACAAGTTTTTTACTTTGACGCTTTATAGATAATAAGATATTTATGTTTGAAACTGTACTCTTTTTCAGGGATGAAAACTCCGCTTTGAAAGTGAAGGAGTCTTTTATGAAAAATAAGACAGTTTTGAATGAATGGCCCAGTCATTTTAGCATAAAAAAGGGGTCAACCTCGGAATGGGAGATAATATGCTGAATTTTTGTATATACCTTCACTTTGAAGTCCTCAACGTTGCCTCAAAAGTCTCATAAAATCTCGTGTCTGCGTCGAAAGTTATTCAAGGTCAAAGGTGAGAAGAAACAGTTTTTTGCGATTATCTTGGTTTCTATTGCTCCAATGATGTTAACACTAGGATTGAAATTGTAGAGCATAAAATTTGCGACACATTTTATTTGAAGCATTTTTTCCTGCGCTCAACCGTTTTTCCGATAGAGGGCGGTAAGCGCGCAGCACTCAGCTATATGTACTGTAATGCAAGGTCAACCATGAAACTTTCAGTTTTGAATTATTTGTATTATTTATCAGTAAATACATTGTATTTAATAGCATTTTACCTATTTTTAATATTTTCATTTAATTATATTTACCTTCTTTGTGTGATTAAAAACTAATTAAATGAAATACTATTTGTATATGTAAGTTTATTGAAAGTAGATATTAAGTAGTAAAATAATTATGTAGTTTATCCTTAAAATGTGGAATTTTTTAAATATTTAAACACTTATCATAATTATAACTGGGAAGACGGTTTTTACGACCTTTTTATATCATCGATGGTGGATTTCTTCTGCAGCGCGTCGTTTGGAGTAAAGACAATGCTTTTTCTGTTGTTTTAGATAAATACGTTAAGTATTTAGAAACACATTATGCATCAAAAACTGTTGTTGTGTTTGACGGATACTCAGACTACACTAAAAACATAAAAGCAATGGAACAACATAGAAGAAATGCTGCTTTTTCGAAATGTTTGTTTCGACAAAACAATGATTGTGCCAATTAGCCATAAAAAGTTTTTGTCAAATCGATGTTATAAGAAGAAACTTATTGGTATGCTCATTGAAAAGTTTGAGAGTGTAAATATCACAGCAAAGCAAGCAAGAGATGATGCTGATGTTCTAATTATAGAAACAGTAATCGAAAAATCCAAACATGAAAGGACTGCCATCATTATCGGAGAAGACATAGATTTACTAGTTATTTGAATTGGACGCACCCAATTACATCAAAAAAGTTGGCAAAGGCAATGTCAAAACACAAATATATTCTTCAACAAGTTTTGACAAATATCCCATTTCTAAATAAACATGTTTTATTTTTACATGCATTCAGTGGATGTGATACAACTTCTGCACTGTTTAAAAAAGGGAGAAAAAAACTTTCATAAAAGCACTAGAACAACTTGCCAATTTCGACGAACTAGCTCAAGTTTTCCTAGAATGTCCAACAATTATACGATAATGGCATTCGGATCTTACTAGCGATATACAATGCTCCAAAATCTGAGGATAATATCGATCATCTTCGATATACTCAGTTCATTAAATCAACAAAACTTAATAAACCTGTCCAATTATCTAATCTTCCACCGACAAATGCAGCGGCCCATCAGCATATAAGCCGTGTATATTACCAAGTTCAAAAATGGTTAGGGCATGATTTAAAACCCCAAGAATGGGGCTGGGTGCTCCAAAATGAGTTCCTGGAGCCAATGCCAACAATATTACCACCAGCTTCCGATGAATTACTGAATACTCTATTATGTGATTGTAAGAATGGATGTGGTGCACGGTGCCGATGTAGAAAATCGGGGCTGCAATGCACTTTAGCTTGTGGCCAGTGTAATGGGCAAGCTTGCCTCAATGCTGTTTCATTGCAAAGTGACTGTGAGCAAGAGAGTGCTTTTGACCATGAAATTCAGGAAGGTCTGGAAACACCAATTCAAGGCAAGGAAGATGATGACAATGATACAGAAATTCCCGAACGTCCAGAAGATGACGATGAAGAAGAAGAAAATTAATACTTTTGTTATTTAAATTTTTAAAGAACTGTAGATTAAAAATATGTAATTTATATGTATATATATATTAAAATAAATTAAATATATGTAAAATGTTATTAAATACAATGCATTTACTGATAAATAACTCAAAACTGAAGGTTTCACGGTTGACCTTGCATTACAGTACATATGGCTGAGTGCTGCGCGCTTATCGCTCTCTATCGGAAAAACGGTTGAGCGCAGGAAAAAATGCTTCAAATAAAATGTGTCGCAAATTTTATGTTCTACAATTTCGATCCGAAGTGTTAACATCATTGGAGCAATAGAAACCAAGATAATCGCAAAAAAGTGTTTTTTCTCACCTTTGACCTTGAATAACTTTCGACGCAGACACGAGATTTTATGAGACTTTTGAGGCAACGTTGAGGACCCCAAAGTGAAGGTATATACAAAAATTCAGCTTATTATCTCTCATTCCGAGGTTTTATGCTAAAATGACTGGGCTAGAAGGCTACTGGAGAAATGCGCTCATAAAGTGCCGTTTAAAATTTATTTGTTATTATTATTTATTATTAAGAATCCATTTGAAAGACAAACATCGATTTATAAAATGAAAACGAAAGATATATATTCACGAAAAAGATTAAATTAAAATAAAAAAGGCATATATAGTATATGAAAATTCAGTAATCCAAAAATAATAAGGAACGAAAATATTACAATAAAGTAGATAAAGAAAAGAAACAGAAAAATAATATAAATAATAGAATAATAAAAGTGAAAATGAGAAAATAATGGATAATCCTTAAATAGTGAAAATGAAAAATACTAATAAAATATAGGGAAAGAAAATTGAAACATGAGCAAATTATAAGTGAAAAGGTTTTAGCAATATTTGAAGCATATGCCTCTTAAAGTTAAGCAAAGGCTCGAAAAAAGAATCGAACTGATGACCATTATAATTCCTTAGCATCCTCAGTAATGGTGAATGAAAAAAATCTTCAGAACGCGCGAAAGTGATGGTAATAAAAGACTGGGATCTGATAGGTCGGTCAAAGACCAGCAGAAATTCGTAATTTGGCCAACATAAATTTTGTACAAGATATATTCATCAAGGAACAACCTGCGGGCGTACAACTGCGAAAGGCTCAACAATTTTAGGCGTTGATTGTAAGGACAGTAAGGGAAATTAAACTTATACAGAAGACAATGAATTAACTTACGTTTGACAGACTCGACTGTATCTGACAAGTTCACAAAACGAGGAGACCACACTTGTGAAGAATATTCAAGTATGCTACGTACTAAAAGTGTGAATAGACGAACACAAGTGGAGATATTAAGGGAACAACGAGAACATCGAAAAACGAATCCTGTCATTCTTGGTGCTTTAGATGATTCTCAATGTCATTTTGAGTGAGTTGGACTCAATTTAAATACTTTTTCAAACTATTCAGATATAATCCAAAGAACCTTCTGTTCTCTTTGGGACTATGCATTAAAAGAATTCTAAATTTCACAATATTTCGCTAAAACCATACGATTACAGCATAGGCTTAAAGATTTATTTTGTTCTCTGTATTTCTTTGCAGACCTGGATAAAAATCTTAGTCTTCTGAGTCTGATTGGTTTAAAAATCATCAGAAAATTACTATGTTGATATCTCAACTTCCATTAGGACGATAAACTGCGATTTAACAGAGGTATGAAACTTTACTAAGCAATGCCAGTTCTGGATATATACAATGAGGATGAGGAGGATGACGTCACAAGTGGAGGATGACGTCAGCGAGTATCGGTCCGCGCATAACGTAAACGATCATCTTTGAACTGATAAACAGCTAAACAGGGCTGTTTAAAAGCTAAACAGGGTTGTTTAAAAGCAAAACAGGGCTGTTTAAAAGCTAAACGGGGCTATTTATTAGCTCAATCAGCTCAACTGGGTTGTTTATTAGCTCAACTGGGCTTTTTATCGGTTTAATTGATCTGTTTATCAGTTCAAAGATTATCATTTACGTTATGCGCGGACCGATACTCGCTGACGTCATCCTCCACTTGTGACGTCATCCTCCTCCTTCTCATTGTCTATATCCAGAACTGGCATTTTATATCTACTAGTAGATATAGAATACCAGTTCTGGCGCAGGACAAGGAACAATAGACAGGGAGCACGATGCGCATAAGCAGGTTCACGACCATCTTTGAACTGATAAACAGCTCAACAGGGCTGTTTTTAAGCTCAGCAGGTCTGTTTATCAGCCCAACAGGGCTGTTTATCAGCTCAACAGGGTTGTTTATCAGCTTAACTGCGCTGTTTATTAGTTCAAAGATGATCGTCTACGTCATGCACGTCGCTGACTTCGTGAACCTGCTTATGCACATGACGTCATCGTGCTGCCTGTCTATTGCTCCTTGTCCTGCGCCAAAAATGGTATTCTATATCTACTCTTTCTCTATTTTTTCATGCTTTTTATAAAAATTCACGGGTGATATCTCCCTTAAAAACCGAGCGATGTTTTATAAATGTAAGTTCTAAATAAAACGAAGTTATTATCAATCGATTTTTAATAGTCTTGCCAATTAAATCGAAAGCATGTGAGAAAATTTATGAAAATTTTTGAAATACCTGAGTTTTTTTGTTGCCTCTCTTCTTCTTCGTCAAAAAGATGGACTTGCTAATCTGAAAAGAAAAACATCAATTAAAATACGCTGCCGTCAAAGTTTTCGCTTGAAAGCAAAATTAGCTTTTCGTGTTACTATGAATTATTTTTTCTTAGAATAATAAAGATAAATCTATCATTTCAATAAATATTTAAGGTGGGCAGACAAATGCAATACAATGCATAGAAACTACTAGGAAGATTCATTTTCAAAGAAATATAGTGGAAATTTGAAGATTTTGTTGATAACGGCCAATATTTTCCAAAGGCCATGCATCATTTCGATCAACATATCCTGTGAATTTTGTTTTTATCAGATAACTGCATCGGACGTAAGAAGGATTGAAATATTTTTGGGACTGTTCTCGTGAAATGTCCCAAACTTGAAAAATTTAATTTTTTACGTATTTCCATGTTAATGAGTTTACCATATGAAAATTTAATGGCAAGCACATTTCGGTACGACAATTTATAAAGTGTTTGGTGCTGCTTTGCTGGCACCACAGTCAAAAGTATACCAAATCTGCTCCACGATGGGATCAACTTACATTGTGAATTTCATTTTGATTCAAGGACATTTAGATCCGAGTCAGAAGCGTGGAAAAATTTTAAGAGTTACCGCCCGTAGAAAAATACAGAAGCCTCCAAAATTGGTAGTTCTTTCATAACTTTGTTAAAAGTACCTTGGGTTTGCTCGCCGTTAATATAAGCCCACCATTTCAATTTTGAGTTGATACAATATTTGCATCGGAAGTTAAAGGATAGACAACTTTTATTGGGTTGAGCGTTTTTTAAAGTTGGCTTATTTAAGTATCCAAGACACTTATTTTTTTATCAAGTATTTTATTTTCACATTTCTTTTCAATCAACATTTTGCTCCGGGGTAAAGTTCTACAGAGAATTCAGAGCGAGAAAACAATATTTTTGTATTTTTTGACACACTTCAAACATATGCTTCGTTTTAGCTTGCAGGCAAATATCTAAATTGTTTTATTTTGCCATGACATAAAGCCAATAATGCAAAAGTGTCATACGATGACGCCGTCGATGATAAATTTGATCCGAGCACCTTGATACTTTTGGGGTTAGCAGCGTAATTGTTTTCAAAATACCTCTATTTTGAAATGTTGTTGCAGAAATTGGTTTTTGAGTGTGTCAAGACTAGCGAATCCAATCCCGGGATCCCGCATCCCGGGATCCCGGCTAATTTCTGGTCCCGAAAATCCCGGGATTGATGAGCTCTAATCCCGGGATTTTCGGGATCAGAAATTGGCCTGGATTCCGGGTCGTGAGTCAAGCATAATCGGCAATCAAATTACGGCAAGACTCGACAATAGAATCCATATTTATGAGAAAGCAATTAGCATGCAGGTCCACATCAAAATGCGTAAAGAATAGAGCAAAACGAACCGATGTAACAGTTAACAAAAGAATACAAAGGAGTTTGTAAATAAATAAGTATGGACTGTTTCGCATTTAGTGCATTCATTACTTCGAATGATTTGGGGAAATTAATACTAGCGAATGCATACACAGATTTACCAAAATCCTCAACAACAATCAAAAAAAGGCTGTGGGCTATGCAAGCAGGATAAAAAATAATAATAAAAAATGAGATAAGACAGGCTAGTATCTCAGGTGAACGGTTCAGTTTGACGTTTGATGAGTGGACCTCGACAACAAATAGGCGCTACACAAATATTAACATCTACTTAGTGAATTTTTACTGGAGCTTGGTGCGAGTAAGGATATCAATGACTGTTGCAAACTACCTATGTATATTAAAAGAGCGTTTCGCTGAGTTTGATGTTTCTCTAGGAAAAGACATTGTTACCATCATAACTGATGGGTCAAATGAAATGCGAAAAGTAGGCAGACTAGTTAATACAGAGCAACATATTTATTTGGCGCATAGCATCCTTTTGGCAGTTTGCGATGTTCTCTATAATAGGAGGTCCATTCTAGATCAAAGAGTTGATGAAGCAGCTGATAATCTGGACGAAGACCACAAAGATTTGGACGCTCCTGAATCAGCTTACGTTGAACCCGGTCGCCTACGTTGAACCCGGTCACCTGCAAGACACGCTAGATCTGACGAAGGACATCAGCGCATGCATAAAGAAAGTTCGTAAGGTAGTTTTATATTTAAAAAAAGCTCCAACGGAAAATAATAACGATCTTCAAAACTATGTCAAATCCGAGCAAGGCATTTAATTGTCTCACTTACTGGATTGTAAAACAAGATAAAATAATCTCTTAACAATGTTTAAACGGTTTTCCATTTTGAAAAATTGTATACATTAATAGGCCTGCAATATCCAGAGCGATTAAAAGGAACTGAGTTTGATTCGATTCAGAAACTTATTGAAGTTTTACTCCTTGTAAAATTGACTGTGGAGGCCTTAAATCGCAAAGATGGAAATTTATGCACTGCTAATACTTCATCAAGACTTTTATTTAGGCTGCTAGGAGAAAAACGGTCCATTCTTGTGAATGCTATAAAAATTGCAATATTGGACCGAATAAAAGAGCGTCCGTGTACTGAGCTATCTGGTATGCTAAGCTATCTCCAGAATCTACATTGTGCCAGCAAAAATTTACCAAGTGAAATAGAATCTCTATTTTGGAAACCAACCAACGCAAATATTAAAAAAAAAAAATACTTCAATGATCTAGATGCTGAACCCTTTGCTTGCTAGCCAAAGAAATGAGGAGAACCCAGTAGATACCCATATTGAATCAGAACAAGATAGTCGTCAATTGATGCTACAAGAAGAGCTGCAAAAGTATGAAAATAATCAATCGTGAAGTGGCGCAAGAAATCTAATTAAAACTATTTCAAAAGAAATGAAACTTTTCGAAAGTGGTGGCACTCGCATAGTTTGGAGCAGGCTTACCAATATTTATAGACCGTTTCCGCGGCGTCCAACATCGGAAATAAATTTAGAAGCAGGCTTGGAGACGATACTTTGGATACTTTGATATTGCTTCAATGTTACTTCCGAAAAAAACCAATGAACTTTTAAATATTTGCTTTCATACTGTCAACGTCTCGGATAATTAAAATGATTGTTTTTATTTGCATCAATTAAATAAATTAGTAATTATTCAGTAACATATTTTTTATACAGTTTTCAGCTTACTTATTGCTGTAGTTTTGAAATGATGGCACATAATATAATCTGTTTATTAAAAACTTGGCTTATTTTGTTGTGTTATATTTTGAATCTCGAATCCCGGGATTTGAGACTTTTTAATCCCGTAATCCCGGGATTGAGAAAATGGTTCGGGATTGGAATCCCTAGTCACGACACCGTAAAATTTAATCACGTGGTTAGCAAATAAAAGCAATGCGTTTTCGGTCAACTTGCCAACATTATTCAAAAGTCACCACTTACTAAAAAATATGAAACCATTAACAACCGTTGTATCTGCGTCTGAGGAAGCTCAAATCTGAGATGCTCTAACAGAGCGGGAGTTTGTTGGTGTGAAACTGCCATAAATCTTTTGGGAATACAGTCGAAAGCGCAGAGAAGCGTTAACGACAATTTTTCCAAAACTTTGTGACTTCCTAGTTTGTTTGCACGAATTCAAGTTGGCATAAACGCACCAGATATAGTCAACTTGAGAAGTCTCTAGTTTAAACGGCTGTACGAATTTATGAAGTACTTGGACCATACATATCTAGCCGGACACAGACAGGAAACAATGACAGAGAGCTAAAACGGCCCACAGACACACTAGATCTGACTAGATACAACTAGGTCTGCAATATGCGATATCTGCAACGAAAATCTCTGTCAGTGGGCTAGTCTCAGGTTGCATTTTTAGTCTCTGCAACGGTTGCAGTAAATATCAAAATTTTTTGATATTTGGTGGGCGGAGCTAGTAGTCGACGACCACGTTGCTGTGTCTGTTGTGATTTTGAGATTAGAATGGAGATCTCATTTGAATTTAGTGTAATGTAGTGGTAAGATAATTCGAAATCATTGGTTTAACGAACTGAGTTGCGTATGAATATGCTCAACAAGAGTCAGTTAGCAAACCTCATGGTCCCGTTAATGCTTTATATATTTCAGGAAATATTTATGAACGAAAAGAATAGATGTGAAACAAAAATATATGGTCCATTTCAGTATCCTTTGGAGCTAGTGATCTGCGATTGAATCTCTGCTAATAGAATATTTTTAATGAAGTCGATAAAGCCTTTAAATTGGTATATAATGATAAATTTACTTCAGAAGATATTGCATGAATTAATGATGCAATTGAAGAAAATTTTAAATTAAGAAGACAGATTCTTGAGAAGCCTCGTACCATTTTAGGGTTTGCAGGATCTGATACTCTAGCTGGGGCAGTATCTATGTAGCATAATAAGGGTTCTCATGCTGCAATATTTGATAATAAAGAAGAGCAAGAGTATTTGGTTTTGCGATGGCTAGCTTGCTAAAAGATCCTGTTGCTCTTGGACCAGTATTGATTTATTTATTTCATAGGATTAGTATATCTCTTGATGGCACTCCATCTAGTATCGTTCTTGATGAGGCATGGGCAATAATAGATAATCCAGTTTTTGTGCTCCATTTCGATTTATCAAAGTAGCTTGACTAGCTTTGTTTATCTGTTTTAACGCTCCACTAAACGGATATCTTATTGTTCAACGATATCAATTTCAATTTGCAAAGCACCAAATCAGTAAATACACCTCTAATACGCACAAGTGCTGCCTGCGCATGATGACCGCAAATTAAAATTCAATTAAAAACTATTTCGAGGGCTACATGTGCCTGAACCAGAATACCCGTACATACCTGTTCGAAATAACTTTACGTGAAATATAATTTTAAACCCTATTAAGGCACAAATGCTGCCAGCTCATGATACATACAATTTTATAATTTTCTTCAAAAATCAGTAAATACACCCCTAATACGAACAATCACTGCCTGGTTATGATGGCCGCCAATTAAAAATTATTGAGAGGGATCTATGACTAGACTACAGATGCCTGAAGCAGAAAGTACAAATACCTCATATACCCGTGTAAACCTGTTCGAAATTACATTATGTAGAACATCATTTGCTAACAATGCTTACAATTTATGTCCTCCATTTTCTTACAACGAAAATGACCTGAAAACACCCATGCCAAAGCGTGTGTTGCCTCAACGAAAACAACGTTCGAATGAGATTGCAATTCAAGTTTCTGTGTCTGTGGCAAACCAATTGAGATCCAGTCGACGACCAGATCTCCGTGTCTGTGGGCCGTTTAAGCGAAATTGAGCCAAACGGTTAGTCATGAGATTTTCCAGCAAAGCTAGCTTTGGCAAATTTTCGATGGATCTAATCCTTGGAACTTTTTTTGTGAACACAGGCAAAATATTTCCGTTATTCTTCCTCATCGCTTTCCAGATTACTTTCGTCAATAGCTTTCCCATTCTATTGGAAACTTTCGTACATCACACCCATATTGAAAAATGGTGATACACAATATCGGAAATTAAATGGGCAATGCCACTTTATCTTCGATTCCAAAACTTTTTGAAAAGATTGTCTACGATAAACTTTCCCCACTTGTTGACTCCCGTCTGAATGGACAGCAACATGGTTTGAGAAAAGGTCGCTCAGCTACCACGAATTTGGCAGGATACCAAATTGACGCAATCTATGCCGACTTTAGTAAAGCTTTTCACAGAATTGACCACCCTAGTTTAATTTTAAAGCTTCAGAAATTTGGACTTGCCGGATCTTTACTTCGCTTTTATTAGTGGGCAGTATGCTGTGATACATTGATTGGGATCTTGATTGATTTATCTTGAAACTCCACCAACATTAAAAAGACTATTCTGGATAGGAGTACTACACAAGAAATGTCAAACGAGAACCGAAGTGATCTTTGTCACTAAGTTAAATCATTTAACAAACATTAAAACACGATCACAAAATTCCCTTAGGAGTTATATTTTGATACTCAACAGGTATTTTTAATTCAAGCTAACATATGGTTTTAAACTTAGTTTATGCAAAATATGGAAGAAATCACTGGAGCCAATTTTAGATTAAAACAATTTAAAAAAAACTGATTTCCATAAAAATAAGTATAATCGAATTATTTTAGGGACATAGCTTCAAGGACATTAAGTACCAAACAGCTCCTTCGATTCGCTTTATGATTTTCAAATGTGATATTTTGAAGACATTCCAAAAGCTGACATAGCTGAAACTGCAAAGCATTGGCAGCTTGAGTGAGTGATCCCTTGACCCATTTGATAGTGCATTTTTATTTTTTACAGATTTCATTTAATAACTTATTTTTTTTAATAAACAATATAACAGCTTCTACATCACCATGTAAATAACTCTAATAAGTTGTGAAATTCATATTAAATATATTAAAAAAACACAAGAAGACGTTCTTAGATTCAATCATCTTAAGAAAATGAACACAAACAATGCGCTGATTACGAATGAAATTTACTTTTTTTTCAGATGCGAAAACGGAAATTTCTATCAAACAAACGAACTAATAAAAAATCAAATTTATAATGAAAGAAGCAGGAAATGAACACCAACAAGAAACACACTGCTCCTGAAAACTATTCCCACCAGATAGAAACTTTATCCTTTCGGCCGGAGCTCGAATCGAACACCTTGGCTCAAATTATATGAGATCCTTGCTGCCACTGTCTAAAAGTTACTCTACGTCCTTTCAATCTAACTAAAAGCAAACGTGTTCAAGTGTAGCAGCCGTCCGTCCACCGGAAGTTTATGCTCGCCTAGACTCGATTACAGGACAATGTCCGTCGGTCAGCTTGTCTGTCTACATGTGACCGCTACTGGTATTCTGACTCCTGACAATCAATATACCTATAAAACCCTTGCCGACTAAGACCGCCCGAACTTTGCCCGTAAAATGACAAGGACTTTGAAAAGTGCCGGGTTCGTGGATCGGAGGTAAATGGCAGCCAGCGGCGAAAGCTTGCCAGTACGGGTAGAAAATAGCTTAGCCAGGGTGTCGCATAGAGCAGAATGCCGACAGAGAGCCTTTTTGGGGACCGGTGGAACATTGGTGTAAATTAAATTAAACAGTTTGTGAGCAGAATGAATAGTAGCACGAGTACCATAAAGGATGCGTTGTAATAGCATTGAAAAGAACAGAGCAGCATCTAGTGGATAGCCATCAGCACGACGAAGTATACATTAGTCTAATTCAGCTTTAGTTTAAAGTTGAAGTCAAAGGAATTTCATAATTAGGAAAATGGAGACGAGCTCGGTGTCCTTTTGTTTGTCACCGGACAGCGTGTACTTATATGATGGACAGTTTTGTATGCAAAGTTGCCGGTGGTATGCAATTAAAGTAAACTGCGAAAGTTTCGCTAATCACGGAAGTTTCAGGTGTTCAGTTTTGGGACATAAAATGTGAGTAAATTCAGTGATTTTACGGAATGATAGAGGAGTGTTAAAACGGAATTAAGAGCATTAGAAAATTTATCCCAAGTGCACTTTAATTATATTTCTGCTTTAGATTATGAGAAAGTTGGTTAAAGATATAAGCTCAAGTGCTAAGAAATCAATAAATAAATTTATTTGATCATTCTCGAAACTGGAAAAGCCAATTCAATTCCTCACCCCACTGAAAAAAAGCATCGAAATTTAAAAACATCTAAATCCAGTCGATTTATCTTAATACCATCAACCACCTAAAAAGAAATCACTCTACCATAAGCATTCCGATAACCGAATGAATTTTGCGAAATTGCCAGAGTAGCTATCGGAAAATAATGAAAACGCAAATCACTTCATCTTTTTTCCCCGACGTTTTCGCGAACTGTGCTGCGTCCCGATATCGCTATCTATCATCTACCCGTTGTTCATTTATCACAACATCATGTCATTTTATACGCTGAATTCCCGACGGCATGATGGCAAGAAGGCGATATGTCAGTGAAGGAGCTCTTCTGCGAACTTCAGCACAACTGTCATGCTGAAGGCATGAACTCAGGGAAATGTCGGGAATGAGACAGAAGTCTTGTAGCGAAAAAATGTGTAAATTTTTACTTGTATCCATTTCGAAGAAAATCGTTCGACATTTCTTGCCATTCGTCGCCATCAGCTTCCGCGTCGCAAAGAGCTCTAGCCAGGATCCGATCACAGGATATTTGTCATCAATTTGTTTCCCATCAGTATCATCGATTCTGCACCGTAATCCTCACGAATGTCTCGTGAACGAATCCTGGTGAAATACTATTTCGCAGCAGTACTTGAATGTCTCTTCCCAGATGGTTACGGAAATGGGGCTAAGCTGCACTAAGCTTGCTGACGGCACTGAGAAAGCGTCTTCGCGAAGAAACATGTTCCTTGTGTCGGTTACAAGTAGGAAAAATAATTTAAAGTCACCCGATGTAATGTTTTGCCAATAATGGAAGACAGGGCGTCAATCGAGCGCACAAAAAGTATTTTTCCTTCGCGTCTACGTAAAACTGAAGTGAATTGAGTTTCATTCACAAGACACGATGATATCAATTCGTTGCGGGCAATATAGTGCATGAAGAGGCCGGGAGGTGGTGGTAAATTCGACAAGAACTTGAAGGAAAGTTGTAAAAAGTGACTGCTGGTAGAGCTGATTGAACTCTGAAAATTCGCGAAATTCTTTCGCTCGATGGATTTCGCGATATTTGCAATGTCATTCAAATTTTTGTTTTTGCTTGGGTATTGCAAAAGTAGCTAAGATATAGTACCCTGTGGAAAATGACAGTTTTTAGGGGTGTGAGGTGATCGCGGAGTCCAGAATTAATTGAATCAGTTAAACCCATATAATTTTGAAAAAGTTGATTAATAATCTTAGTTAAGTTGATAAGACTTTGTAAAGATTCTGTAGAATTTTTTAAAGCTATATTTGTTATATTAATTTAAACTAAATGGTTTACTTGGTGACACGGTTTTTCTTTAAAAGATGCTTTTTCAAAAGCAACAATTCCTTCTGTACCAGGAAACATAATCTAAGTTTCCTAACTCAAAATGAAAACCTAGCGAATATTTGAAAAATAAATTGAAAAAAAATTAGAATTTATAGTAGAATGATTCAGCTGGCAGGTAATTTAAACATGTTTAAATTTTTCGAAATTAAGTGGGTTTTAGGTAAGCTTTTTTAGGTTGGAATGTTAGTTATGATCACAAATGATATATTGGCAGCTAGGTTAGGTTAGTAAAGAGCGCTGCCGGGAACGCGGCCAGCATTAGACCACCAGTTTGGGCCCATTTGCCACCCTCATAGACAACCACACGCACTCACACTTACAGCCATGGCACTTGCGGGATTCGAACCCGCAGGCTTAGTGAGCAGAGCTATCGAGCCCCCTTACATTGGCAGCTAAAAAAAAGAAGAAATTTAGTATTTGAAATTATTTGCATCCAATGAAACAAATAATGCAAGAACTCGTGTAGTAGTTAATCTAGACTATAATTAGGTATTTTGTTTCAATATGTATGTTTGGTATGAGCACAAAACAACATTTAACAATTTTAGGTAAGCTTAAAATTAATTTAGGTAAGCTTTAGGTAAGCAATTTTAGGTAAGCTGTTAAAAGTGAACGTTTTAAAGCTATGTGGCAAGTGGTTATAGGATGCATGTAAAATACTGAAAATCAGAAACTAAAACTTGGCATCGGAAAGTGAGTTGCATTGAAATGGAAAGCTAATTATGCTCAACTAGTTACCAGCCTCTATTATTGAAATATATTTTTGGCCGTCAGCGTAACGTATTGTGGTAGTGGTAGAGTGTGAGGAGTTGGGCATGAGTAATTGATGCTTTGAATCTATGCAAGCATTGGTATCAATAAAAGATGATAACATTGCGTTATGATATGAATTTCTTCGGAGATGGATATGCTTCATGGCTGCTCTTAATTAAAACCGTACCATTATCATTATCTTGTTGGAAATCAAGTTTTGGGTGCCGGGTTACCTGTTGTTTCGCGAAGTGCACAGCCACGGTGAGCTCGTTCCGTTTTTCCTTTTTCCACCTTATGTTCAATTTGATGTCTTTGCATTAAATTCAATATTCATAACGGTCTCTATTACGGTGACTACAGGTTGCATATGTATTGGACGTGATCGACACGAAGGCATGACACTTGTTCAGATCCGTCGCATCCATTGCCGCCTTGTCTTGTTGGTAGATGATCGTTACCTATACCTTAACGTATCTGTTTTTTGTTTTTATTTTTCATTTGTGTGCGTTGTTATTGCGGGATCATGCAAGAATTTTGAATAAACTTTTGCAACATTCGTGCTTTGAGGAAAAATTGCTTTTTGGTGTACTGTCACCTTAATTTATATCAACCGGCAGATCTCGCGCTAAGCGAAACCAATGTCGTATCTGATACTGACCCGAATCAGTATCACGTCCCTGGCTATAGCTTATTGTCTCTCTTCTTTCCTCAAAGAGGAATCGCTTTCTATGTTCGGAATGATGTTGCTTTCTCTTTACTCCCTTCCAATTATTCTTCTTCTGACCCGGAATGTAATCATACTTGGATTAGATTTAACTTCCATAAACACATCATAATTTTTTGTTTCCTATATCACAGCATTAGTGTGTCTAACGCCGATACTGACCGCTCTTTCGAAGCACTTTTTGTCAACCTTGATGCTCGTGTAGAGACATTTCCCTCTTCCAAAATCGTTCTTGCTGGCGACTTTAAAGTGCGCAACGTTTAGTGGGTCAGATATGCTTCAACTAAAAGCTGAGCACGTAGAAAATTGAGCTCTTTTGGGGATCTCATCACTTGCAGTAATAAGTGGACTGTCTTACTAGGGTACCGGATATTCCATGCGGAGTATTCAAGGCATCAGGGGAAAAATCTTCGCAAACCAAAAAAACGGGCAACTTTTGGTCACTTTTTAAAGCCTTGAAGAGTAGTTTCACCTATTCTAATCACTGCTCAAAGCTAATCTTTTTGCTGAATTATTTGCTGCAAACACTTCTTTGTCTCCATCTACGCAAATTTCACCTTCGATCCCTGAATGCAATTCAAATCAAGCGCCTTTACATTTTCGCACAAGGTAAGTCTCTAAAGGGCTCGCAAAGCTTGACGCATTCAAACCTGCTGGTCTTGATGGTATCCCACCCATGGTTATGAAACGCTGCGCCTCTTTTTTAGCTTAACCTCACGGCAAATTATTTCACTCACCGTATTCAAAAGGTATTTATCAATCGAAATGAAAACTTGCTCATATTCAGCCTATCCTCAAACAAGGAGAGGCTTGCGATCCCTCTAACTGTCGACCAATTGATCTTTGTTTGATTCTGTCGAAGGTTTTTTATTCACTTACTAATTTCCAATTATTGAGTTATCTAGATTCCCATAGGCTTATCAATGACAAACAGTACGGCTTTCATTCTGGTCGCTTCACTGGGGACTTAATGACATTTCGAACTGAGATGTGAATCGATGTCTCCATAATTTTGGTGAAGCCAAAGTTATTTCCAAGGCTTTTGATAGAGTCTGGCATGCCGCCCTTTTAGCCAAACTCTATGTTTTCGGTCTTGACTCCAACCTCTTAAAATGGATTAAAAGTTTTCTCAAAAACCGCTCACTTCAAGTTGTCCTTGATGAAACTGGGTCAAATATCGATACCATTAATGCTCTGTATTTTCTCCAAATCTGTTTCTTTTATTTACTAATGATCTCCTATCTGAAACCTTCAATCCAATCCATAGCTATGCTGATGACAGTGCCTTGGATTTTACTCGCTCTTTTGGTTCGTAAGCTCTGGCTGACTCTCGCGGATATCTACTGCCATCAATCGAGATCGTTTGTTTGAATCATTAAACAGTTACATTTCAATGCTGTTTTATATCCAATAAACTTTATGCTCCTTCTACTTCACAAACCTTTTGTGTCGATGGGGTAAGTATTCCTGACATGGGCACCCTAAATATACTGGGTTTCAAAATCTCTAATAAACTTAACTGATCCAACCATATTTTCGCTGTTGCGAAAAATGCAACGAAATACTTGTACGAAATACTTGACTCCATCTGATCTTACGCATATCCATAAATCTCATATTAGACCGAGACTTGAGTATATTTCCCATATTTGGGCAGGAGCAGATCACATTGCACTTTTTGCGTTAGAAAAAGTGCAAAGTAATGCTTTCAAGCTTATTGACGATGTATCTATCATTTCTCGCATTGAATCCCTTGCCCACAGACGTAATGTTGGCTATCCTTCACTGCTATATCGCTACTTTAATGGCCGTTGTTTTATTGAATAACCCGATCTAATTCCTTAGGTTTACATCTCCTTGTGCAACACGCGGTGTGCTAGTCACGCACATCCTTATATCCTTCACGTTCGTGCCAGTCGCCCTGTCAAATTCCAGGAGTCCTTCTTATCCAGATCAACACGAATGTGGAACAGTCTTCCATCTACTGTCTTTTCTGACATCTACAACCCTCAAATGTTCAAGCGGAACGTACACAGGTACCTCCTATCCTCTCAACCTTTGGCAGTTAACTTAACCTAGCTCCCTTACTGCCAAGGCTGTGCATTAGCATCATATGCTTACCTCCTGAGCTCTGGCATCATGCTAATATGCAACAGTTCGCAATGTTATATTTTAATGTCATATTTCGTACCATCTTTTCCGTTAATGTAAAGTAGTTTTAAAGAATATCATTGCCAGGGTAATCCCAGCTAATGTACAGGTTGGGTAATACCATTAGTGTGCAAGGAAAAAAAAGTGGGACGAGAAAATATTTCAAAAAGTAAAACCAATCAGAGCCAGCGGGCTAAAATAGTACAGCCGCTAGATTTTAAGTTTTCTTGCTAATTAAACTTTAAATTAGGCTAAGAATGTACTGTTAATTTAAAATAAAAAATATTTTTTTATATTATAATATCTAGACAAAGCATAAGATATATGAGTTGTTTTTTTTCCAAAAAGCGAAAATTTTTCAGGAGTGTCGACGATTTGAAAGATTTCAATTTCAGCACCTGCCCTTTCTACAGGGTTGCCAACACGCTCATCAAAAGCAACACAGATTTACAACTTAGTATTACTAATATGTCCTGAAAGTTTCATAACAATTTGATAGCTTTGTCAAAAGTTATCGCAATATAAAAATTTTTAAATTTTCCCGAACGCATTTTAGGCAACTAGCGCACACATGGGGTTAAAAAATTCCAAAACATTATACAATTTACATTTATAACACGTTCAAAACTCATTTCGCTAACTTAATTTTCGGAAAAATTATTTGTGGACGGAATAATAGGTATATTAAAAATATCACTAAAATGGCCGCTGGCGCCACAGGGTTAAAGATAATTAACATTTGGTGAGACCTGGACCTATTCTGCATATACAGGGTGATTCATTATGAGGTTTGGTTTTCAATAGGCTTTTTTGACAGATCACGCGTGACTCTTGTCAAACTGTAATGTAATTTTTATTCAGCATTGCTTGAAAAATTATCATGGAAAGAATTACACCGCAGCAACGTTCCCCAATTGTTCCAATCCAAAATCCGCTGTTTTACCGCATTTTTGGCTCATTTTGGGCTGATAAACAACTTGAAGAGCTTCAACAGCTACCACTACGGCCACAGAAATGCACTGTTTGATGTGATTTATGGGTCGGTGGAATCATCGGTTCATATTTCTTTCAAAATGAGTCCGGTCAGAACGTAACCGTCTATGGCGACCGATATCGCAGCATGACAACGGATTTTTTGCTACCTGAAGCCCGTGGTATCGGTGAACTTTGGTTTCAACAAGACGGCGCTCCTTCACATACAGCGAGAGAAACAATGGACTTATTGAGAAATCATTTTGGTGAGAACCTGATTTCACGTTTTGGATCAGTAAATTGGCCGCCTAGACCGTGTGATATCACACCTTTAGATTATTTTCTTTGTGGTTCCACGAAGTCTCTGGTTTTCAGGGGTAAACCAGCTTCAATCGACCCTTTGGAAGCCAACATTACTCGTGTCATTTGCGAGATACCGGTTAATATGCTGGAACGCGTAGTCCAAAATTCGACCCTCAGGATGGACCATTTACGGCGTAGTCGTGGTCAACATTTATATGAGATAATCTTTAAAAAGCATATGTCATAGAATGTTCTTTCGACTCACAATAAAAGTTTTACTACAGAATTCAACTTTATGCCTTTTACTTGAGATTAAAAACAAACCTCATAATTAATCACCCTGTATACCAATGTATCCTGAAAGTTTTAGCTCAATCGGATGGCGCGTTCCCGAGAAATAGTCACTGAATTTTTTTGATGATTTATATACAATATATATATATATATATATATATATATATATATATATATATATATATATATATATATATATATATATATATATATATATATATATATATATATGGAAATATGCTTTTTTGGCCAAATCGATTTTAATACTACATAAAAAAAGACAGAACTTGTGGTATATAAATTAATTCTCATACAACTGGGAGTAAACACTCAAAAATTTAGTAAACACTCTCAATATTATTCTCATTTGCCTTTTCTGGTTTTGGGGAAAAAGACATGGTCAAAAAAAAATTTACAATCACCAGGCAGCGGCCAGTGAACTGATGGGATTCAGCGAACTTTTTGAGATATTGATTTTGTCCTGGATTCAAACTCTATTTTGGTTATCCGAAGCTTTATAAAAGGCATTTTTAACTTTTTGAGAGAAATGCATTTTTTTCTGAAGATAAAAATTTCATTTATTAGAAAATCTAAAATAAATAAATTTAACTTCATCTGAATAAAATTTTCCGGAAACTGTTACTCTACGATTTTCATGTGTAACATTTTTGTGTCGGTAGCGACGCATTTTTTAAAGGCTCAAACGCATTTTGACCCATGCATGATTCTTGATACTATGTATTTTTATCATGCCGAAAGAATTCAGCTGTTTAGCTGTAAAATTCAACTACAAAGCATACAGGGAATCTCCATTGCTGTATTTTTCATACTTTTTTTTTGCTCTAGCTGCAACCAAAAACATGCAAAAAGAACTTGTTTCGAGGAGGTGTTGTTTGAGCTGCCGCGTAAGGTGGTTGAAATTTAATCAGAGTTAACGCTGATGGGCAGTGAACCAGCTGATTCTACCCATGTATATCTGGTTTGCCAAGCATCTCTTTCTTTCATTTCTCTCCAATATATCAAGAAGATTTGCTAAAAATTGCGTAAGTGTCCGTGTTTCACTTCCCCGCAGCAGTACAAGACCAATCAATATTTTTCAAACGCGTGATTACAGCTGACATTTTGTGGACATGATAATTGGAAGGGCAGTATTCCATGCCCTTTTGATAGCCCAAAATCTTCTGTGAATTTTGGGACCTTCATTAACATTTTTCTGAATAGTACACCTTTGCATACAAGCTCTTATACCTGTTTAATAATGTGCTCGTTAAAAATTATACTCTCTCTGTTTCCTTAATTTTACTGAAAAAACCCGCGCTTTCAAAATTAGATTTTTGCCATATATTTACTTCTGGTTTCATTCGTTCTAAGTACTATTTTCCTCGATACTGAATTAAACTCTTGAAGTGCCTCAGATTTTACCAGTAGCATGCAACCTTTCTCACTAATAATTTTAGCACCAAACTGCATTCGAGCCCACTTCATTGAGTCAGCTCGTTTCGGATTTGTATCTTGAAATCGATATTTTAGGGCTTTATCAGACTGTGACTTTTTGACTAAAGTTATATATAAATCGGTGACGCTTTCAACGCTTCCAAGTTTTATTCAGGTGGCAGTTAAAAATCAAGACACAAAGAGCTGTGAGTTTCAAACACACATTTTTTTTTCTAATTGTTTCAAAATAATTGATAATAATATAGAGAAGCGAGGAAATGTACTACATAATAAAGATTTATTCAAAATAATTTTAAGTGGCCGCAGAATAAATTAGCAAACAAAAATTTCATCAGCTCGTGGGCCGTGTTTCGAATCAATTCCTCTTATGGATTTTGTCATGTCTTCTACAATTGATACGGTCTCATCAACAACAACGAGTTAGCTTAAGATTTATAAGGATATAATATTTTTTCCATTAGCATGACGCTTTAAACAAATTTGAAAATTTCATAATTTTATCGAGCATTCTCTTGTCACATTTTTTAAACTCGTATTTGTCAAAAGTCACAATAAATATTTCAGAAAAAATATTTATTGTGCGATTTGCTAGCTTTCTTAATCCGAATATGAACTAAAACTAGGCCAGATATGCCAAGTCAAAAATTATTATAACAAAAATTATTTCAATCGAACTTTCCAATAGTTCTCAATACTTATTTATTTCATTATAACGAGTTTTTTTTGAAAGGGCTATTATCTCTTCCCATTATCTGCATAATTCCAACTTAGTAGCACAAAAATTTATGACTGATAAAACCAAATTTTTCTGTCTATCCACAGTTTTTCCTCGATTAGAAAGTTCGACTGTTCCAGCTCTGCTGCATTTCACTATCCGAATAACTTTTCCAATAATCTCTCTCTTTCTTGAACGTTCATCGTCCCAAACTCAATCATTTTATGTGTCACTTGTCTTCTTCATCTACGGCTGTTGTTGATGTTGAAGAGATCTCCAAAAAGACACAACAGCCGAAGAAAACTTTTTTTTTCGAAAAGTTATTATTAAAAAAGTTTTCTTCGATGGACAACTGTTCAAATAACTTTTGAGAGTAGCAACGAAAAACTAGAAGAGACAAGTTGAGGGATTTATTTAGGCCTAAGACATAATGTTTTGGATTTTCAGATAGAATATGGTAAGGTGATTTTGTGATGAAGAAGGGGGTCGACTGCAAAGACTTAATGATTTTTGGTTAAAGATTTAATTTGGGATATGATTAAATGTGCTGCTGTAAACAGTAAAATTGTAGAATATTTCGTTTTTTCCAAAAATTTCGGAAAATGGGAATTCAATCATGGATTAAATTTTCTTAGAGAAAATTATTTGTCACGCACCCATAAATATAATTTTCTGCTGAAATTCTTTAAATTTAGAAAAAATTACAACGTTTTAAACAAGTTTAAAAATTTTGCCAATATTTTAACTGATATAAAATATTGGTGAAATTCGGTAAGTAAGTAATGGTGAGATTTCATTCGTAATATTAAATCTAGCGAGCTCGTTTTTCGATGACGCGAAATAGCGTTTTCAGATTGCGTTTTGCTTAAAGTGCCGTGAAGAAAGCTGACGTGAAATTTTTTTTCTTTTAACACTCATGCAATCTACTTTTTTGAGATTTTTACTTTCTTTTGATAATTTAAAGCATTCGAAAATTAATTTTTCTTTTAAGGAGGCCGCAGTTCAAACTGCAGAGCACAAAATTTACTTGGGAATTGAAGAGTCTTCACTAGAAACTATATGTTTATAATGCCATTGGTGATGCAATTTACCGTAGTTTCTTTGTTTCTGAACGACAGTTTGATTTTGATTGTCCAAGTAGTATCCATTTCAGCACACTAGAGTCTTTATTTATTAATATTTTGGATTATCTGCAAAGTGTCTCACTAATACCTCTTAAAGTGATGCATGCTGCATTTGTTTAAAATTATCTCGAAATTTGTTTCGGCCACCAGATCCTTAAATTACAAAGGATTTATAGAGAGCTGCAGCTAAGACGGCGAGGACTAAATACAAAAGTTGGGAATATTATTACACTGCTGCGAGTATGCGGGCTAGGACTAAGCTATACACTTTCAAGTTTATATAAGATTGTTTGAATTACGAAAGTAAAAGTTCAAGAGGATACACAATCAAAAGGTTTTATTTAACAACTCTGGAAACGTTCGCTGAGCTACTGATAGAGTTTTTGTAAGCCGTTTGTTTTTGTAACTCGGACCGAAATAGGTGTCCGGTTATTCGAAGAAAAATATGCAACGAAACTAGCAAAATATTGATGTATTGTACGTTTTATTTTTTTCTTGGAACAGCGTAGGGATTAAAGCTTAGCTGCAATAAAAAAAAATTTTGTTTCTAAATACATTCTTTTGTGGCGTGTCTTTTAATTTGATCATACAAACAGATTGTTTTATGGGCAATTAGATTATTTTATAAGTGATCGAAACACTTAAGAAAATAAAGGAGAGCGCAGGAGACAAAGTACCTCATTATTATTTGTATCTTTTGCCAACTAAGATTTTATCGGACATACATATATTGTCATGTGTAGCATCTAAAAGCAAGTGTCCCAGGTTCTATCCTCATAATATTCACGTTCCGCCTTTAAACAAAAATTTTGTCGTATTTAGATTTTGTTTTAAAACTGGTTTGCTTGTTTTTGTTAAAAAATTCCAAGTTGGCTTTTTCAATCAGAAAGTTCTCTTAGAACTTCGAAAGAAAAACTCGAACTCCGGAGCGGACGAGCAATGGAATTTTCTAGAAAATTTAAAAAAAAACATCGATTGCTGACTAGTCATAATCAAACGGATAGTTTCAGCCAGATTTTGCGAGATCTTTGAATTAAATTCTGTCAAACATAAAAACGACATGAAAATTGCATGCAATCTGTACGAATTCCGATGGACTTTGAATCAAAATTATGGAGATTCAATATGTGCGTTTTTTTTTGCTCCGATACAGAACAGAATAGAACTAAGCCACAAAAACAACGATCTAGCACAAAACAGCAGTGCATTCGCTAATACTGACATAGGTTGCTATATTCGCTGTGGTACCAAAAAAAAAGGTGAAAATAAAGGGAGCAAATAACGAGTATACACTACCACAATCGATAGAAAATAGAAAAAAAACTAACAAAAAATTACCTCTTTTAACTTTCTACACATTATGAGGGCTTTTTTTAATTTCCTAACTACCAAAGCATTCAACATAACCTTGAAAAAACCAAAGCCACCTCACAGCAAAAAAGATAGATTTTAGAAATCAGTTTTTTTTTATCAAATTTCAATTTTAATTTTCCATGATTCCCGAACGGTATCTACATTACTTTATCGTAATTCAATATGGACATGTCATGCAAAAGAACGGCTCGGTTTCATTCCAGATCACTCAACATCAACAAACCTTGCATATTTCATGAATTTTGTTGCTAAAGCCTTCGAGGCTTATCTTGAAGTTCACGCTGTATGTACAGACTCCTCTAAAGCTTTTGGCAATTTTCTTCTTTCTAAATTACACAGATTTGGATTTTTTTATACATTATTAAATGGATAGAATAATACCTATGGGACTGATCTTGCTGTGTTCGGTATGATTCCTGTATGTCCCGTCCTTTCGAGCCTAGAACTGGTGTTCCAAAAGGTTCTATTATGGGTCCCCTTCTCTTCCTGTTTTATGTGAATGATGTACCGCCGCTTCTTTCTTGTGAATGTCTATTTTATGCCGAAGATCTAAAACTCTTCGTGAGCATAAAGTCCATTGATGACTGTAACCTTCTTCAATCCAACCTTAAAATCCTTGAAATTTGGTGTCAAGAAACAAGCCTCTTCTGAATACAAAGAAATGTCAAACACTGCTTTTTTCTCATAAAACTCAGCTTACTGTACTCCATTACTCGTTGGATATCCATGTGCTTTCTTCTCTTGCCTGCGTCAAAGACCTTGGGGCTATGTTTGACAAAAAGCTCAGACTTGATGTACACATCTCAGATTTAGTCAATCGAGCCTCTAAACTGTTAGGCTTTATCTTAGGATCGTCGCATACATTCGAATCTATGCAACCAACTTTACTCTTATACTTTTTCCTAGTCTGTTGCGTAGTCTCCTCAACATGAATGTGATAAAAAATCCAATGGATCCGTGCAAAGGAAACTCACTCGTTCGTTCCTTTACAAGCACGGTATTCTTCTTTTAGATTTTAATGATCGTCTTTCCTTTCTGAAGCTTGATACACTGTCTTTCCGTCGAATATATCACGATCAATGTTTTCACTTCCCAATCTGCCGCAACTTTTCACAGGATCCTATTTGTGAAGACATCAAATTCCGTCATCAACCGCGTGAAACTCGGTGTCCAGTAACTTTTGAAGTATCTACTTTATAAAGGTTATTAGTTTGTGATCACGGTTCCCATCTTGTCTGATGAGAATCAGTGCATACTTTCGAACCACTTAGTTAAAATATTTTTTTTCAATTCAGTCTCCAACACTACAAGCATTAAGATCGCAAATCAACAGCACCGTCGAGTGGTTACCGCTAGAATAATTTGATCATAGTTTAACAAGTGAAATATCCCTTGTGGCACAAAGAACTGTTTCTATTTTTATTTTTCACCTTTTCGTGATCATTTTATTTCGATTTATATTGAATTCTAAATTTTCCAATATGGTTATGTGTGGTGTATGCAGTGAATCAGCCCAACGAGGCAAAGATACCATCATATGTTGCGACTGCAACATTGTAATTCATACTAAATGTGCGGGCCTTGCTCCATCTGATGTTGCTTATTTGAAAGACTCAAATAAAGCGAAACAATGGAAGTGTAAAAAGTGCAACTTCAATAGGCGTTATCAGTCCCGTTCAGATGATACACCTGTTAAATCAAATGTGCCAACTACATCCAACGATAAAAAGGAACCCAAACAACTTTGTACCTCACGACCTGATGATTCGTTACTGATATCAAATGCTACAACTGTTTCAGGCTTAACGGGAAATGATTTTCAGAAATTAATGCGTAAAATTGAAGATCTGATTGAAAGTAATAACTTTCTTGCGCGAATTCAACAGGAGATGACGAATCAGTTGAAGGACACGACGGCTAATATGATAATTCTCCAGGACAAAATCTTACAACTTGAATTAGCTAATTCAAGTAAAAATAAACTTATAAACAGTTTGGAAGTGCGCATCAACCAGCTGGAGCAAGCTGTCAATTTAAATAAAGTTGAGTTCTCAGGTCTTCAAATTGATGATCCCACGAACGTCAAGCAAACAATGCAAAAATTCTGTGAAGAGCATCACAAAGTTAAAATTGAGAGCATCGTTGATGCCTACGTTAAACGTGGAAAAAATAACAGCAATCCGAAAGTTGTCGTAAATTTTCGTTCAGCTGATGATGCATTACTATTATTAAATGCGAATAGAGGCAGAAATCGTTATGGTAATAATACTTATTACATTAATGAACACCTTACACCATATTGCCGTAAGCTATTATGAGTAACCAAAAATAAAGCAAAGGAGGCTAATTTCAAATATGTTTGGTGTCGAGGTGGTAAGATAATGTGTCGAAAATCTGAAGGCGATAAAATAATATTCATCAGATCTGAAAATGATTTGGATTTTTTAGAGTTAGCACTCTGGAGGATAGTGTACCAAATGATAATTTTTGTTTTCAGTTTAATATTTTCGATTATACTCTTGAAATTTTTTATGTTACTTTTTTCGAAATTATGCATACGATTTTTCTTGCTTTAGAACATAGCTGCCTTAGAATATGTATTATCATCTATTATGGACAGTATTTGATTCACAAACCTTCAACAAGGACAACTTTTATTGAGTTATTTACAATACAGTTTAATATTTTCGATTATACTCTTGAAATTTTTTATGTTACTTTTTTCGAATTTTTGCATACGATTTTTCTTGCTTTAGAACATAGCTGCCTTAGAATATGTATTATCATCTATTATAGACAGTATTTGATTCACAAATCTTCAACAAGGACAACTTTTATTGAGTTATTTACAACAATAAGTAACAACATGCTTTGTTTAATGCAGGTGTTTCTAAATGATTTTCACGTTGCGGCTTCAAGTGTTGTATAGTGATGAATATTTTCCAATCCGCTTAATTGGTTTTTGAGCTGATGAATTGTTTAGATAACGCAATACAAGATGACGAACTGACATGCAATGATATCTCTGAACTTATCAAGCAAGTAAATCCTGGTGTAGGTTGCTTCAGTATATTTCATTCTAATATACGTAGCATTTGTAAAAATTTTGATAACCTTATCCTAACTCTATCTTCGACGAACTTTTGTTTTGATGTAATAGCTTTGAGTGAATGCTGGAACGTTCAATGCAATGTGCACAAATCGAAGGATATACAGGCTACAAAACGGATAGAATTATAAATCAGAATAGTGGTGTTGTGGTTTACATTAAGAACTCATACAATGTTTCTCATGTTGAAGAATTAGTTTTCACCGGAGCATCTGCTCTTTTAATTGGCATTAATATGGTGAACAATGCCGTAATTAAAGTATTGACCATATACAGATCTCCTAATTTTTGTTCTACAACGTTTTGCTCAGAATTAGAGATGTATCTGCAACATCTTAGGCAAGGTAGTGTTATTATAGTGGGTGATATTAACATAAATTTACTAGACGAGGAAAATAATGAGTACTTCAATATGCTAAGTGAGCTCGGCTTTATATCATATATAAACCAAAGCACTCGGAGAGGTAGTTGTTTGGACCATATTTTTGCTAACTTTAGACAAATATCTTTTAATAGAGTAAAATCAGCGGTAATAAACACTGCGATATCCGACCATAAAAGTATCTCTTTATTTTTATATTTAAATTCTCGACAATCTGTTTGTAAGAATGAGGTGCCCAGCATATCTACCAATAAGCGAAAAATTAGTTATGAGCTCCTTAAAAGTAAACTGGCCTATGTATCTTGGAACGAAGTTATGTCCTGTGATAATGTTGACACTTGTGCAAGGAAATTTCATGACACGCTGAGTAATCTCATTGTCGACAGTTCATCTACAGTCCAGAAATATGCTTCTAACTGTCGCAAACTGAAGCCGTGGGTAACTTTGGGGCTCATTAAATCAATTAAAAAAAAAAAAGTTGGGTATTGCCTTGAGAAATAATCCGAACAATGAACAACTCAACAAGTATTTTAAAAAATATCGAAATAAACTAAATTCTCTCATTTCTATTGCTAAAGCCAACTATTTCAAACGAATCATACAGGAACATAGCGTGGATGGAATGAAAATTTGGAATGCAATTAATCTAGCTAGAGGAAAGAAAAAAGACCAAACTCCTATTTATGCTCTGCAATGCGGTACTTCTATTTTAAATATTAGTGAAAATGCCGAGGAAATTGCCAACGTGTTCAATAATCACTTTTGTAACATTGGGAAACGCATGGCTCAGCAAATAGATCATGATGTTAGCAGATATAATACAGATGATTTCGGTGCATCTGTCTTGATAGATACTGGCATATCTGTCACTGACCCTACATTGATTGATACTGTAACTGAGCATGAAACAATACACATAATTGACGGGATGCATGGTGGTTCAAGTCCGGGTTTTGATGGCATCACGGTTGAATGCTTAAAAAGTATTAAAGAGTATATTAGCAAACCATTGATGTTCTTAGCAAATTTAAGTCTTCAAACTAATTCCTTTCGTCAGATCTATAAAAAGGCCATTGTCACTCCTATTCACAAAGGCAAAAACAAACTAGATATTAATAACTATCGTCCAATATCTCTGACATCTAACATATCTAAAATTTTAGAGAAAGCTGGAAAGAAACGTCTAGTGTCTTATTTAGATGAACGACAATTTATCAACGCAAACCAATTTGGCTTTAGGGCAGAACGTAGTACACAAGATGCCATTTGTAAATTAACTACATTAATCATAGAATCAATGGACAAGGGGCAAAAGTCTCTTGCAGTTTTCCTTGATCTGGCAAAAGCCTTTGATTCAATTCCGCATGTAAAGCTAGTGCAAAAATTGCGTCAGGCTAACTTCTGCCCAAACTGGATTAACTGGATACAAAGCTATCTGACTGATCGTAAGCAAAAAGTGAGAATAGCTGGAAAACTAAGTTCCGAGCTCTCTTTTGAATATGGAGTTCCACAAGGAACAGTTTTAGGCCCTATCCTTTTCCTTATTTATGTTAATGATTTGTTCTCACAGCATATAAAAGGCCACCTAATTTCATTTGCTGATGATACAGTGCTTTTTGTGGAGGATGGCGATTGGCAATCTGTAAAGCTGAAGACTGAACATAATCTTACTTTATTGAAAGACTGGATGAATTTTAACCGTCTCACTCTTAATGTTGATAAAACTAATTATGTAAAGTTTGCCTTATCACGCCGTGGTCTTCCTGAGGAACTTGATATAAAAATTCATTCTGTTCATTGTGACTCAAATTGTCAATGACCACGATTAGATTGCGTTACTCAAACGAAATATTTAGGAATTATTATTGACCAACATTTGAAATGGGATATTCAAGTGCAAAGTACAATTAATAAATTAAGAAGGCTCATACCATTGTGTCTTGAAGTTCGCGCCTTCTTAAACCCACAAGCTATTAGAACTTTATACTTTGCGTTAATTCAGTCAGTTTTGCAATATTCAATTGTTGCATGGGGTAGTGCTACACAAAGTGTTCTTAAGCCTTTGATTGTTACCCAAAAGACATTGATTAAAATATTACTGAAAAAACCACGACGTTTTGACTCAGTCCAACTATTTCGGCAGTTAAACGTTCGACCAGTAGATCAAATTTATAAATTAAACATATCCATACAAACACTTAAAGATTTATTAGCAAAGAAAATACGAGTTAATACTAATTGTACAAGAGGTGGTACCGACGAAACCCTATTACTCCCGTACAGACTCACGCAACTTGCACAAAGTCATTTCACATATGCAGGTATTGAAACATTCAACAATTTACCGAAAGAGCTTAAAGATATGCGCAACGTGAAATCATTTAAAGAGGGCCTTAAAAAATACTTTATGAATGTATGATAACTTAGTACCTATTTTTACTCTAATTATTTAGTTTTCGTTTTTAAAATATGCAAATTGGTTAACGGTGATCTACTTTGGAAAGCCCTTGAATTATTGTGTGCTTTTTAATCTACTTACTGTGGTTATATTATTTAATTAATAAGCGTAATGTTGATTTGATGCTATTTTCATAATTTTTTATATTGTAAGATTAATTTTCTGGCTCCTCACCCCTAACACAAGGTTTGTTTCCTTATAAGGGGGAGTTGTGCAATATATTGTTACTATAATGTATAATTGTGAAATAAATGCACTATGTAAAATAAAAAAATTATGCGCATGGATGCAGAACCTCTAGCTTCAGCAACAATAACGGAGTGAAAGTAGCGAGGGTCGCTAGACGGCTAGACTTCGAAGTCTTGTGGACATTTGGGTTAGACGGGGCCACAAAGTGCTATGCTTCTGCTTTTTCTACCTGGGTCAGTTCCTTACAAAACGCGGTTGGCTCATAAATTTGGAAGGTATTTCTTTGAGTATCGGTCGGCCGACAAAGCGGGAGGAGGGTTGCAAACTGTCAAATTTAAAACTGGTTTTTCGTGGTCCGTAAGTTTATAGGATCAAAAATCTCACATAACTCTGTGTTTCGGGAAGAAACAAGAAGAAAAAAAAAACTACTTAATTTTTCTTTACTTAACCAGCTAGAAAGCAAAGCTTGTTTTATTTTTGGTGTTTGTTGATATCACTTAGGTTATGAAAATAGTGACCAAATTTCCATTGAAAACATGATATTTTAAATATTTTGATAATCGATTTATCGAAAGTCATTAAATACCTTACTCAAAATTTTACAAAATAGCGATAAAAATACACAGTCAACAGATAAAAATACACTTAAAAATAAAGCAGTGTAAGTGTAAAAACTAAATGCATTAGATATATGAAAAAAAAAAAAAAACATGATAACTTCCATTTCCTTGTTGATTATTATCGCTTTTCATCGATTTGATAAGGAATATTTGAAAAATTTAGAGAGCGATATTTTGATAAGACAGCGATGGTATTTTTTTCCATTCTCAAACATTATTGTTGTGGCTTACATGTATTTTTCCTTTAAAAAGTCTGCAAAAAATTTCTATTTGGTATTGTTAATCGGGTTTTGTTTAAAAAAAAATCATATATGTATATATCATTGCATAGTCACATGCAGCTAGTTATAATCACATACATAATTCAGTAATAACACCACCGGATTATCGAGCATGAAATCATACAGCACTAAATCATTTTCGTAAAAGTATCAAAACATTTGAAGCTCCATTTTTGCAATCCGATTTTTTTTTTCGAGTGTGAAATGAGTGTCATCATACCTCACTTTGTCCCTGATTTGGCTCAGGTACCTATTTAAAGGTATAATGTCAATTCAAAGCTTGGTGTGTGGTCCCTTGTCCGAACATGGATTCGGAGCAGGGATCTCACATATAACTCTGCCCACTAGATTTGTTGTACTCTGAGTTAACCTTATTATATTACAAAAGCTTGAGGCAATGGAAGTAAAGGATTTCATTGATACACGCTTTTGAAGTATAATAATGTTAACTCTGAGTATATAATAAGGTTAATTTTTTATACTCTTTTTGAGCGTACTCAACAATGCAAGTTAGTTACATATGCAAGAAATAAATACTCGTAAATATAAGAGAGAAAAATTAAATATTATTTATAAACCTACGACTTATTCTACAAATATATCACTAATTCCTTTTCTCCAAACCCACTCTATTTGTTTTTGTCATTTGTTATTTTTGAAGAAACTTTTCCATTCTTGATCTTTCTGTTTCTCCTTCTGCTTGTTATTTATACGAAAAACAAATCTTATGAATAATTCAATCCCTATCTGCGTACAGCTTCTAAAATATACTCTTACATCTCTTTATTTATATGTACTCTGTTCATCACTCTACCCTCATCTCAGTATCATCTTTTGTCAATCATCCAATTTTCAATGAATTTCCCACGGCTACTTCGAATCCTCCGGGGGCACGAAATTGCTTTTCTTCTTCCATTCCTACTCTCGCAAATAATACAACTGACGTTACGGTCGTTTCAGCATACCAAGTATTTAAGTCGTATGCCGTGATGTTCAGTTTCATTTAGATTCCGTCGAGTCATTCATTTTGTCGAAGTTGTGAAGTCAAAGAAATCCTGACGGGCCAAAAAAGTGGACAGACAGACAGATAGACTGTGAAAGTACAGGAAAGAGCAGCTGTCGAAAATGTATTTCATTATCAAAATTACTTTGAATATTCATTAGATGGGACTTTCAATGGTCAGTATTTTTGCCACAAAAGTGTGATGAAGTCGTGGTGTTTTTTCAGAGGAAATGGAAGAAGTAATTGCTAGAAGAGGATTGAATTTAGATGGATCTGTTAGTTTTAGTATTATAATACATAAAATTCTACAGTAAGCATTAATTGATCAGATAATTGGATTAGAAATCAACGTTAAACTCATTTTTAAAAAAAGTGATCAACAGTTCTTATTTCGCTTCACTTTTTTCCAGCAACGTAGGCAACAAAACTTGAAATTTTCAGCCCCAAAAAAATTCAGCATAACTCCATATCTTCTGCGAAAAAAATCATCTCAATTCCGATCCATTTCAAATTCAAACTTTCCTCTTTCGTCGCGACATCCATATTAATTATCCAAATCAAAAGAAGCTGTTTGCATTTTCTTTTCGAACTTATAGGAAACTTAATGTCAGCTTGCTGTTTTTTTTAAAAAAAATCTGTAATAAATGATGATTATGACTGAGGTGGTAGAATCATCGTTGCAAAGTGGCTAAAGAAGGAAGGCGAAGAACACATAATAAAAACTTTTGGAAAAAGGATAATAAAAAGGAAGAGAAGTTCCGAAACCATGACTGTATAAAATACGAGAAGATTGCTTATTTGACTTTGGCACAACGACCAAGTTTTATGGTGTTTCGGGAAAATAAGAGGAAACTTTTGTGATCCTGGTGGGATGGTTCGAGCATTTTTATTTGGATCTGTAATTAGAATCAACACTTCAATTAAGCGAAGGGTGGTTAGTAGCAGGAGAGGAGTTTTGAAGATGAATAGATTTGTTAGGGATTTTATTGTGGATTATTCAATGACTTGATGTTTCAGCGTATTTTAAGGGAATTTAAGCTATAATTCTAAATGTATTTTAAGTATATTATATTTTACTGCAGCTACTGATTTGTTTGCTGTAAACTAAAGCAGCATTAATTTTCCTGCATAAGAACAAGTTTAATATAAGTACTTACGGTAAAAAGATAATAAATTTATTCAATACTTGATTTCAAAAAGAATTTTTAAAGAAAATATAATGTTCGGAGATTTAATGAAGTGAGTCCTTGTATCGACGTTTAAATGACTTCAGTAACGTAATTTAAGACAAAAATTACAATCATAAGACTTTCCGATTGGAGCTGATTTACTTTTGAAGTCTTAACTGAGACTTAACTACTCGGTTAGTTGTAAATTTTTGGCTTATTTTGTTCACAACATGTGTTTGAATCGTTATTCGAATCAAGATTTTGAGTTTTTACAATATGATGTGAAACTTATTTAATCCTCAACGTCTTAAAACGGTAGCTTATCACAAAAAAAAAATAGTTTTCAAACAGCCGTAATTTATGTTCGCGACATTTGATGGAAATTTAATGGATGCACAGGCAATCCTGATAAATAAAGTTATCCTGTAATGAAAATATGCAATAAATATTTAATTTTTCTACATTTTGAGTTTTTTTTAGAAGCGATGTCTGAAAATCTTTCTGCTCCTATAAATTCATTCATGAGATCATCCGCCCAGTCATTTTGGGGTGTACCTTAAATTATTTCTGCATTGTCTACCCTGGGTAAGGCTGAGTGATCTAAAGGCTCTTGATTTGACTTGATACGTTCAAAAGCTTTTACGACTGCGATATTTAATTCGGATTTTTGCTCTGTTTGACTGACCATATTGGTACAACTTAACATGGCATGACCAAATAGAGTCAACTGTTCCATTAAGCTGATAAATAAAACATTTGAGATTTAACGGTATTAATGTATGATACGCCCAGAGTGCGAGCGTGAACGTCTCCAGGCTAATGTCATACCATCTTTGTCCCAGTAAAACCTTGGTCAGTTTTAGAGTAATTAGATTGGAGGCGTAGGGTTGGTTGACATTGTTCCTAACTAATGAAGGCTTTTGCCAACCCTTACATAGTCATCGTGCTTGACATAAACAACCGTGAGATCGATAAAGGACTAAACACCCAAACGGAGATAATTTCCAGACATTGAGTACGGAAGGTCAAGCAGACGGACGTAACAACAGAGAATTGTAAACGAAGGCATAACATACAACCACTACATTAATAGGGATCATTTTCCCCAAAACGTTCATTTTCCGCTCTACAATTGTTTGAACTTTTCAAAAAACCAAAATGTCGGTTCCCATTTTTTTTTTTATTTCCATTGTATTTCTGTCTCCAAACAAGTCTCTTCACAGTAAAAGCAAATAAGTTAGCATACATCTCAACTTAAAACCGGTAGCTTTTTTCCGCAATTTGAGGAAAAAGAAATCTCTATCCGATGACGCGATGCAAATTCACGACGCAAAACTCTACAGATTTAGTTTGACAATTTTTCTAAACTGCAGATGAGCGTTCTCTGTAAACGGAACTTTCTTATTTAAAGTGGAAATAGGAAAGTGTAAACTTTACAGCTACTTTTGTATGAAATACTGGTTTTGAGTAAGTTAAAAAAAATAGAGTATGCAGCGTCGCTTACTAAGGTGTCAGCCCGAAAATGATCGAGCCTTTATATGTGGTTTTGAATACCACCAGAGCCTATGATTTTAATTTTTTTTGTCTTTACTATGTATTTTTTATCTTTGATTTTTTTTGGTAAGAGATGTATACTTTAGTAAAAAGATTGGTTGTATATTTTTAATGGTTCTAGATTAAGAAGTTAAATATGACAACTATATTCGTGCTATTATACAATTGTCTAAAAGTACGAATATAATTGCCTATAGTATATAGGGTCCGAGATGTGTTTTGAAAGATTTGTCAGACACCTTTAGCATTTCCGGAAGTGAAGTTCATTTCAACAAAAAAAGGGGCACGAAAACTTTTTATTATAATACTCGTATAGTAGGAATCAAGCGATTTCAAGAAAAACGAGATAAGCAAAACTGATGTCCCTAGAACTGTGAGGATTGATCTAGTAGTGCATTATTATGCTACTGGGTGTTTCATATAGATTGCGGGCAGTATTTTATCTCCGCAATTAGTAAAAATATATCAAAACTGGTATTTATGCAGTAAAAAATCAAAACAAATAATAACAATGAGAATAATAACAATAAAGGTAGTCAATTTATTTTCTTTTACTATATTTATCTCTACTTTATTTTTGTTGAGAACAAATTGTTTTTAAATGGATTTGTTTTTCTTGGATGACTAAAGTTGGATTTTTTTAACCAAGCGGTTTCGAAAGTATGCTCTGATTCTCATCACATATCTGCTCATAGTACATACTTGACTGATGTGACCACTTGCAGTGAGAGATCATTAATTTTTGTTTAGGTTAGTTGTGATAAATTTTAACTTGTCTATATCTTGTCTATAAATCAGCATAGACAAAGTATATCGTCTCTAAAACTTCTCAAAGCAGAGAATAATTGATACGGGAACTAAACTGACATTTGCAGTAAACTGATATTTGCATCCCAAATAAACTGACACGATTGTGTAGGTTGACCATGACCAATCTAAGAACTTAATTTAAAATAGCCGGATTGCTATCCAGACCTTTCAACATCATCAATGAGCTCCGAAAAGGGGATGGTCTGGCCTGCCTCCTCTTCAACCTGGCGTTAGAGAAAAGAATCCGAGACTCTGGCACGTCAACGAGAGGGACTATCGCCCCCCAGTCGATCCATATACTGGCTTATTCAGATGATATAGTCATAATTGGAAGATTGGAATTAGCTGTACGAGAATCCTTCATCCAGATCGAGCCAGTGGTACAAAAGTGGGGCTGCACACAATTGAAGGAAAGACTAAGTACGTGGTGGTAGCGTGAGCAGGAAAAACGCCTAGGATTGGTCAAACCTTCAGGATAGTTGAGCATAAATTTGAAGTAGTACCATATTTCAACTACCTTGGGTCAATGGCAGCAGCCAATAACAATATGGAGGAAGAAACACGCGGGCGGCTACTCAAAGCCAACAATGCCTACTACAGTCTGCCAAGGCTCTTCAAATCCCGAAATCTCACTTGAACATCAAAGCTCCTGCTTTACAAGACCATGGCCCTGCCAGTACTCACGTCTGGATCCGAGACATGGGTGCTCAGCAAAAGGCACTCTGACGTCATAGCCACGTTCAAGAGGAAAGTCTTGCGGAGAATCATTGGCCTCATATATGAAGAAGGGTGATTCCGGAGATGCTACTATCATGAGTTGTTCGCTATCTACTTAGAGGTAGATATAATTACGAAGATAAAGCTCGGTAGACTCCGGTGGGCAGGGCACCTAGCTCAAATGAGCGAAGAGGATGCGGCTTGGAAAACCCTTGCGGCAGATTTTACGGCAGACGACAACATGGGAGACCTTGCCTGCGCTGGTGGGATGGCGTTGACCAGGACGCTGGAGTTGAGGGGTGCAAAATTGGATGACATCGGCTCGCGATCTGGTCCGATGGAAAGATGGAGGCCAAGACCTAGCCCCGGCTGTGGTGCCCATTATGAGGATGATGATAATTGTGGCACGTTTATTATTCTATCTCATAAAAAATTTGTGCTAAGAGAGAAATATGTTAAGATACGGGGAAATTAGTTTGAAGTTCTTTCAAATATTCTAACAAGAATATGTGAAAATAAATAGATGACAGACAAATAGAGAGATAATATTTTACAGTACAAAACGAGATGCAACTTTTTAAGTCTTTTGGAAAAGTCAGAAGAATGCGAAAAAAAAATTATTGCGGAAATACGGAGAGAAATCAAACATTCATTTCATTGTTTCTCCAGCTTAAGGGGGGAAATACATGTAAAATCGAAAAAAAATTGCTTATTTCAGATTGATTTAATATATATATATATATATATATATATATATATATATATATATATTGTTTATTTAAAAAATTTTAATATTAAAATCTTAAAGTACATGTCTCACAGTAAATAAAAATATTTTTTTAAGAATTTTTCAACACAAAATGGCGGCGATGCGAGCGAATGAAAAAACCACATCAAAAACTGCCTCGTACAACTTAATGCCTTTTCCGGAGAACTTGCAACATTCAGAGAAAAAAAATATGCTAATGAGATATATAATGCATAGGTGAATTAATAAAATTTATAAAAACATTAACTTTTTGCATTAATTTAACTTTTTAAAAATTAATAAAAAAATTATTTTTCTGAAATTACAATAACATGTAGGTTCAACAAGTAGATAATACTCTCTTGTAGATGTGGTAAAATTTGAGCCGGATCGGATTAATGTTTTTTGAGATATTTTGTACGGAAGTTGAAAAAGCACTACTTTGAGAGAAACGCGTTTAAAGTTTTAAAGCTTCACCGACCTGGGGAACGCCGCGCTGCTTATAACTAACTATAACTCGAGAACTAATACGAATATCGCTTGTATATTTTAAGAGAATTTCAAACATTTTGATGTAATAGAAAAAAATCGATTTTTTTTAGCAGTTACATGTATTTTCCCCCTTAAGGGTGTTTAATATTACTTGAACTTATAAAACCCTATATAATTTCTGCAAAAATGAAAAGGAAATTTAGTTTTGACACACATTCTAGACACTCCTTTTCGTTTTTTTTTCAATTCAGCGTTATGCCAGAAATATATGAAATAAGACCCGCAGTATAGTTATTTACACTTTCCACCTACAACACTATTTTTTTTACTAGCACATTAATAGTTTTTATAATATAGCTATTTAAGTAGAATCATCCCAATTTTCATAAAAACTTGAAGGAGAAAAAAATGTGAATTATCATTTTTGGCTTTTCTTAAAACTTTACAAAATTTTGTCATATTCACGTTCCCATACTTAAAGTATCACCTGCAGTTAAATCCCACACAAAACCTTGCATCCATATCTTTTGTATTAAATTTATTTGCATGAGCTAGCCTTAAAGCGAAATTTCGATTTAAATTCAAAATATTCCTTTCAGTTTCATGAAAACTTAGCCACCGCCTATCCTATCTCCTTCAACGCAATATAATATTAAATGAAAACCATAGGCCCCATACACAAACAACTCGAACCATTAAAATGAAAATTTATTTCAAAATATCATCTATTTTCACTAACCGAAAAGTCTATGAAATAACAACAGCACAACTGAAAATAGAAGAAAATGAAACAAATAACAAGAACACACTCACTGACACACTGCGATACAAACAGACACCATCTGACTCCCATGAAAAATTCGATAGCTTAAAACATTTCCCAGAAAGGACATCGTTTCTATTAAATCTCAGTTGAAAGTCCGCACCAGCAAGCTGTTGAAAAAAATATGTAGAAAAATGGGTCTGCCTAAAATGGAAAGTATATTCCGCCCGTGCGTTTTGCGTAATCGAGAAAGGCAATATACGACGACCTCGAAAAATGAGCTCGCAAAAGGGTTTGTTTCTGCGTTTCAATGTGTCTGGCTGGGTTGGCTGGTGCGCTTCCTTTGCGAACCGTGTAAACATTTGCACTTTTTGGCTTTACGAAAAAATACATATCAAAGAGGTAGGCACAAGGATTGTTGTCATTATAGCTCCATCTTGTCTTCGAGTTCAGGCACAGTAGCTTACACAGGCTAAGACTACTTCACTGCCCGGTTTTGTATTCTGTCGGGGTTGAAACGGGATGGTCCCTAGGGTCCTTCTATTTTTCTCTGTTGCTGTTGCTTTTTGCTTACCGGTTTGTTTTTTTGAGACTTTTTCAGTGTTGTTTCTTTTTTGTTTCTTAAAAAATTCAAAAGTGATGACGACAATGGTGAAGAGAATTTAGATGGTGAGCTGAATGATGATGCGGCCAAACAACATTTGAATAACGCCGGACGGAAAAAAACCCTACTCAAGGATGCTTTTTTTCTAGAGCTATGCAAATAAATAATTCTTATCAAATGGCAAGGCACTGTAATTAGGGTTGAAATGGACGTGAGTAGAAGACTGGGAGCGAGAGTAGAGATGGGTGAAAGTGATAGGGTTACAATTTCATATAGAAAATTCTATACCAGGATGTTTTTCTGCTGTGCGGAGAGTTTTTACATCCTGGAATTCTTAATTTGTTGGTAGAAGTCTGATATGAACTGTTTTTAGGGAAGAGTTTTTCTATGCAAATATTGTTTATCGTGAATTTTCTAAAGCAATTGATTGTTGATTCTCTTTAATTTTGTTAAATTTTAATGATTAGAGAGTTGTTGAAGGGAAATTAGATCATGCTACAACAGTTTTCTGTCTAATTGAAGGGAATCAAGTGCAAGAGTTTCTTCTTAAACAAAGTGCTTACAGAATTGGTTAATCGTCTGAGTGGAAAATGTTCAGTTGAATGTACCTTACAGCGACTAGTTATCAAATATTCTGGGCTTAAAAAACTTTAAAGCCGATATACGTTGTTTATGATATTTAAGACAAGAAGGGAAAAAGTGATTGCAATTTAAGACTTCTAGTTGAAAAATAGCTAACTTGAATTTTTTTAGAAACACTTCGGACACAATTCTGTTTCCTTTTCAAAACTCTTTCCAGCTGAAGCAACAAAGTGCTGATATTGTGCATCTAAAACTCAATCTTTCAATCAACTTTACTGTTTCTCCTTGCTATTCCACAAACATGCAACAGCTTACAATCGCTTAAAGTATTTCCGAGGAAACATTATCCTCCAAAAAAATTGATATTTGCCTTCAACCACCATTTTACTCCTTCGCTGCTCTTATAGTACATTCCTTCAAAAACCTTTCGTATCACGTTCTTCTTTTGCTCTCAACAGGTAGCAGTAGTAAAATGATAAATATTTTCCAGGAAAACATTTCATACCGCAACCAGGAGTTCTTTCAAAGAAGAATCCAGCCGCCAACATCTAAATATCTTTGTATCTCTTTCCGAAGAACGACCCAAGGGGGAGTACGGGGTTGGTTTGATGAAAACGATGCTACTCCTGCTGATGATGATACGATGCTGTAGAGCTGACAATGAAAAAGGATACGACTACTAAGAGCCAAAGAGAAACAATAAGCCAGTGAATATGAATATAGGATAATGAATAGAAATATGGTCTGGGAGCGTTGAGGATGGTATCGTTATTGTTGGTGTTTGATGGAAGTGAGACTCCTGTGTTCGCATGACGCACGTTATTGCCGTCGTTCGTAGATTCTTGTCCTAAAAGGGAAATTATCTTTGGTAAAAGAGAAAATGGAACGGAAAATTCAACACAGGAGGAAATCTAATTAGGTGTTTGCTTTAAGGATACGTGAGTGCGTGAATGTGTGTTTTAGTATAAGAAAACATGGCTTTGATGAAAAATGGAAAAGGTAATATTATTTTTTTGGAGGGTTTTGTGATGGAAAGAAAAATGGCTTAGGGTGGATTTAAATATTTATATTAAATCATTAGACATATTTGCTATTTTATTTAGTTATGTTATATTCATATTTAACAGACAAAAATCTAGTTACTCGTTATACCATGAAAATATAGAACAAACAAAAACAAATTAACAAGGACATTAAAGGATGAAACACAAGAGAACAAAATTGACAGCAGTATTCAAGGACAATACGAACAAAGGACAGATGGAAAGATTGATGAAGGCTTCGGAAAGTATTTTCATAAAAAACCGACAATTTAGAGGCCGTACACTTATCGAATTTAAGCTATCGAATAAATTTTACACCAAGGTCTTTGAAATTTTTTGTTTATATAAATATATGTATATTGTGAGATCTCGCAATGTTCATAGTAAGATTATTGGCAGCGAATCAGGTATGTAAAGCACTTAGGCTGTTTTGTAATAAAGCACAGTCTTCATGCGACTCGATCACTCCGAACTTTTCAAAATCTTCAGCTTACTAAAGACGGAGAAAAAACTAATGCTATAGAAAAGAGGACCAAGATTAGAACCTTGAGGAATAAACGATGATGAATAAAAGAGAATTGAAGAATATGAATTAATAGTAACAATACAAGTACGATTTGTTAGGTTAGAGGTAAACTAAGACAGGAGAGGACCAGTTATGCCATCATTCTTCAGCTTTTGAAGAAGAAGGTTACATTTGAGAGAATCAAAATTTTTCGAAAATTAAGTATATAATACGATGATTTGCTTTCGATTTTCAAGAACGGATGCAACTGTATAAGTGTAGAAAAAGGTTGAATAAATTTGATTTACTCTTGATGAAACTGTGCTGCTCATGAGGTAAAGTATGTTAGGTAAAAGAGTAGATTCTCTTGTGAAATACTCTTTAAAAGGTCTTGATACAACAGTTAAATTTTCTATTTAATTTTATAGCTTTATGTATTTTGTATATATTCGATTTTTTTTTTAAGTAGTTTTCTAAGGAGAAGGGAAAGCGCCAAAGGATATATTATGCTACTGAGTCTGACTCGGCTGTGCCAATCTCCATGCAAAATTTATGTTTAGAGCAGACTCTGGCAAGTCTTCCATGCCAAACTCGCCAACTTACTCATCTTTCAGCTACACAACAATTGCCCTTCCCGCTGTGGCACATGCATAGAAACAAATAACAAAATGTTCAAGGTGGCAACACACATGTGACGACGGACAAGTGTAGAGCAAGAACTACTGAGTAAGGAAAAATTGTCCTAAAGGCTACTAATACGTCACGCGATTATGCACACGTTTAACAAATAAAGCCAAAAAAGGAAAGAATGTGTAGTTAATGAAAGGAAATAGTTTAATAGTTTAGAATTAATATCAAATATATATGGATTAAATATGAAAAAAAACAAAATAATCAATCTAGGATTGCAACTTCTCCGAAAGTTCATATGGTGTTCTTTGGAATGAGCTGTGGAAAGTAATATTCGATTTACTACAATTTCACCACGAAATCAAACTTTGCTGTCAACAAATTCCAAATCTCCTGCTCCAATCAAACTTCTAAGGATCTCATGGACAGTTTCATGCCTCGGTACTGCCAATGGACCCAATTTCTATATTTTGAGCTCCAATATTGCTGAGCCCATCAATATCAACTGTTGAATTCTTGGTCTTCACCAGCCTGCAGATGACATTATTGGCAAGTTTAGGAATCGTAATTCCACCACTGAAGTGAAAGAATGAATAATTAAGTAGGTAAATCTCATAACTTGTTAAAATGGTTTCAAACTGGTGACTTCACTTGACCAAGTTCTAAAAGAGGGGTACTGAATGAAGCTTAGCTCTTTTTATATGTAATTATGTTCAAGTGCAGCAAGAAGCAGTGATCCTGTTCTTTGTAGCTATCCATAGACATGTCTCTATATAGATATGTCTCTCAAAGACCCAGTGGAACTTCTTCTTCTTAGAATTTCTTTGATTTTCATAAGGACCTCTGCAGGAAGGTCTTTTATTATATACTCTGAGATTAGTTATGTCTGAAGGTATTAAATATATTAAGATCAATCTGCAGGATGTCAATGCTTTGTCTTTTCTTTAAAAAAAAAAAAACTGGTGACTCTATAAGATTCCCCCTTTATTGTGTTAGTACAGTTGCCACGGTTTTGAAGGAACATATTCTGCGAACTCAGCTTAAAAGAGGGCAAAGATATTTTAGGATGTTAAGCGACACCAAGGACTTGTGTTCTGGTAACTAATCTTCTGGATGCCGCCACACTCGCGCTCATCGGGAAAATTGCGGGTAAAAACGCGCTTGTCTTTTCATTTAACATATATTTTCATCTTTTACTTCCGCCGTTAGCATAGAAGCTGAAGGATCTAGTTTAGTATGCTGAGCATACTGCACACGCACTGGTTTTTAATAAAGCCTGTAAGAGTAGCATATATAATGTCTGGCTTGCCTACAGAATAGGCAGGAAGATGCAAGAGAGACTTCAAAGTTGTGAAAGGTCCTAAACAAGTACCAATCTGTTAAGGTGGACTTGAAACGCTGAGACTATGAGTTTACCAAGTCCATAAAGGGTTTAATTCAATAAATTTGAGATTTAAGGGTTAAGGATTTAAGATTTAAGGGCTTAATTCAATAAATTTCCGGTGGCTGAATAACAGAAGGGTTCTTTGCATCTGGCGAAACCTCTTGTACTTCGTGGTAGCAGGAAAAGCTGATATCTAGGTATATTTTTGGTCACCAGTAAAAAATTTCGGGGCTCGATCATGTCGTTTGAGTATTTCAAATCACTGTAAAAATGAGTGTGTACAATTTCGCGGAGGAAACGTTTTTTCAAGTCTAGGAAAAAAATGCTCCCCAAAAGGCAAGAGCAGTTTATGATATAGCTTTTAACAGACCTTTTTTCGATTTTTATAGGTCAACAAAAGCTTTAACACACTGATGAAAATATTTTTTACCTCGTACATGTTTCGCTGGATATTTTAATACCTCGAACGCATAACTATGTCGTTTCTGATTTCAATAAAACTTTATTACTCAAAACCTATCAACAAGGCTGATACGTTACTTAGGCTGCCAATCACACCAAAAAGCAATGAAGAATATTTTCGATTACTAAAGAATCTAAATAATGAGAATAAATGTTGAAATTCAATATATGAGCTTATTATTATGATTAACGTTCAAAATGATATCGGCTTTTTTACGTTGGAACATCTAATATTTTTCTACATTGCACTTACTGTCGAACATGTTTATTTTGCTTATCAAAATACGATTCAGCTGATATTTCATTCATTCTATAGCTCAAATAAGACATAAATCAACATAGCGCCCAGCGTGGCCGGTGTGGTTCATGGTTTGTGTTATATGTTTTGATGCTTAACCCGGTTTGTTATGCATTATATGTTTTGATGTTTAACCCAGTGATTAGTTTAAATAAAGAAAGAAACAAATTAACAATATGATTTCATATTTGGCTAACTAAAATGCATATTGTTTTAACGTGACGAACTAAAAAAAATTGTAATTGTTTTCAACACAAAGATAGCTCGTAGCAAGTATTGTTGTACTTCCCTTTTATTCAGAATAACGCTGCTGAAGTTTGGCAGCATGTAGCCTGTTTATCAAATTTTTTTTGTAATTATTGCAACAAGTACTTTGGAAGCAAGTGATATGTTTAGTTATTACCTTTTTTCTAATATTTTTTCTAATATTTAGTTGTAGAAGTAAGTTGTCTCGAAATTAAGTTTCATGTGATAGTACATACTATAATATTTATCAAAAGTATTCGAAGAATGCATACTTTTACGTAAAATCTTCAATATGTACTGCGTAGTTTTAATTCCCAAATATTACTATGCTTTTTAATAGTATTTGATCCTTCTTAATAAGTTTTTGGAGCTCAATTAATTACCAAATCCAATACGACAGCAACATTTCTACATTGGGTGCGGAATTAAAGCTCTTGAAAACTAGCTAAGTTACGGATTTTGTTGTTGAATATTCATGTTTAAATGGATCAAATTATTTATTCATTACAGATCATTAAGCTTGGAGACGTTCATTGAAACTCGAAAACATTAAACAAAACAAAACCGAATGTAGGTGTCCTTTGATGATAAAGTGGAGGCTTGGACATATTCTGGTACAACGTAAGCGAAAAAGTTTCGGGTGTCTAATAGGTTAAATTTTCCGAAACAAAGATTTTCACAGAATTTCGAAGATATCAACAGTAGCCTGTGAACTCAGAAAAGATCAAGATGTTTTACTTATAAAAAAATTAGTGCCCTTACTCTGCAGTAATATTTGGATGTCCACTAGATTTTTACAGCATCATAGGTATTGCATGTACATATATCAGCTATTCAAAAATGGTGCTCTCAATTTTAAATAGATGGAAATCCTTTTAGTTTTTTCTTCATTTTTACTTGTTAAAATGAGATTTAATTTCCTTGGAAATTTCCACGAAAACATCATTGAACAAAACACATCTCTTGCACCACCATTTGCATTCAGTTTTTTTTCCGCGATGCGTTGTAGATCACCAGAGTAGACCACTAGTATTAAAACCATCATAACTAAACTAAGATCCCACCAACCGTAAAACTTTATAAGCCTAACAAATCATGTAAACGAACTAAGCCACATTCGCAGAAACCTCGAACTTGTCCGATAAATTTTCCATTTTTCCCTAGCTTACCATATATCTTGGTCACTTCGACCGCAGCCATACAGATTAGTTTTATGTTCGTTAGTCATTTTTGTTTGTACGTACAAATACAAACATACAAACATACACATCTCAGTATACCATTGGAATTTTATGAATGATGGCCTTAGAGAAAGATTCCACTTTCATGCCGGCAACGCGAAACACTACGACCGAAGCCTTGTATGCTTTTAGTATTTTACCATCCAAACATATGTAATTCGAAAAATACCAGAGGCTCAACAAGGACTGTTGTAGTCTTGATATATCTAAGCTCTACTGGGAATAGAAAACGCCAGTCAGATAAAAGCATTGAACGTTGAAATAGAGGAAAAAAAATGGCAAAACTACAGCCGTCTGAAATAAATGGACTCGAGGGAGAAGAGCGTTGGTATCGGGATTCGCCTTCGTTTGATTGTTGTAATTCCTCCAGACCTCGAGTACCTGATGCTGTTATACAGCTGGCGTAGTAGTAATCGTTATCAACGGCATCAAAAGGACATACAGCCCAGAGTCACTACAACAGTTCAAATTGGCTGATATTTGTGCAGGGATACAGTACAAAGTAGAGGGCGATTCGTATTTGGAGGTGAAATAGCAAGGGGTGGCATTCAGCTAATGGTGTGTCACTCATGGTCGACTGAATCTTAATTTGAAATAAAAGACATACGAAAAATGTTGGCGCTAAGTCAAAAGTAGCATTATTTCCTTTATTTGCATTCCGAAAGCAGAATGTGAAACATTAATTTATTTAAAGCACCAGAAAATAAATTGAATCCAAACACTTTGTTGAAATTTCACATCCGTGTCGCAGGCACCTTTGTTCATATTAATGCGACAGGTCATCTGTTTACCCTTCGATCGCTCCAACAAGACAAAGAAAGATAAATTTTGTGTCCAACACACAAGTCCCAAGCAATTTATATCCGGACCTGACCCGGTTCCAACATCAACTTTTATACCATCTTCTGTTTCCGGCCGAAAAAACGAAATTTTCAAGTTTAAAGGATAAATGGAATCAATTTTTCACTAGTTCCACTCTGCTTTTGTTATCCTTGAACGAGCGACGGAAACTCAAAGGACATCGACATATTAGGCCAGTAGCCCAGATCATTTCTTTCGACCGATGGACTTATCTCTTATCTCACGCCCTCGTTACCGTACCCATCATTTCAGCTCGGGTTTTTATGAGTCGGAAACCCTGAAAAATTGATGACATGTTGTGACATTCCTAAGATCCTGAAAGATTCGTTCAGCTTTTTCTTTTCATCTGCACCACCTCTGGTCTGTGCATGTGCCCATATGGTTGATTGAAGTGAATTGAAAGGACTTCGAAACCGGAAAGAAATCAAACGAGAAGGAGACGTCCAAAAGCTTAGGGCTTAGAAATACATTCTTTCATTCATTCCTTTCCATTCACTATTGATGATATTACTTTTACTGGGGAATTCTCATTTGTACGGTTTTCAGGAAAGGACGTGGACAAGTTTTTTTTCCACAGAGGATGATGCCTTAGTCCTTATGCTTAAGGTCCTTGGTCTTAGTCCTGACGTGACAAGATGAAAGCAAGTCCTGTGACGATAGAGAGTGAATTTTAACTGGATCACTGATTTGACAGTTGCTGGTCATTTGGCCAGTAATTTTGTACTTGTTCCACGTCTTTTCGCCCTGACGTTTCCAGTCGTCTTAGCTCTTCCGGCAAATACCTTTGCGGAAAACGAGGCAAAATCTACGAACCTAAATCTGGGTCTGATTTATTCCATATAATGCTTTTTTACGAGCCAGCATTCTACTGTCTGCAATTTCCTAGACAACTTCAAATTTATTGTACAATTTGGTCGAACGGAACCAGAAAAAGAAGAAGACTCGGCGATTTATTCATTTTCCTTTGACTTGGACGAAACGAATGGTTCGAGGATGTTGCAGGAAAATTCTTGTGTGGTAGAAATGGGGGTGGTTTGTAGGGCATGGTATCTGTGTATGGACTCCGTTCTGACCTTTTTACGTGAACTACAAGGAAACCTGGAAATTGCTTGATAGAACGAATAGTGACATAAATTGGTTGATTCAATGAACATTTCATTGGGAGCGTCGAGAATGGTTGTAGTTAGGTTCGTTAGAGAGAATTTCGATTTGAGCTGAAGCGAGCTGATAAAAGTGATGTGTCCGTATAGATTTGCTGATTTTCGGAAGTTTGTTTTTAAAGCAGTTGGGGCTGTGATCGAATATGGTGTTTTGTTGGAAATTCTGTTAGACAAAGATAAAAAAGTTTAGTCGTTTTGTCAATTTATCTTGCTTAGAGAGCCGAATTTTTTTTAAAGAGGACAATTTCATACTATTGGTAGGTTTAAATTTCGCCTATCACCAATAATTATGAACAGCTTATAAAGCAAATCGAATCGTGAATATTTAGTCTGAAGTATTGTTGACTTTTTTTTTGGCAAATAATCAATAAGTGTCAATAGTAACACTATGGTAAACTATGATTTTTGCTTTGGAATGAAACTTATATATTTTTGATTCTATTAATACTAACTTAGAAACAAATATTTAAAAAAATTTTATCTATAGGACCCAGTTGTAATATGATATGTTGTAAATAGCCTTTTTTGTCATATTGCTGATCCCGGATTTTGCTATGAACTCCGGAAAACAATGGTAGCCTGTGGGTATTTTGTGAGTAAACAGGGCCTCACTCCTAAATGCTTAGAGGATTTTTGCACAAACAGTTTCGGATATTGACAAATAAATAATCTCTGGGGTACTGCAAGGCAGCCAACTAGGGCCGCTTCTGTTTAATATTTGTACATATGTCGGATCTATGCAGACGATCTGAAGATGTAGCACACTATTCAATCTGAATTTGATTAAAATTCTTTTAATCAAAGCTCTTATCGCTTGAGCAATAGTGTACCCAAAATAAACTTCTTCTTAATATTGACAAATGGCATGCCATAAGTTTTTCCCCGTAAGACCTCTTTTGTAAATTTTGATTGCCGCCTGAGTAATCAGCTGCTGAAGAATGTAGACAGAGTTATGGATCTCGGTGCCGTTCTGGATACGAACTTTCACTTTAATCTTCAAAACGACAAAGTACTTGCAAGAGCCAGCAAGCAGCTGGGATTTATTAAGAGGCGCGCAAAAGAATTCAAAAACATATGGGTCACAAAAACTCTATAGGTACATATCTTTAGTTCGTCTATCACTCGAATATGGGTGCATCGTCCAGAATCTTACTTTCAATATTCAGAGTGATATACTGGAATCTGCAAAAGCAGTTTGTTTTTTTTTGCCTTAGACTTCTATACCATCCACGTGATTTTAAAAGCCCTCCATCATATAGTTACAGACTAAGTCTTTCAAATTTGACAACACTTTCTTCAAGGAGAACATTTTTATGCTCATGTTTCATTTTTGATGCGCTTAGGGGCTTGATTAACATTGAATATAATTGCAATAACATAACGGTAAATAAATCAGCATAACACGTTTATGGTAACAGAGAGCCGATAAAAAGATGTGGTAAAATATTTAACAAATTTTTCAACTACTACTCCTCGTTTATCTCTAAACTCAGGTACAAAAGTGCTTAAATTCTAGCGCAAAACCCTTAGAGACGACCTTACTTCCTTTCCTTGGAATTTCCACCTCAAATCGACAACCAGACAACAGTCTGGAGCATATTATATTGCTCATTTATGATATTTTATTTAAGTTTACGTTGAAATATACACCTTGTTTGGTTTGAAATAAATAAATAAATAAATTGGCCTTGCTAATGATATTTCAAACAAAAAAAAAATACATTTTTGAATTAAAATTATGTTTCTGTTATCACACATGAGATTAATCACTTTGTCAATTTCGGTACAGAAGCAGGCTGAATACTTCAATCTAACGTCGCAATAGCTACAGTGATTCAAAAGATTGAACGAAGAGTCTCTCTCAAATTATGTATTTCCAACGTGATTTTGTGTGCAGAATCGTTGCAGATGCTATAGTTTTATTAAAAACACAAGCTTATGTTGAACTTTTAAGGGTGGTTGAGAGACTATTGAAGACATACGTCGCTCTGGACAACCTTTGACGTTTTCAACGGACGAAAACTCTAAAAAAGAAACAAATTATTCTCTAAAACCGTTTGTTTGGTGATGAAGAGTTAGAAAAATATTTCAAAGAATCTTTCAAGTCTTTTCGTTTGATTTTGTTGGATATTTTGGAAATGAGATGCGTAAAAGAAATACTCTGAACAATAGGACTTGCTAAATTACATAATAATAGAATGCGTTACAATTGTTGATGAGAGATGGATTTATGAGTTCGATAGGTGAACATACCAACAATCACTGGGACAGAAGTAAAAAAAAAGAGCAGAAACTGAACATAATATGACAAAGCTGCGCAAAATCATGCTCATTTCGAATAAACAAAGTAATAAATATTACTATTTGGCCCTACTAGAGCGTTTGAGTGAGAAAACTCATCAAAATCAAGCAAAAATAAGAAAGAACAGCTGATAAATTTTAATAATAATATTTTAATCATAATACTCTATCACAACGAGCCACAATTGTGACCGAATTCAAGACCAAAAACGCTCGAAATACCATCAATCAACCACCGTTGAATATGGCCCCGTATGATTTTTCGAGAAAATTTTGAGAAAACAGCTTATGATGAAATATTACTGTTGAGACATCAATTTCAAGAATTTTATTAGCAACTACACTCAGAAAATTTAATACCATTGAAGACATGATTACGGTCTTATAGAAACATAAGGATAAAATTTCGCATGAATTCCTCAGAAATCGGACGGAAGTAATAGTATTTTGGTCGCAAATGTAACAGGATCAAAACTATCAACCAATTACTTATTATTAATAGCATACATTGCGTATCTAATGGGATGATCCCATAATGTCAATAGTATCTACTATTAACAACAAGCAAGTACCATCTTTATTTAATGATAGACAGTATTGAAATTATGGGCCCGTGTCATACGAAATTGTGTGTACTATAGTGCACGAAATGGTATACAAACGGTATAAACTAATAAAACGGTATAAAATAAATGATTCGATCGTCTCATAAAATCGTACTACGTTGTATTGAATTTCCTTTGCAGATTGCATTAAAACAGTAAAGTGCATTGGTCGTGCTCCGTTTTGTTATTTCGTTAAATACTCGTTTCAACTAAATAACGTTGGAGAAAGGTTTACTTTTCCTCGGCGTACTAAAAAAATCGTTTTTGTGAATTATTCTATAAACATGAATTTTATTTGGTAAAAATGAAAGAAGAATTTCCCTTATTTATTTGAAGTTTGAATTTTTTTGCAAAGAGTGGTCTCTGAAAACTTTGTCTAATCATATCCAATCGTACATAGTTGACAAACACTGGTGAGAATGTCTTTCGCATCAAAAGATATTCGAAACTTAGATATTTGTAAAGTTAAAATTATCATTATCATCACGCATTAAGTTGAAGTATTTACCAAATAATACATGTTGGTTAGTGTACTAATTAAGTTTATTTTAATTTTAAAAGAATTAATAAATATTTTGATACTACTGAAACGCTTTATCCTTTTATTGTATATGATTATATATAGGGTAATTCCATTGAAAATCGACCAATTTTCAGATAATTTTTGAACTCACCTCCTTGGAATTTAGAAATATTTTGGTATCCAGAAGGTCTGGTAAGCTAATTATCGAAAATGAAATATTTTTGGGAAATATGGTATATTTGCGGAAATATGGCCACTTTAAGTTTTTGAGAAACGTCGGCTCGTGTTGCTTTCAAAAAATTGTATAAAATCTTCTACTTTCCGTAGAGCCTTCAAATATAGCTTACTGGAAAGGAAAAGGTGTAGATATTTTAGCAAAAATAGTGCGGGAAACATCCTGGCCAAAAAAGATAAAAAGGATCATTACAGTGTCTTTTATCCTTGAATATTTCAAAATGCGCACCTTCGATTTTCTTCATTTTTTTATATATTGTAAACAGTTATATAAACTACAAATGTGCGAAATTTCAAAGTGGAGCTCGTAAAAGTACAGTCGTGAGAAATTGTTAAAAGTGTGAAATATTGTAACCGCTGAAGAAAATTTATAGAAAATGGTACCGAAACAAGGTAAAACTTACAAAATATGGTACGAAACAATTGTATGTTTTCAAAATAGATTTAAAAACTGTTTTGCAATGTGGTTTTTAGCCCGCAGAAGATTCTAATCCAGTTTCTAACGTAGAACGATCTGTATAATTCCATTGCTTATAACTAATACCACTCACGCAATTTTCATCAAATTTTTTTCACATGTACTTAGAATAACGGCTGAGTCAGGGCAATCCTGGCAGCTACCAAAATACCAATCTGTTTGTAGAGGAGAGCATATCATCAGAGATAAATAGTTCTTATAATTAGCCAAGCTTATATCGGAACCCTTTGTTAGAAAATTTATTTTTGATCAGCTACCATATTTTGTAAGTTTTACCTTGTTTCGGTACCATTTTCTATAAATTTTCTTCAGCGGTTACAGTATTTCACACTTTTAACAATTTCTCACGACTGTACTTTTATGAGCTCCACTTTGAAATTTCGCACATTTGTAGTTTATATAACTGTTTACAATATATAAAAAAATAAAGAAAATCGAAGGTGCGCATTTTGAAATATTCAAGGATAAAGGACACTGTAATGATCCTTTTTATCCTTTTTGGCCAGGATGTTTCTCGCACTATTTTTGCTAGAATATCTACACCTTCTCCTTTCCAACAAGCTATATTTGAAGGCTCTACGTAAAGTAGAAGATTTTATACAATTTTTTGAATGCAACACGAACCGACGTTTCTCAGAAACTTCAAGAGGCCATATTTCCGCAAATATACCATATTTTCCAAAAAAAAATTATTGGTGCACATAACTCAACTACTTATATTCATAGTGAAAATTTCATTGAAATCTGACGATAGCGATAAAACACCGTTGGTCGATTTTCCGTGGAATGACCCTAATTATAATAAGCCCATACTACGAGGGGGTACTATTAGATCTATTGGCATCTGCATATTACTTTAATTAGAGATAATAATAGAAGATATAGATTACACATGATATACTTAATAAACCTCACTATTATTTTCATGAGGTTTTCACGTTATTTTTACAGGAGATATACATTAATTCAATATGTAATAATAGATAATACAGTTCCCATTTTCTTAAATTTATTAGCCTACCTATTGTTTTAGAGAGTTATTCACAATTTTAATAATTTTTAAATTGTTGAAATAATATTATAAATTATATTGACCATATTTAATGGGAAAAATAATAAGAAAACTATTAAATTCTTATTGATTTTATTGGATCATTTTCTGAGTGTAGTAGTCTTGGGCAAAAAGCTTGAACAAACAACTCTTCGCATGACTGCCTGCATACGAAGAGTTTTATAATTATTAAATAAAAACCAACAACGAAAAAAAAAATCATTCAATACCAATAATTTTTTATTATTTCATTTCAGAAAATTTAATTGAGAAAACTGGAAAATTGTATTTAAAATTTATTTTTTGAAGCTTTTAGTATGGTTAACTATGCTTAAAATTTTTTAATGCGGTTCATTTGCTTTAAGGTTTGTATGAAGAGCATTAAAAGCTTGGAATTGATCTTCTGTGTTAATAAAGGAATACAAATCAAACAAACAATTTCAAGTACAATTTATTATCAAAAGCAAATAAATTTCCATGCCATGACACATTAATTGTCAACCTTTTCCAATATGTGAAAATTAAAAACAATCAGATCTTTAAGTTTTTGCTAGCACTTAAAATAAGATATGTTGTTACATTTCATTATGCATGTCATGAGATAATGGTTACCCACAGTGGGCGCATTTTTTTTATTGCAGATTTTACGTCAAAATGTTATCGAAGTTCTATTTTTCACAGCATCGTTTGAATCAATATACGTTTTCAATCATTATTTTGACAACCATATGATCATAATTTATTGTCAAATTCTTAAAAAAACCCCAATTGCAAGAAACATCTATTTACAACATTCACATGCACCAATGCAGTAAATCATTTAATTTATGCAATTAAAGCTTGCATCGCGTTCGTCTTTTGCCACTCACTTACATATACTTCACATTTTCATTGGTTTTCATGCCACATCTGTTGTACCACCCCGTTTCCCAATGCAACGAATCACCTGCCACTCCACATCGTGTTCAACAACTACGAGTATGCATGCATACTTTATCAATTCATTAGCCATTTTGTTTGTTGGCCCGTTGTTGATATCATTCTTGTTGTCATTGCCCTCACCAAACCCATTCACAATTATAATAGACGCTTGAAGCGATGGTGACGGTTATGGTGACAGAAACGTATGAGCCTCATCAATATGTATGCGATCGTAAGTTTTTGTTAAATTGAGCGATAAATTCATCTTGTGCACGCATATGTGGATGAATGGGCTTGATGGAAATAGGAAACTTATAGTGAATGGTTAGTACCAGACAGGAGCGTTTGTTGTATTGTAATGGGGGCTGGCATTTATATGGATATCATTCAAACACAAACCTTGGCTACACAGCTTAACTAGCACAGGTGAGGTAATTATTTGTAAATAGCAGCAACAGATGGGGAGCCCGGTCGAGTGAGGCGATTTTTGAAGAAAAAAAAACAGGTTTGTGAAAATTCAACTCATTGGTTGATTTATTTACATGTAATTAAGACTTGATTGATAATATTTGATGGGATTTTTCCGGAAAATTTTCCACGTGATGCAAATATATAAGCTCTTTCAATTATTCTAAAATTTTCAAAAAACCTAGAAATAACAAACTGGAAAAGAAGTGCTTTTAATGTTTTGCATGGCCAGAGAACAAAATACATATATAGTTTTCCATATGAAAATGGCATAATAAACTTGTTCCATTTTTAATGTGATTCGTAAAATATAGAGCGATAGAATTTCAGTCAAACAGTAATTCATACAATTTTTAAACCATATATTTTCGGTTGTAACTAGTAATTGAACAAACGGATTTCTCGAACAAATGATTCTTTAATTAGTTTTGATCACAACCAGTTCTTGTTCTATCAAGTCACACAGAAAAAATCATTTGCAGAAATCATAGTTCCACTCGTTATTTCATAGAGCAAAATGTTTCCTTTCCCTCAGTAATGACTTCGTATCATGCAATTCTTTCATTCGTTGCTTGCTCGATTTTTTCTTCGCTACTCACATTTTTCCTAGACAGACTGAATTATCTTGACAAATGTTCAGACCTACGGGCAATACGTCTTCTTGCAACTAAGACTAATTGAAGCTATATCGTAATGACCGTCTTGTACATTTATCCTGCAACTATCCTCTTTCAATTTACCACCGTCACAATGTTATTGATAGAATGTTTTTGCCATAGCTTTGCCAGACTTAGTGTCGAAACAACGACGACAACTCATTCCCACAACCTATGACCACTTCTGACGCAAATTAATAGCTTGCACTTTCACCGGTTCGTTGGAATTGTTGGAAAGTAGATGAAATATTGGCACTGTGGGTTGTTTGAGTGATGTTTTGTCTGAAAGCTTACGGCATATTTTTTCTTGACATTCTTTGTCGAATGGAATTTCATGAAGAAGAAAGCCATGAATGCTTATAAAGTCTGCTAACTTGGTTACAACAACTCAAAGAGGAACAATTCGATACTAGTAATTAAATAGCTATAAAAGAGTTTTTACTTACGAATGATTTGAGTAGATTTTGCAGCGAATCCTGAAATAAATCAGAAGGAAATCATTAAAGATGGCAAATTTAAGGTATATGTGTTTTACATTTTATTTGAAAACGCAAAAACCATTCAGCCTGAACTATGAAACATTATTCAGAAAAACGAAATAATACTTAAACGAAAATATTCATCCACGAAAATAATTGAAACACCGTGGGCCTCGGCATCAACTCCAATAAAACTGATCTCGTGCTTTTCACTAGGAAGTACAAAATCTCTGAATTATCCCCAATCAGGTTGAGCGGCACCAGGTTAAGTCTCAAGTCACAAACTAAGTACTTGGGTCTTATTCAGGACAGCAAGCTCACTTGGAAGGCGAATTTAGAAGAGAGTTAAGCGGACAAGCAATGCGATTTACGCCAGCAACAGAGTGCTCGGTAAAACGTGGGGTCCCAGCCCTGCTTTAACGTATTGGATCTATATGGCGATAGCCAGACCTATCCTTGCTTACGAATGCTTGGTTTGGTGGCCAGCTGTGAACAAGACTACCTTTGCCAGCATGACGAACAGAGTCCAGTGATTGGCGGCTCTCTGTACCACAGATGCCTTAGCCTCGACTCCTTCGTCTGCACTGAACGACCTGCTTCATCTCCCTCCGCTTGACCTCTTCGTTAGGGGCGCTGCCGCAAAAGCTGCTGTCAGGCTTAGGGAATCGGGATATTTCGTGTCACGATCCTTCGGCCATAGCAGAATTGAGCGGGGTTACGCAGATAGCACCGACTACTTGGTCCCCACTCTGTGCTTCGGGCGGGGATATCAACCGACGGTGGGGGATGGGCAGGAGTGGAATCAGCAAAAGGACGCAGCAACTCTTAGCATCTACACTGACGGCTCTAAAACGGCTGCCGGAGTGGGTGCTGCAACATTTTCCGCAGATGCAACTATGGAAGCAGCTTTCAGGCTTCCTAATCACTGTAGTATTTTTCAGGTGGAGGTTTTTGTGATACGCAAAGCCGCAGACCTAGCGTACGACAGAGATACTACAAGTGAGGAAATCAACATCTTTACAGACAGTCAAGCAGCGGTCAAAGCTATGATGTCTTACACATACAAATCGAAGTCTGTACTGAACTGCATTCAGGCCCTGAACAGACTGGGCAACCACAGTAGAGTCCAAATTTTCTGGGTTCCTGGTCACAAGAGCAATGAAGAAAACAAGAGGGCGGATGCGTTAGCGAAGCACAGAGCTAGCCTTCCCCTGTCAGGATCGGTTGACATTTTATCTCCAATGCAGACGATCAAATACTCTGTTGACTTCAATATGATGCAAGGTGCGATGTGCAGATGGCGTGCAACTCAGACCTGCAAGCTAACCAAAATCATGTGGGGGTCATACAATCACGTAGCGACTAAGTGCATGCTCGATTTAACGCGGACTGACTGCAAACGGCTGGTCGGTATCATAACTGGCCACTGTATCGTAGCAGTTCATGCCATGAAAATGGGGCTCCTAACCAGCGACACCTGTAGGAAGTATCAAGTGCCGGGAGTCTCTGAAATGATCCAACACCTTCTGTGCCACTGCCCGGCACTGGGGAAAACCAGGCAACGCTGCTTCGGTGAGCCCTGGCTGGTGGATCTCTCACATGTAGTGGAGCATGCGGGGAAAACCAGGCAACGCTGCTTCGGTGAGCCCTGGCTGGTGGATCTCTCACATGTAGTGGAGCATACGTCAGTTCGCAAAAAAAAATCGGGGCCTTCGATGGCCGTTTGGACTGAACTTTCCTTCTCCAGGTCCATTTATATGGTATCGCTATGGACCAAATGGGTCCATGTGTGGCCATATGCCAGCCAGTTAAACCTAACCTAACCTAATTGAAGGAATAAATATACACTCAGAAAAATACTTCAATTTTTTGAGGAAAAATAAACACATTATCAAAGTAAGTTGGTAATGATTATGCGCCAATCTAAAGAAAGGAATCAAGAGGAATCAAATCACTCAATCTAAAGAAAGGAATCTATTCATTTCAAAGAAATAATATTGAACTTGCCCTGAGTAAAATTTGGCATAAATTCAAGGAAATGGTGCTGTAAATCTGGCATCAATCGGTTCTCCTACGATCACCGAAGCTAAGCGCTGTTGGGCGCAGTTACTACTTAGATGGGGGACCGCTTGAGAACATTGCATGTCGTTGGCACGTAAAAACTCTGCCTACCTTAATTTCAAAAGCGCGGCTTGCTTTGAAGGGAGTGAAAAAATAAAAACAAGTAAAAAAAAATATTTTCACGTGCCAAAGCAATATGGTTTGACTCCTTTTGAAGCAAATGCTTAGCTATGGTGGTAAGGAGACACACATGGCAGAAGCCGATATCAATTATTTCATTATTGTTTATTTTAAGTGTCACATTTTTTCCTATTTGCTGAAGTGCTCGTGTTGTTTATGCCTAAGTTGCCACTCAAAGCCATAATGTGACACTAAATCAATGGAGCCAGCTGTTAAAACAACTCAAGACGGACAAATACAATCATGAACCCAGCGGAATTCAAACCCGCGAGCAGTAGATCGCTACTTCGGACTGGCGCGTTAGCGAGCTAAGCTACCAATCTCTTCTTTGTGTAAAGCAAAAATTAACAGAAATCATAAAAACTATCAATTTTTTCGTCGAATATTGAAGCGTGGTTGATGTTCAATCATGTGAAAACATGTTCGCTTTGTTGATATAATTTATTTAATTCGTAGACATAATTTACTAGATTTGAGGAAAATTACTTCCTTGAAATAAGGTAAAGTAAAAATTGTATTCCGTTGAATGCAAGAAATTTTTACACAATATTTATACAAATTACTGACATCAAATAAAAGTTTATTTGATTTGTGGAAGATTTCTCATCTCGTAAACAAGTAAATATTTTCTTTGATTTTCGGAAACATATTTTTCTGAGTGTAGTCGCTCTGCCAAAAACAAACATTTTGTTAATTTATTGCTTTGAAAAAACAATATTAAGTCTTGTATTATATTCAAATGCAATTTTAAATCTGAAAACAAAATGACTAAAAGGTAAATATAAATAACTGCAAAAACTTCTTTAATTTTTGACATGAAGTATGTATTCATTCATCACATGAGCTCCAAAGGCTATTATCTAGCTTATCTTCTGAAATATTCTAAAATATTCCCAATCCTCCCAACATTCTTCCACTATTAGCAATCTCATCTTGTCTTTCAAATCACGCTCGAATAAAAGTAACAAGCCTTGCTCCCAATATCCTGCCTAAATCTTTCAACAAAACACGCCATCATCCTTTCTAAAACGATAATCAAACTTTCTCGGAAACGATAATGAACTATCGAACGACAACCAAACAACGACGACCTACTGAGCTGAACAACAATAGCCAACATACCAAAAACGACCAACAAAACCTATCAACCACCAGAAAAGGAAAATACACTGAAAACAGAAAATGGAGGATCGTTAAGACCTAATCCAATTTTTAGCGAAACGATCTCTTATCCATAATAATCGTTTCTTTGGCCACTTACTAAAAATGAACACCTCATTAACGACTCCGGGCACGTCACAACCAGCGCAAAACATACATACACTGAACAAAACGAATGCCAGTCAGCCAAATAAGGCCTTCGTTGCCTCTAATTCGTTCATTTCTTAGCTCATCCTCAGTCTCACAGAGAGAGTCCTTTTGAATTCTTTTTGGTCCCGGCTACTGCCCGGGGTCGAAGTTCGTTTCGACGAGACTTAATCCCATCGTAGTCACGACTATATGGCTTTGTGAATTTCCAATTGCGATGTCGCCCACATTGTTCCCCGGAATAACGTTGACAATGAAAGAGCTGCAGAGCGGGCTGCGCTTCTGCCAAAGACTGTGAAAGCAGCAGCAGCCAACAAGAGAAGATCTAAGACAACAGCAAACGACCTGAACGGAATATTCTTGGGGCATTAAAGGCACGATTCTTTTCCGGGTGGACGAAGAAAATACGGAAACCGATTTCGAAACTTATCATTAATGCAAGCTGCTTGCTTCGTGAATGGGGCGTATTAATTTTCCTAATGAAAGCGCTTTCCGATTGGACTGGGCCGGGATTTTAGTTGGAGTATAAATGGTTCTTCATTTAGTGATTGCAATATTGTATGGTTTCTCAGTTGCTGGCGTTGATGATTTAAAGTTGGACGGAAAAGCATATTTCAAATAATCATTAGGCAATTTCACGCCAGTTTTCCATTTGATTATTATAAAGCTAAAAAAATAGGTGACTGGCTTATGAAGATAAATCTGTATTGATCGTTTCATGGTGCAAATACAGGTAGAATTGAAAATACTAACAGAGCTATGATAAGCAATATTTCGTTCATTGTCTAATAGATTTAATTACTGCGCTCAGTGTGGGAAAACCCACTCCTCAAGCGGGGATTTTATTTTCACACTACAGATAAAAAATGTGAAATCTTCATAAATGTCAAGTATTATTGATACCAGGGTATATAAAAACTCTGAAATAGTGTGAAAAGTACATGATTTAGTATAAATATATAAGTATATGATTTAATACTATTGATATTATTTTCCCGAGAAAAATATGTGGCTTACATTTCACTTTATTATAACAATCACACCCAAGAGTGGAAAATTACAGCTCAGAGTCAAATTTTATTATTATTTTTGTTTACTGGTGCAAAAAAACACGTGATATCATCTGAGAGAGTAGTTGCGCCCGACGGAAGGTTAAATTGTCCTCGTTTTGAAGCATACAAAAGTAGCCTAGAGACGGTACTAGGCACAACGATATCAGCGGAAAATATCGCACTGAGAGAAAAATCTTAGTCAAATTCAGTGGCGGCTCGTCAGAGTGGGCCCGGCCCGCCTGGCCCACCCTGACGAGCCGCCACTGAGGTAAAGTAAAGTAGATATTACTTGTTGGTATCCGCGTATACCTTATAATAGTGTTTTTGTGTCGAGCCGCTACAGGTAAAATCAACAATATTAGTTAGTTGTTTTTGCGTCAACTACGGGCTATAGTTAAAATAAACATAAGAAAATATTTGATTACTTTTATGCACCATGACGCATGGTTGGTAGACAACGTCCGTGGTGCAAAAAATTGAACAACCACAAACTATGGTATTCCAACAATGCGCATAGTACGAAATAGTAAATGAATATAGTCTGTGGTGCCCCAACAATAATGAGTAATTCAGCAACAATTTTCAGCAGATAAAAATGATTGCTCAACAATTAAATTGTTTGCACAACAGGGATGTGAACGTACGAAATTTACGGATTTAAATATTATAGTTTAATCAGCTTAGATGAATGAATTTATTTATAAATCTGGTGTGGTGGTTTTTGGGCTACAAATAAGAAATCTTGGCTATTTTGGGCTATGAAAATTTGAAATTGGGCTATATTTTCCCGCAAATATCTGGCCGTACTGTGCTGTATTGGCGAAAATAACCGAATTCGGACAAGCTTGACTCTGTCTAACGTCACATTCTGTTATCCTCAGCTGAAAACGAATGAAAAGACGTCAGTTTGGAAAAGCCTTAGGTAGAAGATAGATAGTTCGTTTAAAGTGTATTCAAGGATTTTTGCTGCACCGGTCCGCGAAATTTTTAATAGTATTGTTTAAGCAGTAACGACTGGAAAATAGTTGTTAACTACAGACGATAAAATTAAACAAGAGTATACTGTCGTCTTTAAAATAAACTACATTTTAGTAACTTTCGAGATATTCAATGCTTATATAATAATTTTCAATTTAATGCTTATATAATGCTTCTATTATAACTTTCGAGATATTCAAAAAATTTCAAGATATTCGATAATAACTTACGTTTTGAATTATATGTGCTCCAAAAAATTCACTACTAAAACTTCATTATTTCCACTATTTAAATTTTATTCAATTAGTTGCGCACACTCACTTTGTGACACTTCACTCATTGTCGCTTAACACTGAACTAGTTGACCCTTTCAGTATTTTTCGCAGGAATAGATCGCAAGGATAGAGGTCAGTGCTGCCGCGACTCAAAAGCATGGTGAATTTATTTCGCATTCGTACGTACAACTGAAATATCAAACATATACGTATTCAGTTATTTTTCACGGTAACTCTAAAATTCGGCAAACAAATGCGTAGAAATTGATGGATTTACCTATCTGCTACTGCAAGGAAAATTTCATTCGGAGCATGAAAAACGTCCAAATCTTGAAACCATTTTACTTTGCGTAGAATAATTTCAAAGACGTTGATCACTGAACTACGTTTGTTGAAATCAACTATTGGAAAGTAGTTTAAGTACCATAAAAATTGTTGATAATTCGAAACGTTGAAGTTTTGAGTGAATTGATGAATATTTTTCTATTGATCAACTATTTTTCGTGGTTATGAAACAATTAAAACAGTTGATTTCATGAACGGTGCGATATTTGTTGTATAACCAGAGCCAACTTCCTTTATATCGTTAAATTAATTATATTAACATAGTGAAAATAACTATTTTCCGTAGTTCATTTGACGATTTTGAATAAATCGTTACAATACTATTAAAAATAGTTGAACCAGCCAAGAGTTTTTCTTTCAGTAAGTAAACTGTATGCTAGAATCGCAACCAGCATGATATACCGTCAAAACAGCACTCAAAATATATACCGCAAACCGCGTGACGCAGGACGGGACAGGAAGAGGGAAGAAGCAGGGATATCTTGAAACAGCTAAGGGTTGATCCACCACCGTGAAGCTGTGCTGTATAAGTAGTCCCGTTGGGGGTGTCGGGGTTTCCTCTGTGGTTTTTAGTCGGTTTTAGTCGGTAAAAATCCGGCATGTTCCAGGCCAAGAGTCATGAAAAATCTTTTTAAAGATTTGCACCATTCAACAGGGGAAAAAAGAAGAAGATTATGATCAGCAGAGTGAAAATCTTTTGTGAAATCTTACATCAACTTGAACCTGTTGGTCTACGAAGAAAGCGATCAAGTTAGTGAATTCTAAGAGTCTAGGGATGGAAGATCTTTCTTTAATAGTCCCAGGAAGAAGAAGAGGATAAAGCAAAGGATGTATTCTATTGTAAATAACTATTTCTAACATTTTACTAAAGCAAAAAAAGAGGGAAGTATGATGACGGATGGAATTATTTAAATATAAAGCCTACTAGAAGTAAGTTTGAAAAGTAAAATACATGGCTGACCTTTAAGTTTGTATTTGTCAGATACCAGTACATTTGAAATAATATTAAACGTGGTGCTAGTCATAAAATTTGCTTACACATCTATTATCGTAGCGAGTTTCTGCAAGAATTAATTCTTCTTTTTTTTATCATGGGGCAATTAATTTTCTTGAAAACTTCTAAATATGTTGTTCAGCAGTTACAAGTAAAAACATATTTCAATGAGCTACTTTGCACATGTGTTGAAATCACATTTAATAATTTGAAATGCAATTTGAAATACTTTAAACTAGGTCAGCTGCATTCTACCCTATTTCGAATTTGAACTACGGAGCCATATAATTATTTTAAAAAAACACTTGAAATTTCTTCACTATATTAACAAACTTCACTCATTCTTTTTCCTTTCATGTAACATCAGCATCATTTGGAGTAAATCAACTACTTCGCACCTAATTTGAAATTCTCGCTTTCACATAGTATACATCATTTTCAACACAGTAATGCATTCACAACAGCTTTTCATATTTCAAAAGACAAGATAAAAAGACAATACCCAGCTATAGCACAAAGCTCATTTCAACTATTTATGTGTACTCACCAACCATCAACCACCATTCAGCCAACCATCGAAGCAGTCAGCAGAATCGTTGAAATCGTCTTAAGGATCGCTCTGTCAAAACCACACCTGTGTATGTTCTGGTCCCGTCAGTGTTCAAGCATATTTCTCATTCTTTCATTTTCTTAGCGTGCAAAGTCACCCCAGTCGCCTTAACGCTTCACAGCCGCCACAGGTATATACTGCTGGTGGAACCCACGGAGTAGCATCTGTAGGTGGTATATCAATGGCAATCATCAAGCTCTTAAAATCATCTCGAGTTACGACCAGGTACATGTTACGCCCCGCTGCGCAACAGTATCTCATCGTTGGCATCTTGTAGATCCTCTGTGACTCGAGTGTATATCATTTTTTCACTTGTTCTCGGATATTAGGTAACAGGCAATAATTCAATGTTTTCTGTTGATTTTCCTGCGAGCGAATCGACGGAGAGGAGAAGAGCAAACGGCAGCACCTTGGTAAAAGTATAATTTCACCGTCAGCTTATCAACGTGTTTTTCTTCGGGGGTAATACCACAGTGAGTGGAGAAACAACAGATGCCTTAAATGATTTCGAGCGACATGCAAGCTGAATGGATGAGTGGGTTGATTGTCTCGAGGGCTGTTGAAAGTATCAAATTGTGGTAAGTCTGTAGCTACACATCAACATCAGCAGCCTTATCACCAATATCTCGTATCTGGTTTCAATCCAAAATGGCAGTGAGTTTTTCATAAGCTGTACAGTAGGTGAAAGAGCTGGGGATGTTTCGGAGCCTGTGGAATAAAGGGTGAATTTTTGATATGTCTTAAAAATACAAGCATCTGGTGCTCAGCATGGATTTTTTGTTGGATCAATGGTTTTGCAAAAGCTGCTAAAAACAATATAGTGTATATCTGTTATAATACAGTATCTATGACATGCGAGAACATAACGGAATCAGAAGGGCAGAAGATTGTATGTGTAAGTATGAGAAACCATGTACGATACAATCGATAAACATGATTATTGATGTTTGTTTTTATTGCCTCGGGCCATTACTTGATGCTCAGATATTGATTACGTGGCTCATGCTGATACCACTTGCGGCACCGCCCATCCCATGTTTGCTTTGAAGGAAGAAAACCCATTGGTATGCTTGCCTGCTATCAAATTTAAAACCCATTTCCTTGGTTTATTCTCCGAATACCATCAACTTTATGGGCATCAACATAATACTATCCGCTCTCATATACGGCAAGACACAATGACTCTGTAATCCGTCCGCTGGCTAAACATCTATCAAATTTTGTGGAAAGAATATCCTTGACGAATATGAACGGCAGTGAATTATTTAAACTCACTCCAATAGGCCGTAGATGAAAGATACAAGTAACGATGGCAACAGTGGTTGCTGGCAAATTTATAGCAAACTTTACACAAAACATCCTCAAATGAGAAAGTTATATGCGTATGTACTGCGTTTGGATGATCGCAAAAGCATATCAACATCTGAATCTCAGATTTTTATATGCACGTAACGCAACGATGCGTGCTGATAAATTCATGACATGTCACAAATTCTATTTTTCTCATTTTTAATGGCATCCGGAGAAGTTTTGCCATTCGATCTGGATGAGATGGAGCTGGGTTTGTCTGGGTCGTTTTTGCCACTGACACCATTTGTATTGATAGATAACGTTAGTATCGCATTTTGAGACACGTGTGCGCTATGGATGTATCAGAAAAGAGATGAGGCCATGTGCAAGGATTTGTGTGGGTGTAATTTTTAATGCATGTGATGTTGGTAAATGTGTAAAGGAAATGCTCGTGGTGTAATTGAATGAGTTTTTTTTTATAGTTGTTGTAGCTTGGATGTGTCAGTTTTTTGAGGGCTTGGATTTTATTAAAATCAGAAGGTTTGTAAGTTTCTGAAGATATCAAATGACGCTGATGAGATTTCTGTGTGATGTGTTTTCCATTAAATATTTTCCAAAAATCGGTTAAAAGCATTTTTTCACCATCTTGAACGTTTTCTGTTTTGTTTGTAAAATTAAACACATGACCACCTATTTACCACATAAAATTATACTTCTTACCGACACTTCGAGCGCGTGTTTACAATCAAAAACCTTCATGATTTTTTTTTCTTTATCATCTTTCAATTCTATCAAAACCTATTTATTTTAATTACCATTTTACTTCAAGAAAATGACATAACACCAGGTATTAACAATATATTCAATAACTTCCTACTACACTTATTACCGTAATTTGTCATTCAGCGCCATCATTCTCCTTAAAGCCCAATTTATTGCCGAAAAAAAGGTAACAAAGCAAATATGAAGAAATCCTTTCGCATATCGTATACTACAACAGGTCAATATCACTCCTGGCTGGTTGGTACGTCAAGTGTTTGTCTCGAATTTCCGTGCAAGCGAAAGTTATTTGTTATTGTTGTGACTTTAAGTTGTGACGATGGCAACGATTTCGGTGGCGACAATGCTGACGCCAAAGGTGAAAAGTACATAAATTTGCCTTAACTATCCTTTTTCATTGTTGAGGAAATTGATTCAATGAAAGTCCGGTCTTTGTATAGGGGTCGATAAATTGAAAGAGGTAATGACGTAGAAAATGCGATAGTTGACATAATTATTACGTTGTTAGTATGATGTCTGAGGTTTGAATAGATTGTAGTTGGTTTTTATGTGTTTGAGGTAATATATAATAGGATGATTACTGTCGTGCTTTATTATGGGGTAATAACCTGCGCTAAGTGTTGTTGAGAATTTATTGCACGTGAATTTAATTTTATTTTACTCAAGGATTGGTGTATGTAATTTAGTTGTAGTGTACCCACAAGCATATAGAAGAGCAACTGTTATATTCTCAAACACTCGTTTTTGATGCCGATTAATATAAATATATATATTTTCTCACGCATGACAAACAACTTTAGCTTTAAGAACCAAAGATATATAGCGCCCAGCGTGGGTTCAGTTCTAAATCGAATACTTAGTTATTTGCACTTTTCAAGTATGACAATCCATCGATAATTGGCGGAACTGAAAATCAAATAAGTTGAAAATAATGACAAATGATGGATTGAACAGTATTTTTGTACAAGAATATGCGGGAATGCTATGTTTTATGTGATTAAACCAAAATAGAGAGATAGACCTCTCGGTAGAACTAAATCTTTACTTTGACGAATGAGGCATCAAACCAAACAGCAGTAAGACTCAGCTTTGCGTATTTTGCAACCTCTCCAAGTATCGGGGATCCCAAACTATTCGCAACAATACCAAGAAACTTGCTGTCTCATTGGCAACATCTAAGATGGCCCATCTCTAAAGTACCTCGGAATCGATTACCAGGAATTTTTAAAATTTAATCCCTTTGTGTGGCGGAAAATCAAAGCTGTCAAATCTGCATTTCAACGCATCCGACCCCTTTTTGAAAAAAAGATGGGCATGACCACCAAAGCTAAATCCATTTGCTATAAAACCCTGATCCGGCCAATCCTGACTTATACATACCCATTCTGGATTACCTGCTCAAAAACTGTCATGGCAGAAGCGGAGGTATTCGAAAGAAGAATCTTGCGCTTCTGCACTGGCAGGTGCTACAACCCGATAACTAAAAAGTGGCCAAAGAACCTTCTCCTGTATCAGGAGTCGGAACTGAAGCCACTTAGGGACCGAGCTGTGGAATTAACGACAAGATTTTACGGATAGACAGACGGACATGAGAATGGACTGATTCGGACACTAGGGCGTACAGGTGGCTCTAATGAGCCATTTATGCGCTCCTCGATGCTACCATTGCAACGGCAGCTTATGGATGCGCTTTTCGACTACACAGGCCACCCGTCAAACAGAAGGGGTTAGATTTAAGACCTAGGTTAAGATTAGATGTAATTAGGCTAAGTAACTATAATTAGACATAAATTAGATCGTAATTTAAGTGTAAGGTAATGTTTAAGGAAACCATAACTAGTGTAATCCCAGCTGTTGTACTTGGGTAATATCATTAGTGTGTAAGAATTGGGTAATATCATTAGTGTGTAAGAAACAAAATTTATGCAAAAAAAAACTAAAAAAAAAAAACGATAAGAGCCAGCAGGCCAAAATAGTATTGCTGCTAGACTTTAAGTTTTTTTTCTTGTTAATTAAACTGTAATTTTACAAATAATTTATAATAAAAATATTTTTCAATACAAAATCAAATCACCTCTCGGAGGAAAAATTATTTAAATTATTTAGAAAAAGTCAAAAAAAGTTAAAAAATTATATATGCCCATTGAGATAGAAATGAATATATAAATTAAAAAATTATAAAAAAAAACTATTTTTTCATACTTGAGTTGATATGAGTAGTCTTGAAACAGTAAATAAGGAAAATTATCATCACTTAAATGAGAATGTTTTGTTCGAAAATTGTGTGAATAAGATTTTTGCCTAGCCCTGTCTTATTTTCCACAATTGCATTGAAATTTGTTTCACATTATATTTGTTTCTAAAAATTTTGACATTTTAATTCATTTTTAAAGGGACGAACGGAAAATGACCGAACGAAAGATGATGAAATTCTTGGTTTTCAAGGTACCCTCTCTCATCACTTAATAGTAGGGTTTTGCCCACGAGGAAAATCAGACAGATATAATGACACAACTAGTTAATTATGTTAACTATGGACATTGAGTCTGATTCCTAAGACAATCGTCAGGACTATGAGAAACACAATACACTCACCTGTAACAAGCACGGGCCCTCGTCAGTTGCGAAACATTCACGGGATCTTAATCACAGGTCACAATCAACACGGCCTCTACGCTACTCACATACCCTAACTTTTCTGTTCGGATAATGAAGCTTAGTTAATCGCAATGCTGTTGCGATTGTTCTTCTGGTTGTAGTTTAACTGAGATTTGAAGACTAAAAAAAATATTCAGGTGTGAAAAAATTGGTTAAGTGATACCATCTGAGTTAAAAGCTGGCAAAAAGAATGAAACTTTCAAAAAGGCTTAGCAGGAAATTTCACTAACATTCAAAAACTTAAGTATAAAAAGGAAAAGGCAGTAAATGTTTGCTTCGAAAACTGCATTTTTTCAGGCACAGAAGAGCCTTGCTCTTGGTTCAAAGAGGATAGGACCAGTTCAAATGTTGATTATTTGAATAAGTCAGTGCAACTACAAGTAGTGAATTTGATCGACGAAAGCAACGTGAAGGAAGCTGTTCTTTCCGTATTTGAGGCCAAAACATACGATAAATAAAAATAAATCTTTTATTAGAAGTGTAACAAAACCAAAAATACAATCCACCTTTCAAACTCATTTTTAGTATCTTCCGCTAACCTAAATACAAAAACAAGGCTAACATGCATTTCCAAGAAATGTGAAATTAAATATCTAAAAATGTCTGCCAATTTAAATCTTCTCTAAAGCCACTGATGAACACAAGAAGATAATTAAAATCTTCAATAAATGCTAATTTTCTCAGGAGAAATGCCTCGAAATCGTCATAAGATGCCTCTGCGGGCTTACCCCCGGAGAGATCGAATTATATGTGGAGAGACGGAGCTTTCACCCTATTTGAGTCCTGCATCTTAATTCAGTGCCCTTCTCAATTAAAGGTACACCAATTTTGCGCAAAGCAGCCTGAGTGGTATCAAAATGCATAAATTGTGGTGGACAGCATCCAGCAAGCCATTTTCCTTATCTACATAAGAAAATCATTGGCTCAAGTATTCAAAGTTGCCTTCGTTTCCTGTCTTTTTCCAAAAAAACACAAACAATGCAACCAAATATCCTATTAATGTAAGTCCAAAATATTTAATTATTGCGTACTGTCTTAACTATATCGGACAGTTTCGGACTATAATGCAATAGCAACATTATAAAATGATGAAAATATTGATCTACAAAAACGGCAGGCAAAAAGTGCAATCAATTTTCATGAGGAGCTATATCGTCCATTATTATATAAAGCTCTCTAGCTTCACGGGAATAGAAGTGAGTCTTTAATGAACTGCGTGATTCCTTTTAGCGTATACTGAAGCCATTTTACTTAGGCAAGCCCAGAGGCACACTTCTTTCAGCGACGGCCGGGCGTTCACACACCAAGTGAAGAACTGTTTTCTCCTCTTTGCTAAATCTATAGCTCCGGTAGAAATCGTTGTTGGGACAACCAGCTGTGCCGCATGCCTACTAAACAGACAGTGAACAATTAAGACAGCCAATACTGCGCAAAAGGTTCCCCATTTCTAAGAGTAAACTATGTCAAAAGTTTTCACAATTATCTAATGATCACACAGGAATGTTCTAATGGTCAGTTTAACCGAAGCCGTTGGAATGCCAATCGGGAGACTGCAAAGCAATTTCTGCAAATACGTTCAAGCCTCTGCAAGTTGGTCCACTTCATAGTTCGCTTTGATATCCCTATGTCTTGGCAGCCAAAACAGCTAAATCATTGAATATTTCAATATTTTGTTAACAGTCGTACGGAGTTTAAGAACTAGTTTTGATTAAATGGATTAAATGATGTAGCTAAGTTTATATAACTACAGTTTTACAGCTATTATTCCATAAATCTCCATAAATGTTTCCATAAATTTGTTGTATTGTCGATACAAATTTTCGATGTTGCAAAGATTTTTGACAAAGTTTGGCACGTCGGACTTATTGTGAAACAAGATGTTTTCCCTTTTCTTGAGCCATTAACCGACCTTATTGATTTCTTTTTACGAAAGACAGCCACTGAGCTGTCCTTTCCTGGAAGGTCCCCTATGTCAAATATAAAACAGATATTCCTAAATCCACCAGAGCTAATATTTTCTTTTTCGCAGTACTATAGGTACATTTTCATTTATCACACGTCCAGACAAGACGCAGCCATTACCTTATATTTTGAACGGTTAATAAATTCCTTTATGAAATGTTTTAAGAGAGGGAACATTAAGTTTAACACTGAAAATAGATAAGACAAAAAAGACAACTAAAACCACGTTCATTTTAACTGTACAAATCAAACCATTGACTGACATAGCTAAATATTTTAGACTTACATTTTACAATAAGGTACAATAGACAACTGGCAAAGGAAGTGCCATGAAAAACATCATTTGTGCTGGTTATCTTCTTCTCGACACGTTTGAGTTGTATAACACAAACAAGGCTGTTCTTTACAAACAAGTATAAAGACTCCAATTAATCCACAGCTGCCTAGTATTCAGACAAACCTCAAAACCTTGGAAGAAAAGAATCCAGTTCTTGCAAAATATTGCTAAAAATATTTAGGATTTACTGGTCTGCACGAAACATATATTTTTATAGCAAACTAAAAATCGAGGTAGTAGACCAGGGACTGAAACTGTTTGACACGATAGACCCTGACCCCAACAGTTCTTTAGGAATCCTAAAATCGTGACTCCTTCACAACAATTTCATCTACCCAATTTTAAAGCAACTTACAAAATAGGGTGGATACGATACACTCAGTAACAATCACACACATTATGGCTAGTTTTGGAAGCTGAGAGCTCTACTACTTACTGCTAGTAGTGGAATAAAGGGGCAGACTCTGCACCAACTCAAAAGAACTATCAGATCCCAGTCAGTTATATTTTTGCCTAGGTACTACCATACTAACTTTTTACGCTACAGTTAAAAACACGGCTAACCAGCAAACTCATAGAATCTAGCAAACAAGAAGATACATATTGCTACATACTCCTTGAGAGAACATGGGTGGGGGAAGAATTTATAAAAAAAAAAATGGACAGGCTAAAATTGGTTGGAAGGTTGACTTGGTCAGTAAAATCAAAGCACGATTGAAGTCACCCTGCATGATTTTGTAAATCAATTGTTACAAGCTTTGAAGCTTAACCTTGATTTTTTTGTCAATTTAAGTCGTTTAAATAGCAGATTATATTCGCCCAAAAATCAAAACAACCCATAAAAATTGCTATAAACACGTTAATAGACGCAAAAAGTTCCACATAATCACTCAAACCTCGATTGATGTAAGTATAAGACTGACAGATCTCTCTTGTTCCCATGAAGCCAAAAAAATCAATCATGATCAAATAATTAATTTTATTTTATCAAACATCCGAACAATTGGATAGCCGTACTAAAATATTCACGTACTAACACAATTGATATTTGAAAAAAAGTGATTTGAATATGAGTAAAGGAATATCATTTTTGTGTTTTCCGCGAGTCAGTTTTTTCACCGGTATGCAGAAACTTTTAAAAAAGCAGTGCATGTTTGCAATGACTTTTGAAATTTTTTTGACATTTTTTTCTTCAGAAAATGGTAAATGTGGCTTAACAGTATTCAGCAAAAGCAATAAAAAAATGATTTAATAAAATTTTTTTTAATAATAAATCCTATTTTTAGACAGTGGTTTCGAATTCGACTTACTCGAAAGTGCCTCAAGAAATGCGAAAATTTCTTTATGAAAAGAAATAAGGCCTTGATTTAAAATGGCTGCCTAATTTATGTAGCTCTGAGTATGGTTTGATTTCTATACATCACAAAGAGATTTGAACAAAAGAAAAATTGTAAAATAAAAATTAGTCTGTTGAATTAATCCGGAAGAAAAAGCTACATAACTAAATTTTTCACAATTGGGATATGTGTAATCAAAAATCCAAGTTAAAATTTTAATCTAAATTAAAGAAAAATTTTAATGATTTTAAACTAAAAAATATTCCAACTTTTTGAACGCACAAACATTCCGATTCCGAAATTTCATACCTGAAATCCTTGCATAGCTTCATATCAGAAACCCTACAATACATCTTCAGCCGCTGTATTCAATTATAAGTTTTGTCTTATTACACAACTTTCGCCTCTAATCTCATACATCTCCCTAGGCATTTCGATTCAAATCCCACAATCAAAAACATTCCTTTTTGCACGTTTTTGCATTTAAAGTGGTCCGGGATTTAACTCTGAACCAATATTCACATATATTGAAACGTTCTTAGTGTCACCACGGTTGCGACTGCTACCACAGCGCTGTCGGCATCGTTACTCGACTCCTTTTTATTTTTATTACAAGATTAGGCCTTGAAGGTAATGATACGCCGCACTTCACCAGAATCTTTCCAGCAGTTTATACTTTCGGGGCGATGAAATCGTGAGCCGAGAACCAAACCCTAGACGAAATCATCATGCCTTGCCGGCTTTATCGACTTTGTCAGCTTTTCTGGCATTCCAATGGAATTATTTTTCAAACCATCATCGACTTCTGGCACAATAGCTTATGTACAAAGAAAATTTTCGCAAAAGACGATGCGTAAGTATGCGAGCCCATAGGTACACAGATCTGAATCAATCGACGCAAATCTAATCTATTTGAAATAGGTGAGCTCAGCGTAAATTGATTGGAAAGGTTGTAAAGTTTTATGTGCGAAAGAAATCGCGGAAAAGTCTAGTGAAAATGAAATTGACGTTGCATCGCCTATGGAAAGGAGAAATGTTTAAAATCTTTATTTTTTTGAAAGGGTGGAATGATATATTTGCCTTGACGCAAAAACTCATTAAATATGAGATTTAAGGGATAATATATGCCATCATAACGTTTTGCTGGGTAAAAAGGACGTTTCATTGAATATTTATGACAAAATTTTCACGAAATTGATTCAAGTCGATTTTTGTTTTTGATAGCTCTCTTTGCTAATGCCAATTTGCTACAAAATCGTTTAAATTTGCAAAAAGTTTGATAGAGTGTGATGTTGTTATAGACTTGCCGTATGGTCTAATAATGTTGAAGCTAAGTTTTGGCAGCCTTTGCATTTCGTGCACTTTACTTTGCACGGTATCTTTTCTTGGCTTAAAGAGTATCTGCCTGCACGGTATCTTTTTTAGTTTAATGAGTATCTGCTTTTAATCCGAGAATGAGCTGAGGAGAAGATTTACCTAAAAAACGTGAAAACAAAAAGCTGACTGAGATTTCGCGTGCCGTGAAGGCTTTGAAAATGGGCGAGAGCTCCTGAACCTGGCCCGAATGGTGGAAATACGGCTGAAACAGGAGCCTCTGATCAGAATCCCTGAGTGACTGTGGCTTAAATGATAATGCCGAACAGGAGAAATTGATATTCGTAGCATCTCCTGAAAAAGTGCCGTTAGAACTGCAGTCTGAATCCGGTAAGCACAGACGAAAAAAACAAAAGCATCTACGGCTAAGAAGGAAGGAGTGATGACAAAACCCGCCCCAGGGAAAACTTACGCGGAGGTCCATCAACAGATCTGCGGAGATGCCAACCAAAGCAAAGTAAGATCACAAGAATGTCAAATAAGAAAGACTGAGGACGGCGGAGTGCTCGTAATGCTCGCAAAACGCAAGGATATCGTGAGATTTGGTGAGGTCATTCATTTGGTGGGGCGTTGAGGAAGTTGGGAAACTTTTTTCCAAGACCAAAATTGAGATCCCATGTTGGTCATAGCAGGGGTAATCCCAGTCGATTTATTGGTGAACGAGCGCAGGGAGATCTTTTTGAATAGCTCAGAAGTGGGAAGATAGGTAACAGCCACTCAAGCACGAGCGCGATCACTTAAACACAACGGCAGCATGGATGACTAGGCTGAATTGCACCATAAAAACGTGGCTTATTCGTGACCACGGTGAAATAAATTTCTACCTGTGCCAAATTTCTACCTTCATAGAATGGGGAAAGAATAGAACGGCAAGTGCTCTGGTCTGCAATCGGCTCTGCGACGCCAGAGATAATTGATGAGGCGATGCTGCATTTAGAAGACGCTTGGGTACGTTCAGTTTTTTTTAATGTCTCAGTTTATGAAGAGACGGTAGTGCGGCTAAAAAGAGAAGAGGGTTGCCTAACGGACTCCTTCTGACAGAACAAAAGTAGTCGTGGGGTATCCATAGGTGCTAGTGGCACACCCGAGTCAAAATAATGCGAGAACGATTCCGGTTCGGATTCCTGTGATCAGCGGGTGATGTTTTTTAGTCAATAGAATCTCACATAAACCAACATCATTGGCAGGATACCTATGAATGAAAACAAAAAAAAATTGTGACCGAAAAAATCATTTGCACTATTTAGAACGTTGGCCTCTTATCTAAAGCTCCATTACTGATTAGGCAGGAATCTAAGAGTAATACACCTCTCGTGCTAACGTCATTGCTACCTCATACTGTATAATGGAAGTTAGCGAGGTGAATGTTGTTTAATATTGTTCAAATAGCTTAGCAAGATAATTTCAAAGATTTTCTAAAATTATTATATAAAAATTATATAAAATTTCTTAATTCCATGCATATTTTTTCAGGTTTCGGTCAAAACTAAATTTCTACAGTAAAGCTGAATTCCTACAATAAATTCAGTTCCATAGATGTTACGACAAATTTTCTAGAAAACCAATCTTCTAGTAAACCTGAAGATGATACACTATGGAATTTAAAGATGAATTGAGGAGAAATTTGTTTCTAAACTAGCATTGTTCGGGATCTATCAAGAATCGGAAAGGCATAGACCGGTTTCGAAAAAAGCATGGGATTTTCAAGATTTTACTATATTATCTCAAAAAGAGCTCCGGAAAAACAATTGTGAAACAAAACTCCTAAAATAAAATTCTGATAGCAGAACACTTGATGAAAGTGACCTCCTTTGAAACACATGAATGAAGTTTAAAAAAGGATGGCTTATTTACTCTTGTAAAAAAGTCGTCTCGTCGTTCACCATTACACTTTATTTATAGAAAGTAAGCATCACTTGGCAAACGAGTTGCAACATTTTATGACCCATAGATTGTTACACTTTAATATTTACTATTTGAATTCTAAAATCCTTAGAGTGGTTTTTACTACCTCCAACGTTTTCTTCAACTTTCTTACAGCTCGCGCTTTGACTTTTTTTATGTAAAATAAACTTTTTGGAAAATCCATCAAGCTTCAACTTTACTGGTATAGTCTCCGCAAACATAATCTCCACCCAATTTTTTGATAATTTTATCGTTCTTACTGGAAATCTTTTTAACGTAGTATCTACTGTCTAAGCAATATTTGAAGGCAATGTACTACCCTCTATTCAAATAATTTTTTATCAAATTTGAATATGACCTATTATTGCAAACTAAAATCCATTAAGCACATTTATATGCCAAATGAAGATATGCAATAAATTATTTACGAGTCACGAGCGCATGACTTTTGCACAAAAAAAGGACAATTTCAGAAATAGATAGCTGAGTTATATCATTGTCATTAATCCAAAATTCAAAAGTATACCTTTTGTCTAATCATATCAAAGAAAAACTCACATAACTTCCGGGCATGCAATTGAAATAATAGTCAAACCTTTTTTCAAGTCCTTCATTTTATCTTCATAAATCACGCACCAACCCACAATTTTCATTATCTTAATTGAAATCCAGTCATATGAGCATCGAATGGCTCCTTAAAACCTCCTGCATACAACTTGGCTCAAAATCATAAATAATATTATCTTTTCATCTAATCAACATTCCATTGGATTATGTACAAAACCGAAATGAAAATGAATTACGATTTTTCCATAAAATTTGCATAATGCCCTAGCCATAGCTGACTGACTTAGCTGCCGTTGCACAAGAACAACACACAACAATTTTTTTCACGTTATTCTTTCGACTTACATTTTTTTTTTCGTCGGATCGAAAAAAATATTTTATATGCATGAAATGCTTTTGCCTGGCAGTTTATGTATATTAATATTCCTGATCCTGAAATTATATTACGAGCCCATACACTCGCATCCGTTTGACTGGGCTCGTATATTTATGCAACATAAAGTTTCAATCCACTCCTTCGCATTGTTGCTACGGTATGTGTCGTTAAATGGTCCTTCAACAAAGCCCTTTTTTTGTCGAAGGACTTCGAAGGACTTATACACCCTTATTGCCAGATTGGTGGACTAGTGATTCCATCAAAATACAAGAGCTCTTGAGATATTGATCAAATGGCCAGGCTGCCCGGGGCAATCGTCGTGACCTGATAAGCACCAGCGGCTGAACAGGATGGCCAGTCACCCGTTGGATACGTGAACATGTGTATGATGTAAGTCTATGCCAGGCTATTAATAAACATAAATGACCATAAATATAATAAAGATGATTTTTTTCGACCAACAGCAGAGCTCAGAAACAGTGACTGTTGGTGCCATCGATCAACGATAAGTTACATTTGCTCCTTCGACATCTCGCCTTTTCAATTCCGTGGCTTTAGTGACTCCTGTTTAATTTTGGCTACTGACCACACCAACAAACATCACAAGCTATTCTCCTACCCCATACGTTATAGCAGCCGTCCCCTCTTCACATTCGAGACATTTGCTTGCTATTAGATTTTCGAGGCCAGTTTGTCAATGTTTGGCGTGATTTTCAGCTATAAAATTTGCAATTCGGTAACTGTGTCGCCACGCCATGAAATACGGACTGATAAAATTTATTATTTCTATGTAGAATTTGTTTGGTTATTTGTTTGTGTTTATTTACTTTTCGTGGTTGTTTCATTCGGCAAGACTTCAACGAGTGTAGAGGACAGTAAAAGTCAAGAGAGAAAAGTTTTCGTTTTCTAAGAAGCAATAAACATTGTGATACTTTAAAAAACCTAAGAAAAAATGGTATAATGCGAATCGCAGAGAATAACATTGTTTAATGGAGAAAACTTTTCGAAGTGGATTAGTAACGGTCGTTTTGAAATGGACTGGATGAAAAGAAAGTCAACTGAAAGGAAGAATGGTTAGATTATCGTTGTTTTTGGTTGTGTGTGATGCAACTAGGATTTGTGGAACTTTTTGATTAATTTGAGAAGTTTGAATAGAAACGGTTCCAAGGCCCTACCTTATTACAAAAGAGCTTCGGTATTGATGGCTCACAATCGTTTTCAGATGGAAACTATCATTTCTGAAATATGTTTGCTCGCGAAGTAAAAATTCAATTCATATTTGTAGTGAGATGCAGTTAAAATAAAAACGTTAATTTTGTAATTTAATTTTTTTTTGTGTGTGTTGGATATTTTGTCAACAGTCAGGTGTAACAACATTCATGTATTGCAAATACTTGAAGCACATAATAATTATTTGCGGTGTTTTCCCAACCGAATTTTGTTGTCAAACACAAGAATAATATGCGGCGGTGTATCATTGCTCACTATGACTATTTTACTGAAATCTCGACGATAAACTATTAATTCATATCTTTTGCCATGTAATTACCTTAATACTTGAATTATGGTTTTAATTTTCATATTTTTAATGACATTTGGACTTAAAATGCCATAAGCATTATTTGCGCCCACTGTGGGCTAAGATTTAGTAAACTTATTCAAAAATAATCTTGCATTTATTTTTAGTAATTCTTTTAGCTTTAAATAAGAACCACTTCAATAAGATGCATTGAATTGGCAATGCAAGGTGTAAATCCAATTTATATTCATGCCAAATATTAAAATATGAAACGATTAAAAGAGTTAATTACCAAATGCAAATTGTTGTCAGTATTTGAAGCGAGGCATATATATTAAGTTGAAATGCTAGTAAATTTTGTCGACTTTCTTAAAACAGGAAAAATGTTTCTGACATTCAATAATGTTCTAACAGTGTTTTTGTTTTTTTTTTTTTGAAATAATAAAGAAAAGTAAATCTCAAGGAAGCTTATATTAGTTTAAAAAAAATCTCAATTCAGAGAAATATGAAATCAGATAGTCAGTTTTTTTCTAAAAGAGAAATACCAAAAATAGTCCAACATTTAAGGCAAAATAATCCACGGAACAAAATATTTAAAAATAGTCCAACATTTAAGGCAAAATAATCCACGGAACAAAATATTTAATTCTTAATTAAAACTTACCATGTGCACCACTTGACTTGATCGTAATGGAGAATAGCCAAACAGCTGAAAAGCAAGAAAAAGAAAATGAGTGAGTGATTTTGATTCTTGTAATTATTTCGCTTCAAATTATATTTTTGTAATCTTTCAATGAAAGTTGGCAAATCTTAAATTATTATCTGAGTCTTGGCTGTCTACATAAGATGATGAAATAGTCTCAGAAAGTGTTTCTATAAAATCCGGGTAAATTTCCAGGTTGTAAGTTCGCTGTTGGTGAAAAAAGTTTTTCAAAACCAATTCATTTGAGTTCGAAAATCAGATCAATTTTTCTTTTGTTCCAAATTGTGTAATTTTCAGAGTTATTTTCGAAACTTAAAAATAGACGAGGAAATCATAGTAAATAAGTTTATAAAATAAAAAAGGCCCTTGTCTTAAAAAGGCTTTTCATTATTAAATATCCTCCAAAGTGGTTCATTTATTCATTTATTGGAAATCTGACTTTCTGGCAGAGAAGTGCGAATTTTCATTTTGGTTCAATTCTCCTTTTATGATGAATATTCGAACAAATCACGTCAAATTATAAAATGAAAAAGATATGTACCGGAGTGTTTACGGTATGAAGATTATTAACAAACACGATGGAAAATGTTCCATTTTCGGTAAAAAAAAAATGGCACAGTGACTGTGAAGTCAGTGAGAAAATCAAGTTACTTATATTACACGCTGAAAAATCATCGTTCTATCCTTAATATATTTTGCAGCTAATAAATTTATATTAAAAGCTTTTCTTAACATTATTATATTGACCTAGCAATAACATTATATTGCCAGCACATAGCATTCTTAAAACTTTATGTATTGACATGCGTGTGGTGAATTTGTCTGTTACAATATTATATTTGTAGGCCAATATTAAATAGTAAAATGGCAATCAGTTATATTAGCATCTCACAATACTATTGGTATACCAATAATTAATATTAACATGCCAATATATTACAGTAACATGGCAATAAGTTACATTAACGTCTTACAATAGTATATTGGTATACCAATAATTAATATTAACACGCCGTCGATACGATTTTTCCATAGTCCCAAGAGGTCCCCCATCTAAGTACTAACCGCGCCCAACACTGCTTAACTTCGATGATCGGACAAGATTAGATTATTCCAGTGTGCTATTTCCGTATTCAATATTAACATCCTAACTAACGATACAAGCAATGTACTTTGTTGTATGACCAACAATGTCACCACCCTTGGTTAATACATTTATATTGGCATAGTAATATATTTATGTTAAGATGTCAAAACATTTATATTTACAGATGTTCTTAACATAAAAAGTTAATAGCTAAATATATAATGTTAAACTGCAAATATAATATTGTAACTTCCTAACATAAAATATTGAGCTGTTAAAATTATGAATTAGGGACAATGCTATTACTATAACAATATTAAGATGTTAATATATTGATTTCGGTCATTTCTCAGCGTGTAGTAGTAATAATAGTAATAATAATTGGCGATCCTTCTGACAGGTAGCACGGATTCCGGAAAGAACATCCAGCAATCAATACAATCTTAGAGGCTGTTGCACGAGCGGAGGAGGTATGTCATCAAGCCAAACTGGTAGTTCGACTGATAACTCTGGATACACAAAATACCTCGGTGAGGTAGACATATATTCTTTACGCTCTTGAGCAGTGGTTTCGAATTTTTAATTTTTTTTTTTAATTTTTTATTTTTAATACTTGTTTTACTTCACTTTACGACACCAAGGATGGAGTTTGTTGCGGAACAGCTGTGAACAGCTGCCACCACTACAGAGTTTTAGCCTGACCTGCTGTCCTTGCGTGACATAAAGGTACCGGCTAGTCACCGGTGTCATGGGTATGTTGAGGGATAGGTCAAGCCTTAGCTGTGTCATGCGATGGTAAACATAGTCAACCACCACAAAACACACAGACCAAAAGGACTGAGTAGGGAGCCCGCTAACTCATGATTGAATTGAACCTATTTTTTGGGGGTTTGGTCACCCATCATTGATTTCTTTAACATGCCGAAAAAATAACTAAAAAAAATCAAAAGTGTAATAAAAAAATCAACATAATATTCAAAAACTGAAATTGAACATACAGAAATATGTACAAAAACAGAAACAATAAAAAAATAAGATTAAGTTCAATAAAAACAATAAAATAATCTTACTCATCAGTGGATCTGGACGACGTTACCGTTTTTGCTGAAACCACAGAAAAGGTTTGTAAACAGAAAATGTCAAATAACAAGCACGAGCCAGAGTTACTATAGTTCAGCATTCTGTACAGAGACATTTCTAGGTTTTTTTTTGTTTTGTTTTTGTGATGATGAATTTGAACGCTGAAGACTATTAGCAGTTTCGGCAGGTATACTAAATGGCTACTGTGAGCTCTGGATGACAGGATTGTACTCGGGCTGGACGATTCGATAGAGTGCTAATTAAGTGAACGCGGACTGATTACATTTTCGGGTCAATCGACTAAAACTTTTTCAATTTGGTAGGGTTGAGACTCGCCATTCAAAGATGCTGTAAGAAAAAAACATCTAAACTATTTCCAGCTTGGATAGAAACGGTACTTAGACTTTTAGTTTCGATGATGGCATTTAGATTTTGGAATTTTCGCCGCAAAAATGGCCAGAAATATGACCATTGACAACCACCAAAATGAATGAACTAGTCGCACAAACTGCAGCTAAGATTTTCACTTTGATTGATGGTCAGAGACTCCAATCCAATCGAAACAAATCCAGTCAATTTTTCAGTATTTCCCCGAAAATAAATCAATTGACAATTCGATTTGATTTCGAACGCCCCGCACTTTCTCAAACTTTTTGCTTGCACTTGTCCACTTCTCAAAGAGCAGAAATGACAGGCCACTTGCTTGAGAGTACTATTTAAATCGAAAATTAACCAGAAAACAGGCAACTCACGACCGTGGACAAACAAAACACCCCAATTGTAATGTCCGAAAAAAATTTCTCTTCCAAATTCCAGTTCCGCTCGTCACTTGTTACCAACGTTCTTTTTTCTTTCAGCCAACCTCACTCGCTGACAAAAAAAAACATTCCGTGACCACTTCTCCCAGCTGACTGTCATGCAATGAAACATGCAAGAATCAAAGCCTATTTTCGGATGGCAGTCTAATACATTTGATCGCTCCATGCTGCCCTGCATTCGCTATGTTGTTGTATGTGCGTGACAGTTGGCACCGAGGCTGTTTTGTAACAAATCAGAAGGAGGCCTGTCACTTCATATGCAACACAGGGGTCGATCTTTGGACCTCTGGTCTGTAACATCATGTACAATAATCTGCAGCGCCTTTTTATACCTGCGGATGTGTTCTGGAAGTGATTATCGCTGTGCTGATGACGTCGCAGTGGTAATCACTTCCAGTCTGCCCATCTTGTTCAACTAAAACTTAACCAATTTTTGAGGAGAGAAGAGCGGTGGACGTTGGAGGATAATAACTGTCATACCAAATGTCATACCTTGACAGAACCTAACCCTCGACACAGCCTAACGGAATAGCCTCGCCGCCAACACACGCACACACCCACAAATATTGCGAATGCAATGTTGCATGCCACGGTCAACTGCATTGCATGACCATCCGAAAACAATAGGCGCGTTTTTTTGCTCCTCTATCCAGCGGAGAGTAGAATGAGAGTAGAGTAGACGCATTGAAAACAACAACACTCCTACACCAGTGAATTCACTGGTGTAGGAGTGTTGTTGTTGTTTTCAATGCGTCTACTCTACTCTCATTCTACTCTCCGCTGGATAGAGGAGCAAAAAAACGCGCCTAATATTTGTATCAGCTGTGCTATCAGGCGAGCGAAACTGGAAATGTTGAGTGCTGGCTGCTTGTGCTGTGCAGCAAGTATAGAGCTGAGATTTTGTATCCTGGCTGGTTGGAGCCTGTGCGTGGTGGCTTGCGAAGTAAGTCTCGCAAATGCTGGTGTTCAGAGGTTTTATCAGTTCAATTAGAGGAAGAAGCGCGAAAACTGTCTTGCGATAACAGCTGATGTCATAATTAGTAACGCGAATGTGTTCTTGGATGCACTGAAGTTTTCCGATTGGGAGAATTATGTGACTTAAAACAGTGTCTGCTCTAGAAGAATGGTGGCCAGCCGTTGAATTTTTCTAACATTTAAATTTTTCCGATCGTGCGACCAAGGTAGAAGATGAACGCGTCATCATTGAGGCCAAGAACACGGATGAATTCGGAGAAACAGGAGTACCTAATGAAATTGGGGATTTTACTGATTGATGCTTTTTTGCCTTTTGCTACTCGGCTTTTCTCTGTGTTGCGATTTGAAAGTGTTGTTCATGAGTTCGATCCGTATTTCAATTACCGAACAACTCGGTAACTGGCAGAGGTGGACTTCTTCAATTCCACAACTGGTTCAATGATCGGGCATGGTGCCCACTTGGGAGAATTATCGGAGGCACAATTTGCCCCGGATTAATGGTAGCGTCGGCCATTCCATATCGAATAATGTGGCTGCTGACCATAGCAATCGACATTCGACATGTGTGTGTATTTGTGGCTCCATTTTTCTCGTCGCTTGCTGCGTTGATTGGCTGCTTACTGACGAAGAAAATACATAATACTAGTGCTGGATTGGTTGCTACCGCTATGGTGTCTTTTGTACCAAGCTACATTTCGTGATCTGTTGCTGGATAATATGATAACGAAGTGCCATATCGATTATTTGGAGAAGTTATGGGAATATTGTGGCGATTACGACGCTTTCGATATCGCCAACGAAACAAATAATTTGAAACAATGTCTGAAATTTGCACCTGTAGATGTGACGAGTGTTTGGATCACGGCAAAGAATATTGAAAAAATGGCAAAGAATATTGAAAAAAAACAAATCTGTAATCTAAAATATTAGCTTGTAATCAAAATTAAACATTCATTTACACTAAATTAACAGTTGAATTAAATAGTTAACTCAAGAGACTTTGCAGTGGTTCCAGCAACGGTACCGCCGTCCGGATCCACGTTAGTTATTTAAATGAATTTCATTACTATTTGGAATTTTAATTATTATATTTTAATTATTGGATCTTAGTTTTCCACGGTTGAAATACTATTTTATCGTTGTATTTCGTTGAATATTTTAGTTTGGGAATAGTATTTTACCGTTGTTTATTTTTATACTGATTTATTTTGATTTGAATGTTTTATATTATATAGGCTTTATTTCGGCAATCTTTTTTTTTTTGAATAGCTATTGGCTTTCAATTTAGGTTCAGTGGAGTCATGATTTGAAGTGGGCTCCCTTCTTCCCGTCCTTATTCTTTTTATGTTAGTCTGCGTCCGTAATGCGTGACCCAGCTAGAGCTTAACCTACCCCTCACCATACTCACGACACCGGTGAGTAGCCGGCATCTTATGTCACGCGAGGGTAGCAGGTTAGGCAAGAATTTCTATTGTGGTGGCGGCTGTTCGCAGCTGTTTCGCAACATTGTTAGCTCTTTGATAACATTCAGCACAATTCTTGTCTGTAATAATTCTCTCATCTGTAAATTATATTATTTTTATATTTAAATTGTTCAGCTTGAATGATGAAGCAAAATATGTTTTGTGAAATAAAGCTGTTAACACTTTTCTTTGGGAAAGTATTTATTCATAATTTTAGACCTTATCACTTTTCGTGTTATTTTTCTTGAGTTTATTTTATACTGAACATTACCAGAAAGTAATTGTAACTGAGCTTTTGGTCCCCTTTTTTCGTATAATATTATGAATTTCATTTGTGTTAATGTAACAGACAATTTTGAATAATACACTTAAACAACTAATACTTTCAAACTCTTCATTTAATGGCTAGTAATGCTTTCAATCCGTAACTAACATATTTTTTTCCTCAGCCACCATACTGAGTTTCTGGCACCAGTAATATCCGTCAATGTATTTTGCTAGTCGCCTTTTAGTCATATTTCAAATGATTTATCGAAAGTGCTCAGTATTTGAATGGATTAATTGAAACTTGGCTTTCTTCAGGGTGTTTGAAGTATTCTCAAGCGTTTTCCAATTTTTATTGAGCTCGTAAAATTTTAATAAAAACATTTTTCTGGTCTCGTTGACTATTTTTACCAGATACTTCACCTGTAGTGACATCATGAAAAGCTCATTTCTGCAGGAAGAACCTCAATCAATTTAAAAATTATTTTCTTGCACAATTGAGCTCTAGAGTACCGCAATTTGAATACTCTTCTCTGCACTTGGGAATTGTGAAACAGGAAAATACTCTGCGTACATCATTTGTTAGACGTATATTTTATACATTCGCAGAGGCAGCACATACATATACATAATTAATTTCAGTAGTCTATCCCTGAATACCTTTCATCAATTTTCTAAAAAAAAAAACTTGTGTAATATGGCATGCATTTGAATTTTCTCTAATACATTTTCCCACCTGAATTACCATTTTCACATGCCATTTTTCACATTCACCTCCTTCAAAATCCTGTTTTCAAATAAAAACCCTGACGGCTCAAATAATTTACATTTAAAAAGTACTTTCGCTAAACGAATTCGTTAGGAAAATGAAAAAGGGAAATCGTTATTCCACGAAAAAAATCTTGCTACTTTTCATCGAGCAACGTGATCGTCTTAAATGCACTAAATGGTGCCTTTGAGAGCACAAAAAACATTCTGATGGCCGGAAAGTCGAGAGTAAATGGTTGATTTGATGGCTCGAGATATGTAGATATGTGTACGAGTACTTGTTAGCTCTTGGTTTGACTACCTTGAGTACAGATGGTATGCTGATGTGTTGAATTTAAAACAAAATGATTTCAATTGAAAAGTTTTTGTCGTTCGTATGAAAAGCAGATGATATCGGTTGGAAGCAATGAAACGTGTAAATTAGATGGAAATGTATTCGAATAAAACAGATAAAACGACATGACAAGCAAATCTGGCTGAAATTTATCTGACATGCCAGCTGGCATAATATGACATAAACGACAAATTGGCTGATGTTGAAATGCTTGAAATGATGAGATATGAGTTAAATGCGTACCATCTTAATGGAAATTTTCTTCGAAATTTTATATGAAATGGAAGGATGTTTTTTTTCAGGAAAACGAAATATATTGCAGCATTTTAGGATTTTTCGAGAGTGAAATTTAGACTTAAAAGAAATAACAGATTAAGTGGCAATTGCCAATTTGGATGAGAGGATGCATAACAAATACATCACATTTTTCGAACAATATACAAATCTTCGTATCATCTTACTCACACTGGGCGCGATATGACATTATAGGTTTGAGAAGGATTTATCGAAATTTCTTTGATTTTGAGTGAGCGTAAGTTTGAAACCAAGTGCGTCAGAGCATGTTTCTGCAAAAAAAACTTTGTTTTAAAGATAACCTCGATGGCTTCATCATGTCATCTAGAGTAAGCATTGTTTTAATTTCTTCGACTTACGAATAACTGTTATATGTACTTCGAAATACTTTCAACTTTTTTAAAAAGCGTATAGGACCCAAAAAATACCCTTTTTCAAGGACTAAAAGCTTCAAGAAACAAGAAAAACCAAAAGTATGTAACTTTAAACTCAAAACGCATCTCATGTCAAAACACACATTTCCTTCCATAACGTCTGTACTTTTTTAACCTTACATCTCCCTTTATTTTTTTCGTTTTCAGCAAAATCTCATTCGTTTCCGTTATGGCCTATTTATGCATAACGTAATTTAGGAAACATTTCATAATGCAAACAGCTTTTCATGAAACGTTGTTCAAATGTATAGTATGCTGCACGTTACCAGTCTTCCTCTGTTGTTATTTCTTTACATGTAAAACGAAAGATGAATGACTCGACGAATGGTCTTATAGCGGTTAAAATAATGCCTAATATAAACACACCCAGAGAACATAACGGGAAAAAACTGCATGAAATCAACAACAAAGAACCGGGCAAAAGTATAAAAAGTCGGCAATTCAAAAGAATTGAGGAAATAAGATGGATTTGGCTACAATTTTGTTTTGAATACGAATAGGCATGAACATCAAATTGTACTCGTATGTACATATATTCTGCCTCTGGCTGTGTATATCATATGTTGAATTGCTTGTTCATACGTTATTTTGATGGGAAACAAGAACGAAAAAAAATATTCTCAAGCGCTTTCAATTTCAAATGATGGAAATGGTATTGGCAAAGTATAATACGTTTCGATTGTTGGTTTTGGCCATAAAGGAAATTGAAGAAATGTTTTGATTGCATAGAAAATGATGGGTGGTTTTTGTTTATTCAAATTTTTGGGCATTTTGATAGGAACCGTACCGAATAATTTTCGAATTGACAAATCTTATTCCATCTCTCGATCTAAGAATGGATAGAACCGTGTATCACGAGGAACATTTGGGTTGCCGACCAGGCAGCTACATTTTTTTCTTCTTTTTGTAGCTGAATCAACAAAGTCATGAATATAGTCAGGCGGTAATAAGTTTTCTTGACAAGGTGCGCTTTCACTGTTGCATGTATTCATCTTGGTATCGATATCAAAATATACTTTGAAAATCGTTTTGGTAGCATTTTCTTCTCTTGTCATTTTCTTTTCTTGTCTTTGAAACATAACATATGAAATAAGCGATTCCAGATTCCAGAAAACTTTCACTTGAAAGCCTCCACCCAATCGTCTAAGAGATTTTAATTCCCTCTTTTGTCATCATTTGTTGTTACCACACAAGTCCATTTATACCACCGTCAGCGTTGCCAGGAAAAAATACAGAGAGTCTTGAGCAGTTTTCTCAGAAAATCTGGGAATTGTAGTTTCAATAAAAAAAAGCGTAACTTTGTTTCAGTATTTCTGAATAAAAACTATTTATTTCAGCAAAAAAAAATAGTTCATACCACTTATTATCAACGTACTATAATTATGTTTTAATATATATTTTCCAAAAATATTTTTGATTTAAGGGCTTCAGTTAATTCTATACCTGCATTAGTTTCATTTCTGATATTAAATATTCTTTAGACAAAAGTATGCCGCTTTGAATATTTATTTGCAATCGATTGTTTGTTTTTTTCGTTTATTGAGATTTATTTTAGAGAAAGTTTTTTCTACGCACGCTGAAGAATTGGATAAGGATAATAGGTTAGGTTAGGTTAGGTTAACGTGGCTGCCGATCTTCAGAGGCCTGACGACCAGCACACATAGGCACAGGAGAGGCCCGTTGTGATACCACAATATTTTAGTGACTCTCTTCTACTCACTAAAGTCAGGAAACCATTTGCTTCCTTTGAGAAACCGGACTATCCCCTTTAGCTCTACCAGGGACAGTTCCGTCAGGTTTGAGAGAAAGGGTGCACCAAGTGCCGCCAGTCTTCTCCTTGCCAAAGCCGGACACTGGCACATGAGGTGAAGGACGGTTTCCTCCTCATCCTCAGAGCCACAGCTCCGACAGAAGTCATTAAACATGCACAACTCAACGTTGTGCATGCCGTCCTATGAGGCAGTGGCCCGTTAGAACGCCCACAGTGCAACGAAGGGCGCTTCGAGTTAAACCTAAAAGCTGCCTGGTGCGATACGCATCCATGGATACCCAGGACTCCCTTGTTATCACACAGGAAGATTCATCTGCCCAGGACTTCTTAGCGTCCTCAAGATATTTTTGCCTTATGGCCAGTTTGACCGATGTCATCGGTATACCTATTGAAAAGGAGCAAGAGACCTCAGGTAGCAAAGTTCCAAGCCTTGCTAGCTCATCGGCCTCACAGTTGCCCTGAAAACCCCTATGTCCAGGTACCCAAATCAATTGAACAACCGAATGTCTCGACATCTCCCTAAGAGATGCACGGCATTCAGCAACAATCTTGGACATTGTACAAGGGCCAGCAAGGGACTTAATAGCCGCTTGGCTATCTATGAAAATACCAATATTGACCCCGAATATTCGATTACACAGAAGCCAGTCGACTGTCTGATAAATAGCCACCACCTCCGCCTGAAAGACACTACAGTGGTCTGGTAGACGGAGGGACAGCTTGAGATTCAGCTCATCTGAGTATACACCACTCCCAACTCTATTGTTTAGCTTTGAGCCGTCAGTGTACACATGGATAAGCCCATTATCAAGGATGATACCATCACACCATTCCTCCCTGCATGGAATGCGAGTTGTAAACTCCAAATCCAGTATGCATTGAGGGGCGATGTAGTCAACAACCGCTGGTGCGGGTACTCCCTCGGCCAAGATCCTCGCATGACCAAACTCTGTCCTATTCCATGCTGAGATACAATTTAGTCTCACAGCAGCAAGATTAGCTTGCTGTGAGATCAGTAGGTTGGTTGGCAGCCAATGTAGCAGCACAAACAGTGCCTTAGTAGGAGTGGAGCGGAGCGCTCCCGTTACCTGTAGTGCAGCCATTCTTCGCACTTTTTCAAGCTGCCCTTTGCAGGTAGCCTTAAGAGCACCCTGCCACCAGAACGCCACCCCAAACAACAGAATTGGTTCCACCACAGCAGTGTAAAGCCAAGCAACAGTACGAGGCTGCAATCCCCAACTCGCTCCTATGGCCCTTTTGCAACAGTAAAGTGCGTTGAAAGCCTTCCGAGCTCTTTCTGCCACATTGTACGTCCATAGTAACTTCGAGTCAAGGATCAGCCCTAAGTATTTGACCTTCTGGCTCAAGTTAATGGAGACCCCTTTCAATTTGGATAACTCAAAATCAGGAACTTTGTACCTCCTTGTAAACAGCACTAGCTCCGTTTTATTAGGATTCACATTCAAGCCGCACTCACGACTCCAACGCGAAATTATGTCAAGAGAGTGATTTAACCTCTCCGATAGCGTAGATAAATACTTTCCCGACACTGAAACAGCTATGTCGTCTGCGTAAGCAATCACTTTGCAGCCGGCGCGGTCCAGCTTCCTTAGAAGAGTATTCACCGTGATGTTCCACAGCAGGGGAGAGAGAACTCCACCCTGAGGTGTGCCCGTGGTGACTCCTCGTCTTACGCTGGCATTACCCAGCGTAGAGATTACAACTCTACTTTTGAGAAGCTGCACAATAAAAGCAATCAACCGTTCATCCACATGCAGCACCGAGAGAGCCTCAACAATTGCGTTAGAATTAACGTTGTTGAAGGCCCCCTCGATGTCCAGGAAGACAGCAAGCGTGTATTCCTTTAGAGCAAGAGATTTCTCTACTTGCTCAATAAGGACGTGAAGAGCGGTCTCAACAGACTTACCTTTGGTATAAGCATGCTGCGACTGCGAGATCAGCATAGGATCGATTGATCTTTTAATATGGTAATCAATTATCCTTTCCAAAATCTTTAGCAGGACGGAGTTAAGACTTATTGGACGATAGTTCTTCGGCTTAACATGCGTAACTTTTCCTGCTTTAGGAATAAACACCACTCTGGATTCCCGCCAGCTGGTGGGAACATACGAGAAGCGTAGACAAGCGTTATAAATCTCCCTGAGCCAAGGTAGCGATACTTCCATGGACTGCTGAATGTCAGCCGCAAGGACGCCATCAGGGCCCGGGGACTTAAACGGCTCAAATGAGTTAATGGCCCACCTCAGTTGAGAATTTGATATTCTGAACGGGATTGAACTGTAATTTTGCTCCGTCTGACACGCCACTTCTAGAGGGCAATGATTGCCCGGAAAGTGTGCGTCTATCAGTACTTTGAGAGTATCTGCGCTCGAACTAGTCCAAATGCCCTCAGGATTCATGATGCACCCCATAGCTTTTGGTGTCGCGCTTAAGACTTTACGAAGGCGATTTGCCTCGCTGAGACTCTCCACGTTACCACAGAAAGATCTCCATGAGGACCTCTTTGCCTTACGTACGGCATACTTAAAAGCCTTAAGCTTCGTTTTATACATCGACCAGTCATTAGATCTTTTTGAGCAATTGAACTCCCTCCTACATTCTCTTCGCAAGGTACTGATCTCCTTATTCCACCAGAGGGGCTTGGGATTTCCCCTGCCCGTGGGTGGCTTACAAGCTTCCCTAGACGCGAAGTTGAGAGAACTAGTAAGGGTGTCAACTGCCTTACCCAGTTCATGATAGCAGTCAATGCTCTTAGGAACAATTTCCAGTGAGGATCGAATTAGAGAATTAAATAGCTTCCAGTCCGTCCTCTTTCTGTTAATAAAGGCTACCTGCTCGGCAGAGCTGCGGCCAGCCACGTTGTACGATATGTACCTGTGATCAGAGTAAGAACACTCCTGTAGAACCCTCCAGTCACGGAGAAGTTGCGAGTGCCGCCCACTAATCAAGGTAACGTCAAGCACCTCCCTTCGGTTTGAGGTAAGGAAGGTCGGTTCGCTGCCAGTGTTGGATAATAGGATAATAGGTGAAAAACAAAAGTACTCGAAATTGGAAAATAAGACTTGCGTTCTCATGACTCAATTTTTGCCACTTGTTTCCAAAATAACTTAGCATTGCCGGTTTCGAAATCGGTGAATTTAATATTTTTCAGCTCCCATCACTGTGAATCTATATTCTGCAATTCTGATATTTTTATTAATTTTGTAAAACATTGACAAAGTGCGATAGTTGAAAGTTGTCTTTTCGAAAAAAAAAACATTTTCAGGATCCATGAAACTAATACTGACATATTTTGTTCACAAGCACAATATAATTTTGAACAGTGCATTCTAAATGCTAAAATATAATCTTTGAGTCAATTTAACTAGACATTCACCGCAGCCACCACGTAAAGGTTATCCTATGGTAAAAATTACATTTCAATGAAAAATGTAACATTCTCTATTTAGGTTTTCTCCAAGTAATCCCTTCAAATATAAATATTGAATATTATTTACGTTAATCTTGTTATTTCCAAATTAAGCCAAATTATTTTTGGGGGTTCACTTTCAAAGAGCTTACTTAATTGTAGAATTTGACAAAGGGCTTTCAAACTCTGTACTTTTTTGTTTGGCATTTTGATTTGCGGTATGTGATTTTTTCAAACTTTTACTTAAACATTTCAAACATACAAGTTTCAGTATAAGTGAAAACAAATCTGGAAATTTTGAATAAAATCTGGGTATGTGGGAAACGCTATGAAAGTCTGGCAATCTACAGACTTAAATCTGGATCTGGCATCACTGACCACCGTTAAACACATCTCAAACGCAAAAATCTCACCTGACTTTAACAAAAACAAAAAACAAAATCCAATTGAGTGAAAAAAATCACAACGGATATAAAACTCATTGGAGTACAATCGAACAACGGATTAATTTTCCAACTAATCTCTTTCTCTCCATTTAATCGCTAAAGCGAACTTTAAACTGTTCGAAAATTAATCCCGATCATTTAAGCCGTACGCGGCAATTCAACTTTTTTTTATTAGCCTCAAGAGAACAACACCCCAGCAGCTCGAATAAAAACTGATAAGAGAACGGAGCACGGTAGCTTGAAGAGCTGTAAAATACTATAGTCGCAGATTCAGTCAAGCGGCTAAAGCCGGGTCAGTATCAGCTTGGGCAGCAACGTTTGAACAAAAATTTCTGCTGAAGCAAAAAAAAAAATCTCAAGCAGTCAGGCGATCGAATAAAATTGTGATAGCATAAAGTTACCTTCGTTGTGGAAAATGACCGGAAACGAGAATGAAACTAAAACTACGGAAAAATCCATGGATATTGGGTAAAAGATAGAAATGAAAATCGTTTATGGAACGAAAATCACAGATATTTATCAGAAATAAAATAAATGGCGGGCAGAATGAGTGTATTGAGACTTTACAATGATAACGAAAGCCAATTCGAGGCTCGATGAAGGAAGCCAGGACCGAAACTGGTATTCTTTACTCTCTGTGTTTTCTCTGCTTGAAATTTTGTTATCATTTTATTACGGACACTGAATAGGATTGGAGGTGAACGTAAGTGGATTTTGTATGAAATATTTGGTCAATAAGCTGATTAGATCGGCTTGCCGAAGGCACGGAATTTTCTCGTAAATTTTCCAATGGACGGTCTGTTCGTGGCAGATGTTTAATAGAAACAAACTAAGTGAAAAAAGACTTAATCAGCTTTGGGAAAGTATGAAGCGTGTTGGATGAATATTAAAGTGAATTTATTTATATATTTATTATATATTATTATATTTATTATATTATTTATATATTTATTATATTATGATTAATCATGTTAATTTAAAATAAGTGGCAAATATCAAGTCGGTATCATTGAATAATTGTTTGCATAATATGTAATACCAATGCAAGCAGACACATTTGTTGACCGATTATATTTTTGACATATGTTCAATTCAACAATTATATAAAGCGATAAACGATTTTAGTGATAAAAAACCTAGAAAATAAAGTACAAAGATATATTTTAAACGTTTTAATATGTCAACTTGACTATCCGATAGGATCTTAATTCTAACAATTTTAGTGTTGGATTCGATTGCTGATTGTCGTAATCTTTGTGCGCAAAAACAAATAAGTGCCGTGTACCGCTATTTGCGGTAGCAAACAGTAATTCCGTCGATTAATAATAATTTTTGACAAACTTAAGTGCATATAAACATTCAATAGCAATCATCATTTAACACAGTGCATGCCAAACAAAACAAGGTGATAACACTGATATGGCTCGGAAAAGAAATAAATTAAGACCCATCAAGTATCGACGAGCAGGTGCTAGACAAAACAGCCGTGCAGAAAGTTGCGGTGGTCGAAAAAGAAAACCGAGCACTTCGAAAAGAAGTCAACGCGGCAGATGATATGTTTCCTGGCCAAAAATCCAAATCAAAGTGCTTAAAGTCCAGGCAAACTAGCCGTGTGCTTCCGCAGCTGAAATTATGGATGCAGCACCAATAAATCAATTTGACAACGGGCATTATTTCAACTTGGTAGCGCGTCGAAGAACAAAACGTACAAAAGGGCAGGTGATTTTACCTTCACCGTCAACATCTAACACGCAAACCTCCCTCCCTCCATCCAAACCTTGAAAGACCCTAAAGTTCCCTCATAAACGGCTTACAAGATGCCAGACTCCTGCCAGACGACCTGTGCAGCAGTATTGATACCACACACTGCTGTCTGATCACTTTTTAAGTTGTGGAGTTAACGACTCAATTCTACCGAAAGACAGACGGACATGAGAATGGACTTATTCGGATACTAAGGCGTACAGGTGGCTTTAATGAACTATTTATGCGCCCCGCGATGATAGCATTGCAGCGGAAGCTTATGGATGCGCTTTTTGATTGTATAGGCCTCCCGACAAGTAGAAGTCATAGATATGAAAGAAAATGGATACGAAATGGCTATCCGTGCCTTTTTTAATACACGCACAACATTGTTCTCTCACAAAAATTCCGCTCAATGTGCCCCGTTCTACCGCACTCACAACCGAAAAGCCTTAATGCTGTGTCTTATTTACGAGAAAATGTACACCAAATCGGTGTAAAAGCGTGCAACGGGCTACACGGAAAGAAACGTCAATGTCAGTTTGATTTGTGTCGGGGACTGAAAACATTGATTTTCAGTCAAAATTTATCAAAGAAAATTTGAAAATTTTTCGGCGGGTTTGGTGGAAACGTACATCTACATTTGTGGGCAATAATTTGTGTCAGTTTTGGGAATAAATAAGCGGTCAAAAATTCTAAAATAATGCGATAATGAAGTGCCACGTTTCAGGCTGCAAAAGTAGCTACCAAAGTGCTTCGCAGAGAATATCGTATTTTGGGTAAGTAAAATTAACCTAGAAATTAGCTCTAATTAGGGTAAGTTATCTTTAATGAAGCAAAGGTCAGATCGTAATTTTAGTGTCGTATAGTGTTAAGGCAAATTATTACCAGTGCAATAACAGCTGTTGTACCGAGTAGTACCACTAGTGTGTAAGAAAAAAAATTTGTGCCAAAAAAATAAGAACCAGTAGGCCAAAGTAGTATAGCCACTAGATTTTTAGTTTTTTTTGTTAATTAAACTTTAAGTTAGGTTAATAATCTACAACTAATTTAAACTAAAAATATTTTTCTATTCAATTCAGAGAACCTTTTAAGTTTTTCTTCCTTTTATTATTTATTTAGCCGTCTTCTATTTTGTACTTCTTTATTTATACTTATTTCCATTTTAGACTTATGAAGATAGTTGAGCTGTCGCTTTCCGATTGCTCACTAATGGCAACACTTCCCTAGTTTTCACATGATGAGAATCTAAAAAGACGGCGCTATTCAGCTTGGAAATTTGACAGAGCCTTTAAGTAAAGCAGATACTTCAGCTTGATACATGGTGACCTACATAAAAAGAGGGAAATGCAATTTATACTTGGGATCTACAATCCCTACTCCTACTGCACAATCTATCTTTGTCCCATTTCTATACCACATTTGCGCTCCTTTGTACGAGAGAGATGGCCCATCGTCCCATATATCCCTAGCTGGAATTGTGAGCTTGAACCTCTTCCGAAGGCTACTTTGGTCTTTATTTGATCGCTGAAGCTCAACATTTCCATTATGGGCCTGATATTCTCCAGAATGTCAAAAAATACGTTAAGGTCTCTTAATTTGTACCTGTAGGCCTGTTGTAGACTAATAACCTATTTCACTGCTTCCTGGTGAATTTTGAAGTGTAGCGGTTCTAGGTTTAGTAGGGCCTCCTTTCTTACCGTTAGAGTGGAGCTCAATGTTCCTGTAATCAGTAGACAGGCCATCCTTTGAAGTTTGTAGAGCTTACTAGCAACGGTTTTTTTTTGTAGTTTTCTTCCATCATACTGCACCTGCATAGGATGATAGGTTACACCATTTATTTGTATGCCCATAGTGTTTGCCTTGGAGACAGTCCTCAATTGTTTCCAAAGCATTTGCTTTGTCGCCCAAAGTGCCTTAGTGATCTTCAGTGTCGTTTTATTTAGATGATTGTCCTAAATGAGTCTCCTATCTTTCCTATTTCTATATATAATAAAAATAAAAACAATAAACATTCAATAAAAATTGTTGAAAATAATCTAATTTTTTTATAATAATAAATGAACCATTGTAGCCATATAATAGTCAAGAAGATGCTCTAAATACACTTTAGTGGGAATTTTTTTCTTTCAGAAAAGTTTGTAAGCAAAACAAATATATTTTGATATAAAAGTCATCATCAGTACTACTATTTTAAATATGGCACAAAGTATAGATAATATTCAGAATTTTGACTGAAGAATATTGACTGAAGAAAGTTAGCTGAAGAGCATTGACAGTATACTGACACAATGCAATAATACATGATAACAACAAGTTTTATTTACATATTTTGAACAATAACTTTCCAAAACAAACATATTTTCATGACAAAATATTTTCATTTAAAGACAATTTTTCCTTTTCAAATCTGGATATATTTCTAATCCTTGACGGATATGCCCTTTTTTGCAGTATTTATTGAACTATACCTGTTGTTTTCACAACTTCTTATCTCTACTAAAAGACTAAAAAGCTTTTTATTCAATTGCCTCAAGTATACATCTGTTTTTATTAATATTTCATTCTTTGCTAGATTTATTATCTAGATTATTGTGAAAACGAATGCCTAAGATTCATCTAATTTGAGTATTTATGATTTTTTATGATGAAATTTTGCATTTTGTGTAAACTATGTTGGAAAAAGAACACAAACATCAAAAATATTCTATATAAAGTGAAATTCATTCTGGCGTCCAACGTGGGCAATTTTCTCAACACTAATTTTTGAATAGTTTTATTAACCTGTTGTCGAAATTTAGCAAAAGCAATACAATCAGTAACTCAAATTTATGACTTTTCATAACAAACCCAAATCAAACGGTTTGAGACAAAATAGAGGCAAAATACATAGTATCGAAGGTAAGAAAGATTCTAGATTAGAAGTTCTTCTATAGGTACAAATCACTTGAAAATCGAGACATCACACATCTCACTAAATTCATCTGAAATGCCCCAACAATATGTCATGCATCATCATCGCTAAACGGTCCCTGATACCTTGTCGAGAAAATAATGCTGACGGTGATACTGACGATTCCGACGAGATTGTCTTTTATGTCCTACAGCTGTAACAGTCGTACTTTTATTCCGAAAAACCACCTTTCAGGGCCATAGCATCCACACGAAATCCAGCCGAAAGTACACATCAAATCTTAAATATTCTCCAAGCATATGTCTCACTCCGAATATACTCAATATCTTTTCTCTTCTCATCTCAAGCCACCAAGCTGTACTTGCCAACATTACGCATTCCAAGTTCGTTTCACAACACATCACATCCTACATACGAATTTATACAATATTCTACGATCTAGTTAATATTTCATTTCGTGCAAAATCTCAAAAGGAAAATTCGAGAAAAGTATCCTTGAAGATAAACAACAGCTTATCTGTAAATTTATAGGCAAGACACGGCATGAAGTATACGAACAGAATGAACGAAACGTTATGACAGGATGACGACGAATGATGAATTTTCTCGCAAGAGTAAAAGGCGCCTGCAGCTAATAATACGTAAGGATGTTGTCGGTAGCGAATTTATATGTTTAAGAGATGAGCAGGTTGGTTGGATTGAAATAAAATGAAATGAAATGGATATGTTTTGTTTTAAGCTGAAAACGCAAATTCTATATATAGTGGATATTTGATTTTGAATTTTCCTTGAAGAGATTTGTCTATGATTTAATCTTGAGAAGGTAGTCTTCGAAATCAAAGATTTAATTTGATAAAGATGATATTTCTTGAAGTGGGGGAAATTCATGAAAGCAAGGGAACGCTCTCATTGCATTTCCTGAAAATTGGCAACCAAAAGTGTCAGTTTTCGGGTTTTGGAAGAACAATAGTGATTATAAAGTCATCCAAAGCAGTGATAAATGATCGCCACAAAAATATTCGACCTTCATAGCAGCATTATGCAAAAAATATGCTGCTTGCCGCGCACAATTGAAAATATTTACTCGCGCCACACCGTTTGACACTTTTCAGTATTTTTCAGTAGCTCACACCCTACTGAAATTTCATCGTACTTACTGAAAGAGGAGAAATTTTCAGTTTTCAGTAAAACGGAGTACGGGAACGGCTTCATTGCAATTAATCGCGATTAATCGCAATTAATCGTAGTACGGGAACATACTAATTATCTAATTACAATGAAAAATTTAGTGAAAACTGCGAGTCTCTCGATGCATAGTAAATTAATTGGGGAAAAATATAGATTGAATAAACATGAAATTATTCAAACTATAACTTACAGCAAGTTGTATCGACTTCTAACCAGAATGGTAAGTGGTTAGATTTAATATTTACCAATTATGATGACGAGGTGGTGGTTAGTGCAACTACTGACGCAGAGAATCTTTTCTCTAATACTCTTCATCACTCCGCTATAACCGTTGAACTTTCCACTATCAATATTGCTTTTAACCAATCATACAATAATGAAATTGTATTTGATTTTCATAATGCTGACTACGTAAGCATTGAAAATTATCTGGATACCATAGAATGGTCAAGGTCCATCTCAACGTTAGATTTGGATGGACTTGTTTCTTTTTTCTACGAAAAAATCTTTCAAGCCATTAACACTTATGTACCAAAGATAAAAAAAACGCAATGAACGCTCTGAGCCATGGCTAGACAATAATTTGATACAATTAAGGAACCGACGAAACAAACTTTATAAAGGAATTAAAAATGATCGCAATATCAGCGTAGGGCTAAAGGAAAGCTCCGTTTTTTTATCAAAAGAATTCTCAATTAAGTCTCGGGAAGCATATGAGCTTTACGTGACTTTAATGGGTAACAAAATTGTAAATGACCCGAGAAAGTTTTTTGATTTCGTTAATATGAAACGAAAAACGATTGGCTATCCCGCTGCTATGTTCAGCGGGAACACTATATCTTCGCTTCCACAGGAAATTTGCAATTTGTTTGCAGATCACTTTCAAGATTCGTTCTATCCTCCTTCGATCCCTACAATAAATTTAACTGTCTGGCCTACCCAAACTGTATCCACAACACTCATTGAGGGAATCATTCCAACAAAAGAGGCAACTGCCAACGCTATCCAAGAGCTAAACATTAACAAAGGACCTGGCCCTGACCTAATACCTCCCTGTTTTGTGATACAGTGTATCAATCAATTGATAACCCCTCTGTATATCATTTTTAACAAGTCGCTGTCATTAGGCGTATTTTCATGCTTTTGGAAATTTTCCCATCTTACGCCTATTTTCAAAAGCAGCTATTAACAACTATCGAGGCATCGCTATTCTCTCAGTGATCCCGAAACTCTTCCAGAAGCTCGTCTACGATCAACTGACTTTCATAATAAGTCCCTTTCTCAACGAACAGCAACATGGGCTTATAAAAGGCAGGTCAACTACCACGAATCTCATGACCCTGGTTTCTGACGTCCTTTGTGAGATGGAAAAGGGAGACCAGGTTGATGCGATTTATACTGATTTCAGTAAGGCCTTCGACAGAGTCGGTCGTCAAATTTTGACACAGAAATTACTTAATTACGGTATATCTGGCTGCCTACTTAACTGGCGTAAATTTTATCTTTGTGACAGAACCCAGATTGTCAAATTCCAAGGAATATTTTCTAAAACAGTTTTTGCTCTGTCGGGGGTGCCGCAAGGCAGTCATTTGGGCCCTCTTCTCTTTAATATTTTCATTTCGGTTCTATCTAGGATTTTATTTGATACCACACATCTTTTCTACGCTGATGACTTGGAATTGTACCACACTATCAAAACGCAGTTCGACATTGATTTTCTCCAATCAAAACTTGTATCTCTCGAACAGTGGTGCCTCCTGAATAAACTAAATCTCAACGTCGACAAGTGTCGAGTGATAAGTTCTCCAGGAAAAATAATGTAATAGCCAATTCATACTATCTTAATAGCAACGAACTTATTAGAGTAGAACATATCTTAGACCTAGGTGTAACCCTAGATAACAAATTGTGCTTTAACATGCAGATTGACAAAGTCTTGTCGAAAGCGAACAAACAATTAGGTTTCATTAAGAGGCGCGCTAAAGAGTTCAAAAACATTTGGGTTACTAAGTCTCTATATACATCACTAGTGCAGCCTCTACTGGAATACGCCTGCATAGTCCGGTGCCCAGCTTTTCAACTACACAGCGACAGGCTCGAATCGGTTCAGAAACAATTTTTGCTTTTCGCCTTGAGGCACCTCTATAATCCAAACGATTTTAGTAATCTTCCCTCTTACGAATACAGACTTGTTCTTTTAAACCTAATGACTCGTTCATCAAGAAGAACCATAATTAGCGCATGCCTAGCCTTTGATATCATTAACGGAACAGTTAGTATAGCAGCTCTCTCTAACCGAATTACTTTCAATAATCAAATAAAACGGACTAGGCATACAACCCTGCTTAATGAATACCAGTACCTTACAGTTTATGGGTATAATGAACCCATCAATAGGTGCTGTAGAACATTCAATACTGTAAGTCATCACTACTCTTCAGGTATCACCAAATCTAATTTCAAAAATAACTTGACAAAGGCCCTACTAACTTCTTAACCTACTTATTTCCCATCCTTATTCGCCTTAATCCAAACAAACATTAACTTGAAATACTTGCATATTCTATTGTAATATATATTGTATCATGCCTTGTTTGGCAAATAAATAAATAAATAATATGTTGTCAGAGCTATTATCAACAATATGCTTTGCAGTGAAACTAATCTCCAACAAATTAAACATAAACCACTTATCCAATTTTTTTAGCATTAAAATTTTAAGCCTAGCTTGATTTCTACATGAAAACTATGTCATTTTCAAGCCTCGAAAAAATTCAAAAACTCAAATCCCAAGGATGATAGTCATAATAATTCAAGTAAATCGCACTTAATCCCTTTCATTCCCAACAATAAACTTTTACGTTCATCATCGTGACCATCATTTCGAAGCCTGCAAAAAAACCTAAGCCTTCTTGCTGACTCTTGATCCTTCAGCTGGGATTCGAAAGTATTTCTACCGGCAGAGTTTTTCGAAGAATGTAATCCTCCTTGTTTAACAGATTTCAGAACATGTTCACTAATAGACTTAAAGGGTTTTATTCGGCTAATTACCTGTTGAATTTCAGGCAGTCGAGCATACAGTTTGCCATCGAAAGAACAAATGGAAAAACTCATGTTCAGTTCAAAAACGTACATACATATACAAACGAATACAAAAATATGCATGCTACAAGGAAAAATTTAAATTGTAAATTATTTTCACCGACAACGTCGTTTTTAGCTTCATCGTCATCATCACAATACACATGCATATTTACGACCTTTTCGCTTTCCCATTATTCCCATCCTCTACATGCTAGCCAGGATCTGATGGTATTTCGTTGTATGCAAATTCAAGTCGCATTCTCCATCCAACCGCTCCACAATGCGTGTATGTGAATGTACATACACCGGGGAACGTGCTTCGTTTCGGAAAAGTACACTAAAGAATTTTAAACATCTCGTATTTCTCGTCCTTTTCACTTTTCTCGATACTGACGAATAAAATTTTACCGAAGATTTCGGGTGAGAGCGAAAGTAGAAAACATCATCAGCACGAACAAAGCTACATCGTCATCAAATGTTTTTGATAAGAATGCGAAAATTGTTTAGACTTGGTGGATCTTGTCGAGAAGAGCGAGAAAACCACGAAAATATATGTATGTTTGCTTACACGGTTGTAAGTGCAAAGTTTGGCGAAATGAATGAATGAAAACAAAGAGCAAGCATCAAAGGAATAATAAAAACAGTGGTGTGATAACTTGTACGTCAAAGAAATTTGACGAGGAAGAAGAGGTGTAAGAATCCGGTTGCAGTGTTTATATTGTTCATTGTTTGAACTGTGTTTCGTGGTTGTTTCGTGTAAATTAGTTTGGTGAGTAAAAAAACATCTGATCAGGATTAGGATCCAGAAAATGAAAATATGTGTGTGTGGAAAAGGAAGAACAGTATGCTTTCCAAAATATACATATGTGGCTCGTGTAAATGAAGTATATTTCGAGATGAGAGTTTTAATTTCGATTATTTAGTAGTTTTTCATTTTAAGAGGCTTATGAAAAAAAAACGGAGCTGCTTCGAAAGCTATCAGAACTTAATGGTTATTTTACTTTCCATTGTAGCTACTTAGACTTTTTGAATATTGCTCAAACGAACACTAAGGCTTGTTTCACACGTACGACGTTCCATTCGGTTTGGTTCGTTTTCGGTAGTAACCGAAAACAAACCGAACCGAACACAACCCCTTCACACATACACGGTTCTCAAACGGTTCATGTTAGGTTTTGTGTTTTCTTCCTCAACATTGCGTAAAATTTCCACACAATCGTTTTTCCATGCCTCTTGCGTCTTAAATTTGTCTTCAAATTTTGCACAAGTCTTGTCCCACAGCGCTACTTTAGATTGCACAGCACAAATCAGCCGATCCACATCAACATCTTATAAATCGCTCATTTTATCAGGAAAACTACGACTGGTAATTTCAAAAAAATTGGAGGTAATTATAAAACTAATTAAAACTGACTAAACTAACTAGATAAAACGTCTAAATATTTCAAATTAAGAGATCCAAACCGATAATTTATAAATTTAAAAAAAAAGTTCAAATGATCCAATCAGTTTAAACCGAAACTAAACCGTGCATGTGTGAACGCCTTGATTATTTTCTGTTCCCTGGACACGAATTCACACCTAATAGAAACCTGATGAAACCTATTCGTGCTCAGGGAGTATTCGGTTCTATACGGTTTCTATTAGGCACCGAATAGAAACCAAATTATCGTTTTACACTTGTCGGCATCGACCGAAAACGAACCGAAAACGAACCGAACCGAATGGAACCTCATATGTGTGAAACGAGCCTAACACAATTTTAAATTTTGCAGCCATTTTCAAACGAGACGGTATGCTTCCTCATCAAACTCTTTGTATGCGTGAAGTTGGCCGAATGTTCATTAAACTAGAAAGTTAAAAACTTTTTTTCACACAAACAATTTCACTCTATTTTGCAGAAATAAGCCGGTCAATTGTTTTCAATTAAGTTAAATTTATTCATTTATGATATTTCAATTTATTTAATGCAGTCGATCGTTAGCCGAATCGAGGGATTGAAATTGTAATACATAAGAATATGCTCGTGCCCTGTCTATAATATTCCATTTGGTAACTGCTAGAAGCAATTCTACTTCAATGGAAGATTGGCTTATAGCATTAGGTGAATTCCTTTTAAGCAAGGCTAATGAGAGACCACTAGCATCTCTTGTGCCCGTGAGAGACCACTGGCACTTTTATCTTATACCTGAGCACCCACGAACCGTATGTGATGTGTTCATGGAAGCCTCACTCATAACTGGTATTTTGATTACGATGTTTGTCTCCACATAAAAAGCAGAAAATCTTGTTGATGGCTATAGGCTAGTGACTGAGGTGAAAGTTCCCTTGTGGACATGTTAACCGAACACATTGACAGTCTTGGCTAAGTCTGCCCCAAAATGCCAAGTGGAAAAAGAATGGTCGGAGTGATAAAGTGCTTCTGTCGAAGCACATTGTAAACAGTAATCCCACAACAACCCTCGTATGGGTCTAGGGTTTGAAGCTGGTAGAGAGCTTCTTCACAAATTAACAACCAAAGTAAGAGTGATTAGTTCCACGACTCACTTTACCCCCGATTAAATCAGGAACCTATTCAGAGCTAGGTGAACTCAAAGCTAGATGCGCGGTCCCTATTCTGAACCTGGCCCCACACACCAGAAGTCAGTGTTCTGAAATAAATGAAATAAATACCTTCACTAATTAAAAATTTCTTCACCATCAATATAGCACAAAAATTTCACTACCGAACTACATTCAAGCACTTCACTACAGCAAAATGATGACCGCTCATCGAATCAGCAGTCTCTAGCAGCCCTTGCCACATCTCGTAGTTTAAATTCATTCAAAAATTCAAATAGTATGTGCGTACTACAGCAAACATTCTCAATCAAAAAAAAAACTACGCACAAGTACGTATGGGGAACGTGACAATAAGTTCCACAGCAATCATACGTACGCGGCTTCTCTCTCTCTCTCTGTTTCTCTCTTGAGAGGAAAATTTCCCCTAAGAAACAATTTCTTCATTGCTTCTAAATAGCTAGTACACGCACATTTTTTTGAATGACATCACAATGCAGTCTACATGGAGTGAAATTAACGTTCGTAGATGCAATTTTTTCGTTGCTTCGATGCTTCTTGTTCTCGCATTATTTTCATTCGGTGGTGTTATCACCTTAGCTACGTGAGATGTTCACTATTCGTTTTTGGGAAAATTTATTTAGAAAATTCTTATACGCGATTTTTTTCGCGCTTTTTAAATAAATGAATTTAAAATATATAACAGCCAAATGTAAGGAAAGCAATGCTTCCCTTGCTTCCATGAACGCCACGCCACTGGTAGTGAGGCCGACTCAGACGTATGAAAGATGAAAAATGTGGAGTGATTATAACCTTTAGCACATGAAGAGTGGCTGTTGGGAAAAATTCAAAGCACACTCCTTTCGGGATTTTCTGGCTGTCACGGCATTGAAGTGTCATCGAGAACGAAAACTCTACAATCTTGTCAAGGACAGGCTAAGAGCTTGAAAGTTCAGTTACTTGCTGACACGACAAGCAAAGTAGATACGCCTATATCAGCTAATCTAAATTCTGAACATGATAGAAAGACAGACTGTTGGGTAGCCAGGACAGTATGGCCTTCACCCCATATGAGCAAAAGCTTAAAACTGTTCAAGCTCAAAAAGTACTGCTTGAGAGCGAAGGTTGGATTACTCACACGGTACCGCTTTACTGCATCTCATATGAACTTTAAAAAACTAGTTGGCTCCCGTCTGAACGAGCAACAACAAGAGTTTAGAGAAGCTCGCTCAAGTATCAAAAACCTAACAATTCTAGTTCCAGACGTTCTGTGTAAAAAGGAGAAACACTATAGAATTGACGCAGTCAACACAGACTTTAGCTAAGCTTTTGACAAAGTTGACCATTGATCGTAAAGCTGCGAAAATTCGGACATGCTGATTCTTTACGTAGCTGGTTCAGTTCCTACCTCCACAATTGTATCCAGTTCGTAAAGTTTCAAGGAGTTTTGTCAAAAAATATATTTGCTATCTATCTCTGGTGTACCAAGAGGTAGGCACCTGGGCCCACTTCTCTTTAACGTATTCATCTCCAATCTATCTGATATCGTGTCAAACATACCTCAACTACTATATGCTGACAATATCAAACTGTACCACATCATTGAATCTGAATCTGATGCACTTTTTCTTTAATCCAAGCTTGACTCACTTGATCAATAGTGCAGTACAAACAAGCTCTTGATTGATATTGAAAAGTTCCAAATTATAAGAACTACTCGTAAAATTTATTTATTGAATCAATTTCATTAAATTTTGTTAGGGAAAACGCCCTTAAATTAATGTTCACAACAGAAGACACTCAAGACGAATTTTCCAAATTAAATTGTTTTCCTGTATTTTAAAACAAATATTCTTAGTCATTCATTACTTGTTGTTTCATTTGAGAATAACAAAAATTAAGTTGTCACTCCAAATTTTTAACAAACGTAGACCATCATTTCGGTTGGAAAATTTTTAGAAATCCCTCCCTGACTAATGGCTCTGATCCGATTATTATTTACTAAACAAAACAAAATAAAATAAAAAGTATATAATCCTAGCACATAGTTTTCAAGAACATTAGTTTAAAAGAGCTACCAGTAAAACGATGACTTTAAAAAATATTAAATTTCTAGATGCATACCTCTTTTTATCGAAAGTAGATCAGCTCAGGGTTCTGAAAATAGAAACATAATTTATATTAATCTTGTTAAATTATAAATTACTTTGATTGTGTTTATTCATAAAGTTAAAGAGATTTAAGAAAGCACTCCCACAGTGAGAGTGCAACAGATTCAGAATTTCTAATGAACCGTTCAAATTTTAAGAAAATTAGTTATTCAAAATAGCTTGCAGTGCGGGAATATGCTTGATTGTTTTAGAGGACTTTTGGACCATATATTTTTCTTGAAAAATTTGTCTGTTACGGGATATGAATTATTTAAGAATATTTTGACATTATAAAATAGATGTATATTGATTTATTCAATAGTACAACTTTATTTTTTATTTCATTCAAACATAAGCAAGATAGTATCGATTAGTTTTTTATACAGCCTTTCATATCTTTCTATCACAAATTTTTCACAACATAATTGGAATAAAAAAAACCCAATTTTTACTGAATCCAGAACTTATATCATTTCGTTATTACATATAAGCATTTCATTCCAAAAATTATATGAAAAATAAAATCCTATTGCAACAAAAATAATAAGTATCGAAACGCTTTAAACTAAATACATCTAGCAAGTACTTTAAAATGAAATCAAACACTCATTTCCTAACAGTACTCCATTGAACGAAATACCAATTCACAGCTGGGCTAATTCTAAAACCGAAACACTTATCACCCATTACGGCAGCCACACTTACTCTCAACCAAACCATTCAGGCATTTATCAAGCCACCTACCACAGAGTATCATATTATTGGAGTGGAAAATACCTTTGAAAGTTCATTTTGAAAAATATATCCAATCCAGAGAGCTATTTAGTGCTCTATTTAGACCATTTCAACCACAATGACACTACCGGCATACTGGCAAAGCACCAAAAGCATTTACGTGCACCTAGCCTGATTATAAATTTCACCTGCTCAAAGTGGAAAAAATCAACCAAAAGCAACTGTTTTAAAAAGGCGCTGAGATCTGTCAGTGCCACACTGAACTGAATTTACTTTCTAAAATGCTTTCCTTCTCTTATCTCACACATTCTATTTGGCAGCACTTCAAGGAGAGAAAAAAACGTACTTTCATTTGTAAGTGCAATGCCTGTTACTCTACTCTGACTCTAACTCTAAGTTTCCACTCTAAATCGTTTCATTTGCCTCATCCATTACGAAGGTAATGAACGATAACCGTGAAAAAGTAATCCTTGAAAGCTTTTTGAAAATGGAGAGTAAGCAAGCAAGGCAAGTCAGGCAATGACTGAGTGAGTGCATTAAAATCAACTCATTTTGTTAGTCTCGAATTGTTTCTTATTTTCGGCATTTGAACTGAATGTTTTTGAGTTTTTATAAGATTCACTTGACTTGTTTGTTACTTTTAGTGGAACACAAAAAAAAAGTTTTTTTTTTATTTTGATCGAGCAGGCAAGCAGAAAGTGTAAAGCAATTTGAATTCGGAGAGCCCGACAAACAAATTAAAAGAAATAATATTTTTGGGAGTGTTTTTTTTGGTTTTCGTAAAATGTATTTGGTTTTGATTCTTTTGAATGTTAGTTAAGTTTGTCCTGTAAGTGTGTTAATGGATCAATTATGTCGATTTGAATGGTCTTGAAACGTTCGAAAATCGCAAGAAAGGTCAAAATACGTTTTCTCTTGTGTTTTGTTACCTTGTTTTATTCGAAATCGACAGCTGTTTCATCGGACGCCATACGAATTTATATGAAATGTGCCAACATGAGGCGGAACACCTTCTTTCTGATTGTGTGAAAGAGTCTTAAGGGACTCCAGATGTGGAATAGAAGGGAGAAGAAAAAGAGATGTTAAAGGTGACTCTACAGTTATGGCAAGAAACATAAGAAGATATCCAGGAGAGAAGGAATTCAAAAATTCAGAAATTTTTAAGGTTTAAGGAAAACTAAAAAATTCCGTTTATATCACATTCACTTGAAGTTGAAAGCCAAAGGCTACGGAATAATGTAAAAACTTAGTCGTTGTGGTGAGTCCTCATTGAAACCATGTTGATCGGAGATAAAAAAAGGTTGGAGAGAAAGATACATTCTTTTATAGACAAGGCAGTCAAGAAGTTTTCTGAAATAGTAAAGAACAACAATAGGAGGATAAATTGACAAATGGACTGATTAGAAGATTTAAAACTAGGGAAATTATTAGCAGCTTGCCACGATGCAGGCATTGCACCAGAGGCAACGATAATATTGGAAATTCTAGATAATGGAGCACAGAAGCATGGCAAAATTGATTTCACCAGAGTATAATTATATTTAAAGGAAAAAGAGAAAAAAGTGGCAAAAGGCCTGCAGAGTTATTGCTTACTGTGTCATCAATATGCAAGGGACCAGGAAACTAGATTTCAAGGAATATAATTTTGTTGAATCGAACAAATTGAAGTTTCGATGCGAAAAAAGTTATCCCACATTGCATGTTTGATTACTTTTTAACTTTATATCGACAAATATGAAATTTTTGTAGATTCCTGTGTAAGTCCGTCTTCTTGTATTTTATACAAGCTTTTTCCTTGGCTCTAAGAGTATCTGAAACCTGTCAGCGTCAGCCAAGAAGAAGAATTAGATTTAAGCGGACGCTGGATAGGAGTGAAGCAAGAGATGAGGTAAGACAAACTTAGTACAGCCACATTTAGGCGTATTCAAAAAAATTTGCCAATAATGTTGACTTCAGTAGATATGTTCTGAAAATCAGCTTTAAATTCTCTATCTCATATATTTTCCGCAAGCCAGGTTTCTGTAAAACAGATAGCATGATGAACGTCTAGAGTCTAGAGAGTAAAAAATTGCCTACTCGACATCTAAACTCATCCCAGATTATAAATTTCCCGAAAAAAATGTCAAAGGTAATTCCGGAAGATGGGCACGCAATTGAATTTGGAATTAAATGTATGTCAGCATGTGTTTGTTTGATTGTTGCCAATTTGCGGACGTTACACCACTTTCTCACGTTCGATGATGTGGCGGAACAAAACAAAAACAATTACCAAAATTCCCGTGAAATCAACCAAGACCAACATATTTGTAGCCAGTTGATCATACATAACTCTCTGCCTTAATTCAATTTGAAGCAAAACTGACTGCCCAAAGAAAATATCCGGACATCTTTTCCATCACCGACGAAAAATACATTTCCCACCTTTTCAATCAAAACCCGTGACCCGTTGGTGGCCTAATTGTCACCGTTCGACCGATCACCTCAAATAACTTTCGCACCATCTTCCTAAAACTCAATCTGCAATTCACAAGCCGAAGCAGATCATTCTATTTACAGTAGAATGCCTTGTTCCATTTTCTTTCTTTCAATTTGTTTGTTTATAACAGTGAGATTTCTAGCCAGCTTTCATACACACCGCAAATCAGCTGCTACCAGACCTTCAATCGGCTTCAAGTTTTATACACGCTAGGCCCAGCTTAGCCATGTGACTCTGCAAAGCACACACCTGGTTTGAGTGTTGAACAGCTTTGGCCGGCACTTATAAATGCAACAATCGTGGGGACAAATCACCCCAGGTTTCATTCAAAACATATTACCTACTTATCTAGATATATTCTACTCAACGTAATCTTAATTTATGTTTTGTAACGACTTTTCAAAGCTGTCTATTAACTTTAAAAAAAGGCAATAATACCTACATCTAATTTTTAACCTAACATTAAAGCTGATCATTACCTCATTCAAAAAATTATGCTCTTTGAGATGAGATAATAATTGAAGCAAACACAAGTTAAAACCGAAACATTACATATTTCCAAAGTTGAAATCCTTCTCAAACTCTAAAAGGAGGCAATATTTTATATAAATAAACCTAATTTAAGCCTGAACGTAAGCTTTTACCTCAAAAAGCTAATCTTAGCATTAAGACTCCTCTCATGCCCCTAAAATTAATCTAAAATCCTGGACTTATCATTACTCGTACATAGTAGATAAGAAGATCATAGTGATCAAAAAAACATATAATTCCATCCCGCCAGCTCTAATATCAGGGATAGACTTTGTCGCGAGGCAAAAATAGTTTGATGGAAAACCGACTGCTTATCATTATAGGCTTGCAAAATTTCCCCTTACTAATTCCCAAAGTGAGACTTAACTCAAGATAAACCATCTTCTTAAAATTACTTGTTTAGAACAACTTTGAAAAATAAAAACAATAGTGCTCCTACCACAAACTTAAGCCTAAACGTGTAACTATGCATTGTGTTTTCCCAAAACCAAAAAGAAAAAGATAATAACAGCTAGCAAACGTCCCAATATTGTTTACACTATCTATTACTAACAATAAATAAAACTTAGCAAGCCTAAGTAATCTAAAAACAAAATTAACTCAAACATAATGAGCAGAGAATTAAAAGAAAAGCTAATATCGAAGGACCAAGAATTGACATAGTTTGTGTAGGCTTTGGAGGTAGATGGAGCAAAAGCTTTCGGTGAATTTTGAATTTTGTGGAATGATATACTAAAGTATTTACATATTTTAAAACAAATGTTCAAAGCAGGCTTGGGCTTGCAGTCAAATTTCTTTGACAAGTGTTTAAGTTTCACAAATCTGTTGACTGCATTTTTAAATGATACATAAGGTAGTATTTGTATGATTTAGTTTCACTTACATCGTTTTTTGTCCTTAATAGTTAAAATTTTCCTTAGCTAGACTAAGTGCCTCAATAGATGTAAGCTCATTTTGCATAAATACAAATAAATTTTTGATTTTTTCTCGGAAAAATTAAACTGAGGCTATAAAATAAAGCTGAGCGGAAGACCGCTCACTGACAGGAATAGAGTTAGCTCCAAAAAAACCCACTTCCTGGGAAAAACTAAATTGACGACTCCTATGTATTAATCTTTGTACCTGGAATCGCTGATAAACCACCGAATTTTGTTGTTGAAATTATTGGTTTTTCAATCATCAAAAGTAAATCAATCGATTCATGAAATCCTGTTTTGAAATTTATTCCTCTATGAAATCAAAACAAAATAATTCACTTAAATATCTTAATTTTCCATTTCACTTCACATTTAATCCCCAAAATTCATCATTGTCTCGAATTCGCCATTTTCTCTCTCATTTCATCGTCATTTCTTCCATCAAGAGTCTTATTGACATAAAATAATAGAAAGATTGATGAATGTTTTACGAGTTCATGGCATTTCTAAGCTTGAACGGGAAAAAGCAATGGAAGAAAGATCAGAAAAACAGACCCGAAAAGAAAAATCACCTTTTCATTTACATTTTAATTCATTTTCTTTTAATCTGTCACAAGAAATCAGTCATGCGAATAAAACATTCAGTTACACCTTGAAAAGTCTATGCGTGAAATGTTCTAAACGTTATTTTATGTATAAGGGTGACTGCTACGAGCAACGATTTTCTTTCCTAGAAATAATTATGGTGCGATCTTGACCACTGTGGATTATGATGATGGCCTAATACCGTGACAATCTAACAGGAATTACTACGCATGATAATGGCAGCTGAAAAAATGTTGGTAAATAGAAATGTTAATTTGTATATATACATATATAGCAAGTGTCCCTTCTATTTGATGCTTAAGTCTCGAGTAACGAGTAAAACAACCTCTACGATAATGTTGCCAATGGAAATGGTCAATCAAATCTATTCAAAGGTCTGCAACTTTTGTTACTATCCAGCGAAATTCGCAGAAATAGAACAACAGATTTGCTAACACGATATATGTAGCTTTCATCTTCAACGTCCACGTCGGCATTCGGTTCTCCGGAGTGAAATTCCAGTGAATGTTTCAGAAAATCACTTCATCCTTATGACGCCGTCAATGAGGTGATATTCAGGCCTCAATTCAATAAACCCAATACACATCGTAATAACTGAATGCCTGTAAACGGTTGTTTGTTTTTTTTTTTTCTTTTTCATCTTCGCCATGGTTAGAAACGAAAATAGCAATTCCATAGAAAGGACTAGGAAAAATACGAAAATATCTTATTGCAGACCAAAGTAAAAATACTGAGAAAAAGTCCTTTCATCTCAAACGCAAGTTACGTATAAGCACATCAAACCTGCTTAGCACGGCGTTGCCTTTAGAGGGCAAGAAGAAAAAAAAAAGCAGAAACAGAAAACAATACCATTACCAGGAAGCAAGAAAGGCTCCAAACATACGAAGGGGGAAATTGTAATACCAATTGTGAATAAAAAGAACAAGTAGGATTGATGAAAGTGTCAAAAGTAGAAACCACAATGCATATTGGTTTGCTTGTTTACATGGGGGGAACGTTTTTTTCAGCTTGGTTTTGACAATGTACGAAAAGCTTGCAACAACATTCAGGAATATATTGATTTTGTATCCTTAAAAGAACTACAAAGATGCAAGAGGACGTTGACCGTTGTTGACCCCGAATATGTTTTTTTTATGGATGCTAGGCGGACATATTAAAGATTTTGACTTCCGAATGGAAATTCAGTTTTTTTGTTTTGTAAAACAAAAGGGGCTCAGTTAGTGGCTAGATGTTTCGAGTTGTGTTTGCGAGGACGAACATACAAATAGGAAATAATCTTTGCATCCAATTGTACAATATTGTTGAAAAATGAAGTGTGCATGACAGATCTTAAATTTTAGTAAGCAAAACTTTGGGCGCCACTATTTTTTATTACATTTCAGCAATCCTGCATTCCATTTTCGGCTCTTAGTTTGTGGCTTGCTTGGCTGGACTTATGACAGCAAAGTTGTTGGAAATACTTAAGGATCGCATAAAAAATTATTTTCCTAGTATCCGGTACCAAACTTTGGAAAACGAGGAAAACTATGCTTCAATAATCAACGAAATACATTCCCAACGCGAAATACTTTCATCCGGATTTAAAATAACCTAAGTAGAGCCAGGAGTCTGATTCATTTTTTTTATTGATTGCGTGCAGCAATCAACAAGCTATATATTACACATATCAACAACAAGAGCCCCATACGCCAAAACTTCATTAAAATCATTTTGCTAAAAGTAAACCAGAGCCAACCACACTAATTACAGAAAAGTCTTACAAAAAACCATCAATTTACGTTTAAACTAACTCCCCCAGCTGTTATTTACCATTAACGAACTTTGATCTGGTTTACAACTTCCTTAATTGGCAACGAATAATTTTCATTATAGCTCTCGTGTGTAATTTGCGATGTTGTAAAATTTTCGATTATCATTCGATAACACAATTTACAAGGTGTTTTTATTACTTATGCCACCATATCGAACCACACCACTATATTGTCACTTGACTTGGCTTGGTTCAAGCAATTTTATTTTCAATGTTTTACGACACGTAAATAATATTCATAACAATATGTGGCAGTTGACTTGATACGGAGAGGCCAAGTTTTCAATTTAGGACGACGGGAAAAATAAAAACGATAAAAAATATTTTTTATTCGCTTTCGAGAACGGGAAGAGCTGTTAAAGTTGGTTTATTTTTTGGTGGAATGTAGGTGAGATTTGGGCCTAATGGCGAAATACATTTTATATTTTTGTTGTTTAATTTAAAAAAAATATTTGTTACCGTTTCTAAATGAATTAAGCAAGTAAATTTCAGCATATAATATATAGGTGACGAAACATTCAAATTTCCACAAACGTCGCAATAATTGTCCATACTAGGGAACAAAGATCAAAACAATAGAATGACCATAATATTCATTTTCAAACTCGACGGCTTTCAGTAAGTTTTCTCTATTATTGTTCTCTTAGCCTGCCACGCGAAATTCCATCGAAGCCCATTCTCATTCTCAAGAGAGCCGCGTCATCGGCAGATCCAACAAAAATACTACCCCTACACCGCCATTGCCATCATCTTTGCTTTCTTCGTCCACCCATTGAATTATTTTTTATGGGCCATTTCATGGCTGGTAATAAAAAGTGTGTTTGACCATCAAGATTGTGGGGGTGACTTATTCGTTTGACTTGCGGTGACTTGACTTCGTCCGTCCGTCCATCCGTTCATTTTGACTTTTCATCAACAGCAGCTAGGCGAGCGTATTAATGGTGGCGAAGGACGACTACGGACATGAGAGAGATTCGATATTATTTGAGTTTTCTTTTTTTCGTTTGACTATGACTCGTGGCCAAACGTGGTGTTATTGATATCTTTAGAAAACATTTTGCATGGCCTGAATTGCTCGTCATCGTTGGCTCGAATTTTTACCCTCTATCCCCGTTGAGCGGAAGTTTCCTTTCACCTGACGAAATTAAGTCACGTCGTCGTGTCTATAGATTTTGCATGATTTGTAGATATTCGTTGTTGCTATGTCAGTGGGTGGAGTAGTGTGTAATCATATTTTGGGTTGTTGGGGGATGTTTTTTGATTATGAATATTGTGAAGTAGGTTTATTTTTTGAAATATTATGTTTAAGTTTTAAATTACTAGAGCATGGATAGATCGATAATATACTTTTTTGATTAAAACGTTAAAACCATTCAATTTCGGAGGGTTGTTATTTAAAACGATCTAGTTCAAATAAGTTTCTATCAAAAATTTGGGTTTAAAATTTGGTTTATTTTGAAAGTTAACACAAACACGTAAATTTTGTGATGAAAAATATTAATCGAAAGAAATAATATTGGTTTTGACTGGAATACAAGTGCAAAGCACAATTATAAAAATTTTTCCAGAGATTTTCTTCTTATGATTGAAACACAATTGGTTTGATATGTAATTTATTAAATCACTTGATTAATTTTTTTAAAGACAAAAATCGATTAAATTCATTTGAAACATCTTGCTGAAGATTTTTGTCTTACTAAAATGAGGTTTATGTTGAAATACAATCAATATTAGAATTATCAAGTCAAAGTTCTGTGTTTGTTAATAAAAGGCACTGAACGAAATAGTACGTTGGCAAATAGTGTGAAGAAATATAACAATAAAGACCTAAGCATAGGATGTTGGTCTTAAACCACGATAATTATGCTTTGATTTCGACCATGTTCTTAACAATTTAGAGCTGCAATTACCATTACCATTAAGGCTTTTAAGCGAACTCTTAAGCTAACACATGACTGTTTAGCAAGAAATTAAAATATAGAAACATAAAATGTTTCATTTTAAGTGAAAATTTATAATAAATTCTGGCAAAATATCTTTTATTACATATGATAAGATAGCTCTATCTGCAGTTATTTGTTTCATTATGTATTTTGTATTATTTACTGATGCTTTCATTCCCTTTCATATTAATTTTTCGCAAGATTGAAAAATTTGTCCGCTTCTCTACTACTCCGCTAAAAATACAAAGACTATGATTGCAAAAATAGAAACATAAGATAAGCAACTGAAAAAATACCTCTATAGTGTTGTTTAGGCTTCCCATCAGCTCATTATTATATGTAAAACATGGAGAAAAATTAACCTTTGAAGCAAATTGAGGAAAAAGCTATTTCGGTAAACAGAAAACAAAATCAAAATGTGTGTATATAAAAATGAATGCACGCCTATGTGTTCCATATAAGTTCTTATATCCTTTACCTTATTGTGATGAAACTATATACTGGCGATGGTGACAGCCACGAACACAGAAAATTAAATTAAAACGCTCACCTAAGCAAACCAGAGCTACACGTTCATAGCCCCACTCCAAAGGCCCATCACCTGTACGAGCTCTCTAACTGCATCAATACCCACATTTGAAGGGAAAAACAAAACGAAATACAAGCCAAATATGCTGGTGATTCGAAACTTAGACAAGGGAGACAAATTGGACGACAAATGTTAATCTTCTGGACATCAGAAACTTGAAAACCAACAGCGGATAAATTTCATGTTTAGCATCGAACATGAAAGCCAATTATTCTGGAGGCTATCTAAGCATTTCAGGACCAAAAAAAAAAATTCGCCAGTAGTCCATAGAGGAAATGTCATGAAACCATATAAAGAAAATAACGTCAAAACTTTTGACAACGCACTAGGAATATAAATCCTCAGATGACGATTTTGAGGAAAAAAATCGAGCCAGATATGCGGCATCAGATCTGCTCAACATGATTTTTTCGAGTGAGAAACAAGGCCGCTAACAGATCGAGAAGAAGTCAAATTTATAATGCTCAAAACCAAAAAGTAAACATCGCCAGAATCTGGCCATATCGTGAGATTATGCATGACATAGCTGTTCAATAATATCTTGCAGAATATTGTGGATATCATCACTCAGAAAACTTTCATTTAATAAAATCAAATTTAAACCAAAAGTTGAAACACTTTTAAATAAAAAACTATTTGAAAACCACTTTATTATAAAAATTTTATTTTTATATCAAAATTTTTCATCATTGAATGAAAAATAAAACTCACATTGATACAGCGTTATTGAAATGAGGTCAGATTATTTGAATTAAAAAGCAACGTATATGGCGTCAAATCATATTTGAAAATTTTTGATTTGGCGTCATATATGTTTCTTTTAAATTCAAATAATCTGACCTCATATCAATAACGCTGTATCAAAGTGTGTCTTGCTTGTTTTAATGTTTTATTTTTCATTCAATGATGTAAAATTTTGATATGAAAATAAATTTTTTATTCAAATAAGATTCGTTTTTTATTTCAAAGTGTTTTTGATTTAACTTTTGATTTAAATTTGATTCTAAAAAAATTTAAGTAGTTAAATTTTTCTGAGTGCATAAACGCAGTTTCTCTTCACATAAAATAGCCCTGATCGTTGAACCTAACCGTCCTTTAAAACTGAAAACCTATTAGTCTCCTTTCTTAAGCAAAAAAGTCCTAAGATGGAACTTCCTACATGAGGATTAATAAGCCACAACAATTAATTGAGACCCAAGAATGGTTCAACATATCAGAAGATGTCTCAACAGAAAATAGGGCTACAATACTCAAAATGGCTAAAGTATTCACACCAGGCCTTATTGCTAAACTCAATTGTTTCCGTTTTTTAATTTTTACTCTAAGTTTATTATGCCCTTACGCTAAGGAAGAACTCTCCAGGTCAGATTTGAAGGTCATTTTTCATCCAAATACCCCATCTTATTGGAGTCTCGCAAGGCTTGTTATTCCCTGCTATCGTAGTTCTATAGTTGTCCCTCGTTCAGTAGTCGTAGCCAATTCTTTTGAAAAATGGTAGTTCAATATACCTAATATTTATGTACACATTTTTTTAAAGAATTGCCTATGACTACTTTCAAAGTGTTGAATTCAACTTGTATACAGTCATTCAATTTTATTTTTATTTTATTATTGAAGTTTTTAGCTATAGCATAGTGTTTGTTAGGCGATAGTTATCATAAGATTTAAATAACCGTGCTAGTGACATTATAATAATTTAAGTTTACAATAATGTCATAAAAAAGACAATGTTCGTAAAGTGAATAAATAAATATATAAATAAGATTTTCGCTCTGCTAATGTTCTAGAAGTCAAAAACTTAATCGAATTAAATTATATACCGAAAAAACTCAGGCAGTATTCATCAAACAGAATAGGATAGACCCCCAAAAAAAGCCAAATATCTGAGACTTATGAAAGTAAAACTATTAAAAATTGCATCTAATAATAAAAAAGAAAAATGTTTTCACCACCCAAAATTGCATGCACCTTATAAACGCAACACCATCAAAAATACCATCTATTCTTGCCAAACAGTCCTTAATATCGTCAAACTGAATATGAAAAACAGTATTCTTTTTTAAAATAGGCAGTTAAGCTATAACGTTTTACAGTAGCGTACGACCTACCAAAGGCAATTCCAAAAAGCTTCAAACTTGCCTAAATTTTGCCTAAGAAATGACTTTTTGAATCCCAAGGTACGTTAAAGGTATTGTTATACAAACGAAACCGTACACTCAAATATTTTGGCATAATTGACAAGCACCCTAATAGTTCCTTAAGAATATTAAAAGTTCGCAAAACTCATACGCGAGTTACTCACCCAAGTCTGAGAAAACTAGTGAAAGCGGCTAGTGAAGATATTCAATTCTAGGCCCGATATATCCCTTATCGTTATTTTTTAAAGTTTGAGCACAAAATCGCTGACTGCGAAAAGTGGAGTAGCAGTTTAGAGACCGCATCAGATCCTAGGATATAACAGTTAATAGAGATATATAATCAGACAACTGAAAATAGAGGAGTGGAAAAGAGGCGTGGCAGTTTCATTAACTAATTCCCATATTTTCGAAGCAAGTTTGTAAGGTTAACTTCCTATGAATCATGAACCAGTCTTAGCTTTCGTTAAATTTCTTAGTTAAAAATGATTCCAAAAATCAAATCAAATTCAGATTGAAGGATATGTACATGCTTGAATTCCACTGCGAAATGGAAAGCGAAGTCATAGTAGTGGGAGCATCTCCTATAGCAAGGGGAAAAGGAACTGCTGAAAGATTACAGTTTTTTCTCAAAATATTAAGACTCGTACAACTCGTGTTTTAACATTTTGGCAAGCGTTTTACTATTGACAACAGGAAAACAGGAGCGTATATCCTAAAAAATAAAATTTCATTTATATATACATATATATATATATATATATATATATATATATATATATATATATATATATATATATATATATATATATATATATATATATATATATATATATATATATATATATATATATATTTGTATATACATGAGACAGAAAAAGCATAGGATATTTGAATAAATAAATAAATATTTGAAAATACTTTGCTATAAGAAAGTGGTTCGGCCAAAATGAAGACGATGATTAAAATAGCATGTAACTGCAACTACAAGAGCACTTAAAAAAAAACATTTATTACACTTTAAAAAAATATTTATTTTTCAACATAATCTCCTATCAAGTTGATACATTAAGTCCAAATAAAGGTGTTCCTTGAACCGAGGAAAGAAGTAGAAGTCACTGGGAGCTATATCTGGCCAAAAGGGTACAAGCAGTTCAAATCTTGTCTCTTGAATTGCAGCCTTGTGAGCCGGTGCGGTGTCTTGATGAAACAGCACTCCGGCCCGCAATCGTCTTATTTAGTCTGCGTAGTAAGAGCCTGATATAGTGGCTTCTTTTTCCAAATATTCCTTCATAATCATTCCTCAGCGTCTCAAAAACTGATGCCATAACCTTCCACGCCGAGATCGACACTTTGAATTTTTTCTTCGTCGGTGAAGAGGGTCACTTCTAGGTCATCGATTGTTATTTGGTTTCCAGATCAAAATGGTTTCTCCAGGTCTCGTCCATGATCACGAAAACTGACCAAAATTCTCCTGGTCTGCCTTGAACTTTTCGGGATTCACCCTCGAAATGACGACTCTTCTTTTGCTCATCGGTTAATATTGTCGGCCCACAACTCGCAGAGACCTTCTTCATATGTAATTCGTGAATAACGATTCTTTGAACACAGCCGTATGAAACCCCTGTGACCTCAGCCACATGTCACTCTTCGATCTGCTAACACGAAAATCTTCGACTTTTTTTACGCTGTCTTCAGTGAAAGACGTGGATGGACGTCTCCAGCGGATGTTTTTCCCAGCTTAAACTCCTTGGTTCAGCTTGCAACGATGGAATATGGAGGAACAGAGTCTCCTAATGTTTCTACCAAGTCGCTGTCTATGTCTTTGGCCGAGATTTTTTTCAAATACAGGTACTCTCATCGATAGTTTGTATTCAAAGAAATGTACTTCCTTGGAATCGTGGCCTATTTATATGTTTTTATGCTGACTTAGTGGGTATATGAGGTAGTGATTTTTTTGTTTAATTCTATGCAATCTGGAAATTACCGATTACAACTACTATCGGATCACCTCTCTATGTGCTAGCTAAATGGAAATGTATGGGTATATAAGAGTTTCAACCTTTCTATAGAAATTAAATTGACTTTCAAGGTGCTTAGAAGTGCGTCGTTATCATACTTTTTGCGTGTGTTCCAATGCATCAATGAACTTGCTCTAATTTTTTTGAGAGGAATGTTGATGAAAATCAGGCTGCTTGTATATGGTGACAATTAGTTTTTTTCTCTCGCAGCAATAAATAATTTATGCTATTTTTTATGAAAAAAAATTATGTATGCACATGTTTACGCTCAATGTAGCTATTAATAACTAATTTCTTATACATTTAAATGATAATTTTATTACTTAACAACAGCCTTTGTTGGTTCAAGGGGCTGAAGCTGGTAGATAGCAGGCCCATCATGTAAGCTACAGCTTTTTTTCCATACAAATACATGACAGCCAAGTGCCATCGATATTGAATTGTACATAACTCCTCCATTTTTTGAATTTCCCACACTGGGCGCAGAAAATTTCGAACCATGTTTCTTGTTTCATTCACTTACATTTTTGTAAAGTTATAATTCCACTTTTGTAAACTATCATTAACATAAAATGCAAGGCCTAATTTACTAGCTTTTCAAGGTTTCAGTGCCGTAAGATAATGAATAAATTCGAAAACTGTCACCACCGAAAGTAAAAGTGTAAATTTCGAAAGTTCATAAATATAATTTTCAGATCTGTCTGGTATTAAAGTATATCTAATTTCTATACATTATCACAATCGATTGTATAATGTTATCATTAATTTAAATTTATGTACACTGATTAAAATCATTCAGACGCAAATCAGGGCCTATTGGGTTATAATAAACAATGATTGATATTTTCAATAAACATTTTCCACCAAGAAAATGGTGTTTTCACTCAGTTTTTTAATTTGAATTTTCTTTTAAAATTACTTCTACTTCGCAATCAAAATAAATTCCGATCTTAATTCATGTCAATATGAAAAGTTGCAAAACTTGAAGATGAATTCCTGAAAAGCAATAACAAAACGCTTGTCAAAATACAATTTTTTTTCTATACTTTGATATGTTATTAGCCGTATTCTCCCATAAAAATAAAATTCCTCATTTGCTAACAATAATAAAACATCCATCATCTACGCACCCTTCCTCATCTAACATTCACCAAGTCATCATTTAAAATCACCACATTAAACACCGTCAACCATAAAATTTTCTGTGTCGTTTCAAAGCATTCAACATGAAAATCACTAGTCACTAAATCGCTTGGCGTTAAGTTTCCTGGTAATTATTTTCGTGTTTTCCTCGATTTTCCGAATGTCTGCTGAACGATCTATGGAATTTACTTGGCCGCTCGTCCTATGCGGCCGGGTAGATTTCGAAAACAAGAACCGAAATCTAGCCAGCTGTTGACTAAATAGACTGACGCGCATCACCTAGGCTACACCGTAATGCGTTCGCAAAATACACATGTACATGTTTCGCTTGTCATGTTGTATCGTGGGTGAGTCGATTTGCATCTTAGAATATTCTGCCAACCAAAAATAGTATGCCATTGGAGCCGATGCGTCTGAAAATAGCTTGAACTGATTTTTCTTTACTAGTCGGAGCAGACACATACATAACAGGAACGTACAGTATATGGGTGCTAGTTGAACTACTGAGCCACTTCAAGAATATTTTTTCTGCTCTACATTTTTTTAGCGGGGGTGGAATCTTGTCGCACCCTTGACTCATAGCATGGCGTTCGTTTTGATTGAGTTTTCGTTTGGCCTGTGCAGGATTTTCAATTGCTAGAATTAAATGAATGAATGTGTCACGGATAGTGACGAAGAACTGTTGGTGATTGTGTGATTCGTAATAAATTTCATGGGCCTTCCTTATCGCAAATGTTGCAATTGGGTCAAAGAGTGTGAACTGAATGGAATTGCCAGGCGGTTTCGTGTAAATTCTAGTAACATTCAGGAAAAATTTCCAACCCCAGTGGAAGTTACGGTGAGTGAGTCGGATCGAATCGTTTGGAGGTGACTAATGTTAATGACAACGAGATTGACAAGTGATAAATGCGTTTTTTAAGTGCGAGGGTGCGAATGAACCTGTGATCTGATTGAACTTAAATATCTTGGAATAAATAAAATTTATTCAAGTGATTCTGAAAAAAATGTTTAAGACATGTTTTGAGTAGTTTTTTATTTGGATTGGATAGTAATAAATAAGTCTCAAGATTTTTTGAAAATTTATTTGTTAGTTACTAAGCACAAACAATTAAAAGAAAATATAATTAAGATAACTTAAGTGCATCGGCATAAAAATCATTTCCATTTGTGGGATCACCCAAAAACATTTCATTCTCCTAAACATTTCCTCGTGGTACCAACTGATCCTCTTAAACGATTCCTTTTCAGTAACTCTCAAATCCTATAAAAATAAACAATAAATCTCTAAATGCACCCAAAGCAAAGACTAGTACCATATCTTGAAGAAGAAAAAATGACTAAAAACTTCTGCCATTAAAACCGTACAAAGCATACAAAACAAAGTTGTTAAATTTCTCATTATGTAAGCAAGCATACAATTTTCTCCACTGACAATGGAGCTCATTCAATTTTATTGTCTTGGCCATAGACATTCACAAAAATGAAAGAATAAACTCGTCGTTGTCGTTGTTGCTGTTGTTGTTGATGGCTTCCAAGCAAGCAGTCGAGGAAAAGACTTGAAATTTAGTGACAACTCTATGACTCTTGAAAACATCCCTTGAAACGGATCAGCGACACACATTTAAATCCCATACAAATGTTAATCTTGTTTAATTTTCTCCGAGAGCGTCACCATAAAACTCGGGTTATAGACTCCGTCCCAGTATAGCAGCACATTCAATGTTCTCTGGTCCCGAAAGTTGGAGATGTACTGTGGGATTGTGCTGCTACTTATGGGGATGAGAAGCAGTATTAGGACAAACGAGCTCTACATTCCCAAGCATCTCAAAAAGTCAGCCGTTTGCTGACTCTTTCGCTCTTGCTTGGAATATCTGGGGAGATTTTGCTTAGTGACAATATATTTTAGCTTTAATTCTCAGAGATTGGATTTAAAAGCCAACTTAATTACAAGTCAACAAGCCAAAGGAGTCTGAGATTTCTAGCTGATGGCAACAGCGAGAGGGCTCGCTCTTTCGAGCCCCCATCGAAATGAAATGCATAAAATGTCCCGGCACCCGAATGTCTACCATACGTTCCATTATCGCGAGTGCGAAATATTTTCTGTTATACTTATTGTTCCTCGCGAAACTCACATACGACCATATCGTATTGCAGCGGTCTGAGTTTGTGAGAGTAGACCGCATGATGTCAACGAATCCTGCCTGAATGAAACAGAGCGGTTGAGGCTTAGTATTAATGTTTCAGCTTTTTTTTTGGTTCAGTCTCAGATTCAAATGTGATAATATCGTGGTGAATGTTCCAAGGACATTATGAATAATAACTCCATTGTGTCAAGGATTTTCATTTGAGGATTAAAATGAAGTGAATGTTTTCCAAGCGTGATTTTCACTGCGGTTTTATGAAGTAATTATTCTGGTGTGCGATAAGAGCTGTAGTGTTGCTCTGGTCGTGAGAGGGACAAAATTTTTGTTTTAAATTTTTTTGAGTTATTCTGGGACTCTGATATGAAGAGATGATGAATTTGTGGGTGCATATTTATATCTACTTGAAAAGTTTGGAAATAAAATTAATATAGATGAAGTGTGATTTCAGGCAATTTGAGGATTGCATTTTTTAAAATATCTTCAAGTTCGCTTGGATGAGAGCTTGAACACCCATTTTAATTGATCGCATCGCTTGGAAGTTTGGAGATATTTTGGCAGCATTTTAAACTCATTTGACCTAGCTTATTGTCACGATTAAAAATAATTGAGTAGAAATTCCAGTTAGCCCTTTTATAGTGTTTTCCGCTTTTTTTGGTCATTATATTGGTATAGAAAACACTTTTTGTGCTGAATGTTCTGCTATAACCATTAAGGTGTATGAGATGTAGAAAATTTATACTCTAGTTAGTAGATATGAGTAAATATGCACGGAGAAAAAATTAATGTATCACATTTCATTAAAAACATTTTCTACCTTCGTTTTGATACACCCTATTCTTGACACATTCATCTCAAAAATATACCAATGCAAAAATCAACACTGGCTGACACATTACCAAACAGCCAAAATATTGTCAAAACATTGCCAAATTGTATATGTCGCCACTTGGTTCATTGCTAAAAGTGTTAATGATACAGAAAAAAGTTTCCTTCGACTCAGATATATTTTTTTAGACTTATTTGACCTCATTACAGAATATTATGGAGCTGTTAGTATATGTTTTTTTATATTTTTTACTGATTAACCAAACAAAGTTCAATAATAAAATTTCATCTGGAGAATGACAATATGACGCATACGCTTATATTGATTTCACAATGTATGTGTTCTCATGTCACCAATGAAAGAAGGCTCTTGTTTACAGACGAAGTTTTAGAAAACGAGCATATAAATTGTTAAAGATTAAACTATTTGCACTCATTCACCCACACTGGGCGCATCCTTTGCGAAATACTTTATATACTTATTTTGCTATAAAATCGGTGAAAAATAGCCAAAAACTTATGAAAAGTAAAATATATTAATCAAATTGAAGTTTTAAAAGCAACAGAACTGTCCGTGAAATACCCATTCATCCAAAACGACCATCCAATATTGGAAATTAAACCTAATTATAGACTCTCATTATCGTCATGTACGTAGACGTTAAACAAATCTTATAGTCCAAAATACAATGCTATCTTCCCTATGCGCAACAAAAACGAAATTGAAATTCTTCGATGTATTGAACAAAAACGTGACTGGAAAACGAACAGAAATAATTTTCAAATGAATCTTCCGTCGAATTTGATATTTCATTCCATGCAGAGTTTGTCTAGGGCATTGCACGAATCGAATGTCTAAAGCCGAATTTACATTCTCGCCGAGGAATACCAAATGAAGACAAGGTCTGTGTGTAAATGGTCTCCTTGTCTATTCTCGGCTGTTTTTTTCATGGCAAGCACGAGTGTGTAAATGGTTTGCTCGTCGGCTCTTGTTTGTTTTACGAAGGGATGATGATCCTTTTATTGCTGTGCCTGAGTGCTTATGACCGTCTCGTCCTAGTTCGAAGCCGCTCAAAGCGAAGTCGGTTTTATGTACCGAGTCACAGGGATTCGAGAGGGTAGCATGTGCTCATTCACATTTTCGAATTTTTCGCTGGGACTTCAAACATGTCTTTGCGTGTCCCAGATTGAAATCACTCAACGCACACCAGGCAGTTGCAATAGCCACAGCCTGTACCTCAGCCATCGTTCACTGAACTGAACAAAACAGCCCACAACTGTCGAAAGATGCATGGTGCAATATCCTAAGTAAACAATTCACCCTATGAAAGGTGCATAGTGCATGGTCCGTGTTGCGTGGTGGATATCCTAAATAAACAATTCACCCTGTGTCTTGTTGAGTCTCGTCCAATGTCTTGTTCAGTCTTGTTTACTCTTGTACACGAGACGCTTGTTCCAATGTATAAATCCGGCATAACGTCGCTATAAATTGAAAATTTCTCTCATGCCTGTTTCCTCATGAGCAAACATCGATAAGAAACGAAAAATGACCCAAGTCAAATAGTATAGATGCTTGATTTACAGGAAGAGGTCGATAGAGATAAACACAAATTTACGTATATGTTAATATCAGTCATTATCTATGGATATGCTTTTAGAGAATGGGTTTTGTCGATGGAATATTAGAACTAATCATGTGGAATCAAACATGAGTGCAAGTCAAATTGAAGAAGAGCAATTAAATGGACTTTGTGGTGGATGTGAAAGATTTTAAATTAATTTCTATACCATGAAAGCTAAATTGGAAATGTATGTGTGAAGGCAATGCAATTTTAATCAGACCTTATTTTAGTTCAATGAGTATCGGTTTGAATGATGGTAGGTATAGGTTGACTTACAGGAAGACGTGCAAAGTTTACTCGAATTAACGAAAACACAAAACAAATAAAACAGAGTACAAAAAAATAGATGAGATTAGTTAAGTCGAGTCAAGTTAGGTCGAGGTTAATATGAAAGTCCTGGCAAAAGATTCACATAAACACAATTGACGCCCGTTGCCATGTTATATATATTATTCATCTTTAACCATTATACACTGGGAACAATCTGGTTTGTTTAACAAGCCGCGCAATCCTATTTAAGTGGATGTAGGATAGATCCGTCCGAGCTGATGAGAGCATTAAATGAGAGCATAGGAAGGTAGACCCTTTTAAACCATCTGAACCAAAACTATCCCCAAAATCATTGAAAATGACGCTCAGCTTTTGTACGTGTTGACTTATGTACCAAAAACTCATAAAAACACAAACAAGAGGAGAATACTATGGACTGAACTTAGCAGTTGCCTAATACGTTTTGCGACCATAGATTCTCAAGGCTGTCTAGCCATTGGTCAGGATTATTCTTCAGCCAAGGAATTGCTTAGTGTCCTCAAGGTGTTTTCTCCAAATTGCATTCAGTCCGTATCATATTAATTAGCTCTATGACCCCTAAATACAGGCCATATTTTGGTTTATTTAATCATTTTCAGTTTCGAAATTAGCTGGAATAAAGTAAATTGCGAAAAATATTACTTAGTTTAGTATTTTTACTTACTTAAAAGCGTCATAGCTCTCGGGAACGATGACATTTATACTTGATTTTACAAAAATATGCGCAGGAAAACGTTTATATATCTATCAAATATATAAAATGCTTGCTTTGTATGGCCATATTTTTCAAATACCTGGAAATTACAAGACCAATATGGTTTTTAAAACCAATTAATAGGTAAATAAGCCTTATTAGCGAGGTCGGGAAAGTGTTTGATCGCTTAAAGTTTCAGCTCCGAGTATTTATCGGGTCACGTAACATCCACTTTAACGTGCAGTTCAGTTTCTGAAGGCGGCACGGTAATACTAAGTTTCTGCTTTTAACACAAATGCTAACTTTTGATATGGAAAAGCATTTGACTGCTCTTTGCATTAAAGTTTACTCCACAAAAACTTAATTTTTTCAACCATCTCAGTAAAAGTTTTACAAATTTATTGCGCTAGTATTATTTTTTATTTATTATATTAATTGAATCCGAAATAAATAAATTATCAATTCTAGGTCGTGTTTTTCAATACTCAGCGTTAACCCGCATATTATTTGACATATTCTTATACCATATCCTTTTACCACAAAACTGCAGTATCAATTTGTTTGCTGTTGAAAAAGCCCTTTTTCTTCATATAAATTTCCAGTATCTATTAAAGAATAAACTATCTTTGGGTTCACAGTACATATTTAAATGAACTCATAGAACTATCCATTTTCTTTTGTGGAAATTGAGAATAAACCCTACCAAAACCAAAGCCGCATTCTTTACTTGTAAGATGAAGCAACTCTTACTTCCCAGATCCCTAAATTTAAATGTTAGTGTTGTTGACTGATTCTCAGAAATGCATAAAGTATCTAAAAATATGAGTTGGTAAAAAGCTTAGCTTCAAAGCTCATATTGTATTCACCCTCAGAACAGAGAGATTGAAGGAAATTGAATAAGCGTATATATGGGAAATTTAGTGAAACAATTTCACTACAAAGATAAAATCTAATAATACAACAAATCGGGAGAATTACTGCCTCAGATATTCATTTTGGTGTCATCGCTACCTAAGATGGACGAGTTTTTGGTTATAACGTGTCAAATGGTCTACTATCTTTATCTCTATCGTACGTATGGCCAACTGTTCGCGGAGGAGAAGTCTGTCAAATTTGCCCATGGTCCCATAGTTTTCCTTCACTACTACTAACGCTCAGATTCAGGCAAATTGCTTCATTTTACACTGCTGATTTCATTTCCTTATACCCCCTCTTCTGAGGATTCACCACCGAACATGCGAATTTCTGGTCAAATATGGGAATTGGTAAATTCACTCGGAGTCAAACTTAGCCTTTGATAATAAACATTTTTTTAAAAAATATTTCATTGTTTGATGCTGTATTTTATTTTCATATATAAATAGCCACACCAGTTTCTTTGTACATTAATGTACTTTAGCTATCTAATTGATAATTTTGCATTAAATTAAGAATTTAATCATTTCCTCATATCATCAGCACATATTTACAAAACCTATTGATTTATTTTCTAGATATGCCTTGAGTAGCCACCGTATACTCTCCTCAAAATATGCCTCTTATAATTTTCTCACAGTTAAGTCCACAACTGGTATTGATTGATGGTACTGAACAGATACAATTCTCTTGCCTCGCACCAACATAAAACGTTACCATAATATCATGAAATTGATTTTAGCCAATCAACACACAATCGTTGAATCGTGTAGCATCTCTGTATGCATTACGCATACAAATATTCACAAGTGCATTCCGTGCACGAGGACGTACGAAAATATTCAATTTGCTAACATTGTTATTTCTATTCGATTTGATACTGTTCCGAGATTGTTTTTGGTGCATGGTGTTTGTTCGATTCAAATGATGAAATCATAGATTTTCGAAATTTGATTTTAGAGCAGTAAATGTTCTTGCTCCAATGGCTTTGATCCCAGAATAGGCATAATAATGGTGATTCTTTTTAGTGTTTGCATCAAAATAGTAGCCAAACATTGAAAGTGACAGAAATGGAGCTGGATGATTTTGGTGTCGGAGTTGTAAATGAAAAAAATGATTTGAAATCGCTAGGCGATTACAGAAAATGGCAATGCAAATGTAATGAAAAGTTAAGCAATTAAAAGCTATTATTTTTGTTCACCACATTTTGAATTTTCACCAAAAGAGCGAGAAAATATGTACTGAAAATCACTGCGCCCAGCGTGGGCTAAAGTTTCCTTGCCTTATTGAAATTAGAAACATTTTATAATCTGTCTATTTACAATCTGTTGAACGGTTCTTGAAACTTGAATTTAAGAAAGAGAGAATAAAAAAAAGTGTGCAAGCAGATTTGGCTTCGAAGTTAAACGAAAGCTATTGCGAAAAATCATAAGTTAAACTATTTTCTGAAATAATTTGTTTTCTTAATTTTTCAGTATTAGTAAGATGCACTGCGAATCAAAAATTAATGTGAAAAACAGCAAAAAGACCACCATCAAACTAACGTTTTGTGTAGAACTACAATTAATTATCCACGAAATGGTTCAAATGCATATTTTTACTCGTTATTAGTACTCAATAGCAGTGATTACATTTCTTTTGCAAGTACATCAAATATTAACTCCTAACAATTATTTAAATTCAACTCGAGAAAATCTGTCGTTATAACTCTAAAATTGAAATCAATTTCAATTTTGAATAAAATAGAAAAATATTTTTTACTAAGAGGAGAAAACACAACCATTTTTCATACCAAAAAATCGACTTCTTCGGCTCAAAGTTCTTTTACCATAAATAAATTTTTTATTTGGATAAAATGGTAATTATAGCAAAAAATGGGAATTTCAGCAAAAAATGGAAAATACATGCAACAAAGTATCAAAGTGTATCCAGTATAGCCAAAATATTGTCTATCAACTGAACATTTCACTTTTCGTTACTATAAAGAATCTTCCAACTGATACTTGTGTATGGTGTATTAACTTACAACCAATTTCTTCGTATTTAGTCCAAAAAAACAAATCAATTATAAAAATTTAAATCTAAAATATAACTCTATATAACTCTCTCTACTATAAAACCATTGCCGAATATTAGAGCACAATAATTTCATTCTGAGTGCCTGTAACTCTAACAACAACTGACTTATTTGGTCTTCTCCTAAGAAATTTTGGATTTAAAATCCTGTTGAAAGGCTTTTAAAATTCTGAAATCATCAACTTAAAAAACAGAGCTCAGCTGCACAACAGATTTGGTTAGAAGACATTATTTCAATTTCTTTACATCATCTTATCTTTTTAATCTTTGTAATCTTTAAATGAATCTTTTTGGAAATAAAAGAGGCCTACTACTGAGTCATATTTTTAACTTTGAAATTCCATAAGCTTTCCAAATTTCGCAATCAGCAACCACATGCAGTAAAACTACCAGTTTTTTATCTGATCGTTATTTTAATTTACCTAATCAAGGACGGTATTTGAACAAAATGGAGCATTGTTTTTTCTTCAATACCGTAACCGTATATGACAATCAGGTATGAATTATTGCAGGCTTTATCTTATATTTTAAAAGTTTACGTTTATGTTTGAAAAAATAAGTATATTTCTATTACAACCACTAACAATAATAATAACAACAACAAAAATCGTAGACACTCCATCTGAAAACAAATCAAACCTTGCCCTGATAGATTTAAAATCTTGTTTGTGTATGTTTGTTTATAGGAGAGTATTCAATTAAAATCGTTTGTATTATTAGCTATTTTAGAGACAAAAAAATTCCGCTCGTATTTTCTAAAATTTATAATTTCATCAGGCTTAACTTGATAATTGTTTTTGTTGATTATTGATAATATTATTAAAATCTTGAAAGCTGACAAAGTAATCTTCAGAAAACGCAAATAAGGGTAGCGATCCCTCCATCCTAATTTCGTGTCAATGAAAACGCCCAAATACTGAAACGTTCAATGCTATCAACAGATCGCATTAGGATCAAAAGAATGGGTAACTCCATCTTCAGCAGTCATATTCGAAATAGGGTATTTAAAACAGGTTGCAGCGCGAAAAGTCACTTTCGTATCAACATATACTGGTCTCACAAAGTTGTTTATTTTATGAGCATTAAATCAAAATCTTAGAATTAAAAGATCGTGGCTAATTTCAAAATAGGTATCGAAACAATTGAAATAATAATTCAGGTAAATGTATCCAGAACAATTTTGAAGAGGAAGGTTTGGGTTCAGAAATTAGAGATTCAAAACTGTACGATGTGCGAGGAGGGATGAATAAATCAACTTCTTAGCTACTGTATAAGATATTAACACTGAAATTTCCTAAAGTTGGAAATTTTTTACTGTTTATAGATTTAAGAAAATTTGAAAGCACATAGATGAGAACACTAGAGTTGAATTGATGAAGCCTGGAAAAACAAATGAACACATTTTTGGAACCAGCCTTTTAACAGTTTCTGGCTATTGAATCACGTGAAGTTAGTCTATGATAAAATACAGCAACGCCTCCCCCAGAATATGAATTATTTCACATATCAGAAAATAATATAACCAGATATATGAAAGACTGCTGTTCGGAGCTGCAAACTCCACATTTCAGACAAGAGAATTAGATGAGGTGTATGATACAAACTAGCGATAGGTGAAACATATAAATCAAAATTGTTTCGTAAACTTCTGAGATTTTAATCAATAATAGAGAAATTTGCGTCGGTATCACCATCACGACGTTCAATACACTGGAATTTGAGTAAATTGGAGTCAGGAAAAAAGAAATACTGATAGAATCTAAGCAAGTCATAGTGAATATACGCTTTTAACAAATCAGAGTCAAATGCTTAAAGTATCTTGTAAGTATCTGATAATAATTGTAGTATTCCCTTCCTTTTTCCTAACTTATACGATTCAATTTTTCACCCGAACGTATTTGCACTTAGTTTTTATTTTACTAGATTTGTATTTCTCGTTAGCAATCTTTTGATTCTGTTTACAAGTTGTTTTTGAAAATTGATTGGTTTTTATAGCAATTACCAAAAAATACGCTGCTTTAAACATATATATGATATGATACAGACAATAGCATAAATCACAAAATTTTGATTCTGTCGCTACTATGGGAAAAGGTCCAGTATTTGGTGAAAATTTAACCAGAAAAACAATTCGTGTTGATCAACGAGCTTCACGCTCTGTTTTTGCAATTTAATCTGCAAACTTCAGATTAAATGGTTTGAAATAAAATGAGCAGTTAAAGGATGGATCATCTGAGAACTTTTTTCAGATGGTCTATCTTTTGGCTGTTCTGCTTTTGTTATTACTTATTTTTAAATATAGTTTAATTTTGATTCTTAATTTAAAAAACAATTTTTAAGTAACTTGTTCCTCAATCCAGAATTATTGTTCCTATTTATTAAGTGACATTTGCTTAACATGCATTTTATTAATTTAATTTTCCTAACAATTCCTTCCATTTCTTTTTACTTGCTTCTTTACGCCACCCTTCTCCATCAGATTCCAACTTCCGAAGCAGATTAAGCAATATAAAGGTCCTCCTTATTGAAGACCAATGACTTTCCATCGGGAGGAGTTTGAACGTTTGAGAACTTAAAATCGATGAGACATCACTAGAAGAAAAGACCACTAATTAGTGGGCTTTGTATGGTATATTTCGAGTATTGGTTTCGAAACACGCGACAGACAGTAAATGTTTTGTGTGCTGGCTTCTTTGTGAATTTTTTCAGTTGAATAGTAAAAAGGTTTGTCCAGTGTCAGTTTGAGAGCCTTATTTTGCGCAACTTGCAGCTTCTTTTTATGGGTTTTGGCACACCGTATTCAGGTAAGAGCTCCATAGAGTATTATTGGCTGAAGAACCATCTTGTATATAATGTCTAACTTTCTGTTGAAATTTGTGACTTTCGATAGATCAATGGCTTTAGATAGTTTGACACAAACTTCATCTGTATGGTTTCTAAAAGTGATTTTTTTATCGAAACTAATGCCTAAATATAAGACAGTGTCCGCTCACGTTATCTTTTTGCCAAGAAAATCTAATTCTCGGTTAAGTAAGAGAAGCCTCGCTCATCTCCGCGAGAAAATATGACCGATATCTTTGATAAGTTTCCATCGATAATAGTATTGGTAAAGTTTAAGAAGTTGTTCTTCAAGCGTTTCGTTTATAACGCTTGGTTTCGCAGAGTTTTTGTAGATGCACATTGTATAAGCGAAGATTGCTATTCAGCAGCTAGGATTTTGAGAAACATCTGCGGTAAATTTGTTGAATAGGGTCGGACTTAAACAGGATCTTTGTGGGACTCCTGCCGGCATGGAGAGAGTTTGGAAGTATTTTGCTTCAATTTTTTCACTAAAGATACGACATTCCAAAAGCATGATATGATTTTCACCACAAAAGTAGGAAATTGACAGTTTAAGAGTTTATTGATTAGACCTTGATGCCAAAAGGTATCAAAGTAATTTTCTATATCAATGGTTACTAGCCCTGTTGATTCCTTGCAGCTGATCGACTCTTGACATCTTTATAAACTCGGAACACTTGATGATTGGTAGAGTGTTTTCGACCAAAAACAAATTGGCAATTATCTAAAGGCTTTAGATAATGCTGAATTTACCATTCACTGTGCTATATATTCTGCACCTTTGAGTCCGCGAAGACATATTGTTTGCAAAATTGTATATTCATGCACAACGAAGCTGTAAAATCTTGTAAGCTATTTTTCAAATCCTGTAAGCTATTCTTTGCTTTCATTCCTATTTATTTTCATTTTAATGTAACGGTCCGCTACTTATTGAGCTTCGTAAGTCCTCATGTTATAAAATTTCTAAACTCACTAGAAGGTCAGTTTTGAAATCGCGATATCGCTCACTATAGAGTTGAAGCTTTTGTTGGATTGCCTCTTGAGCTCTCAAGATTCTTGGTTTGGATCAGAGCTGGTCCAAAGAAATTGAAACTATTTTTCTGGGACTCGTAAATACCATCAACATTATCTTAGTCAGCATAATTTTTAAGAGATCATACAATTATGAAGAGAAGCTTCTATAAAATCTTTCATTGGTTAGACCAGCTCAGTTAGACATGAGGAAGCTATGTAACATATCGGACAGTGACCTTTATTAGAGCGTTCCAATTTAAATAATTTAAAAAAAAAAACAATTTCCTATAATTTCACCTTGCGAGATCCCCTCAAATTATATTTTTACACAGATCACTTCAAACTGCGGATCATGAACACACTTAAGAACAGTTGTGAAAATTTTAAAGTATTATTGGACACTTAATTCTTAGCCGGAATTAATATTTCAGTACATAAATCAGACTACGATATAACGGTTTTATTACATTAAGGTTAAATCATTTGTTTTAATAAAAATGTTATTAGCTTACACGGCTTATATGAAAATTGGCATTAATTAATGTAAATCGGTATGGAATAGACACATAAAATTTTTTTTATGGTTTGCCTTCTATATTTTGTACAATTATCTATTAAATAATTCATTATATCGCTCTAAATTAACCCAGCTTACGATTTCCAGACATATTTTCTATTATTTTTGTGTTAGTCCTTGTTAAAAGTAATGGAAGTCTGTGTATTTTCAGAATTACTGCCGTTATAATTATGCTCGAATAAATAAATATAAACAATGAAAATAGCTCACAGCAATATCAAAACAACTTCAGCAACTATCTACGCATATAATATCTTTTAAATATAGTTTGTCCAAACAAACGCTGCAATATTAAAATCAACACCGTCAAAACATTTCAATGTAAACAACCAAAATCGAATGATAGCCCCCGTGAAATTGAGAGGAATGAACTGGCCGTAATCATATTGAAGACATCAAATATATTTTTAAACTACCATGACATGATCATCGAAAATTCAAAATAGGGATCAAGGTTAACGAAAATATTTGTTTGTTTCAAAAAATATCTAGAATTTTAGATGATTTTGAAAGTAAGGATCTTACCGTTTGCAATTTGACATATTTTTTTTATACTTTTGGCCCCATATATTTTTTTTAAAAATCAATCACACACACTTCGAAGTTTTCACGACTTTCAGCGGAAATATTGAAACGTTCATATATTTTTGTTAAAAATATCCGTGAATTACACAATTTTTCTTTCACCCGAAGAGAAAAACTTTTTCTGGCTTTCTTATTTTTATTCTTTCTTTCTGTACATTTCATTGTATACTACGTCGACAAAATGAGAGCGAGAGATATGTTCGAAGTGATTTTCATTTATAATACATGAATTCACAAAGGACCACTTACGGCGTTACATCACACTATGTCACTGTAAACTTTCTTTATTATTACTCGGTCGTACATACTGTGCGGTGTGTGGCATCTTGTTTAGGCGTCTCGTTGTGTTTCCCGTGGCTCTGTCATCTGTCGAACAAGAGGAAAACTTCCTTCAGCAATTTATCGTAAATTTCTTATGTATCTTTTTTTTCTTGGCCTCGTCTCTCGACAGCTTCGTACTCATCGCTCGCGATGAGAAAATAAAACACTTGAGAACGTAGGTAGGCAGATAAGATTTTACGGAATTTTCGTATGCTGTGCAGGCTAACGGACGAGTGTCGAAGAAATAACGATTTTTCCGCATTACACTTAGCGTTTTGAATTGCTCCCAATAGGCATCATTATCTTAATGTGTCGATGTTGGTAAGTTGGGAGCACTTGGACACTATGTTGGAAAAAGTTCGGATGCTGGATAAAAATTAGGAGCTTTGAGTTGCTATTGCCACTGACAGGCCAACATATCATGTAATTTGTACACTTTCTGTTACATGTAATTGATTCGGAAACAAATTTGAATTGCTTGGTTCTGTTAATTTACTCAAAATGCACTCGGTTTTTTACAAAAAAGAGCAAGCTATGAAAACGAATAAAATATTTTGAAAATCGAATATGTAAGTTTTTAAAGACGAAAGAAAGGAATCGAAAGAATCCTGAAGAAAGTCAAGTTTTAAACGTAGTCAATAGATAAGATGAAAGATACTAAACAATGGAAGTACTTGATAGTCTGCGACAGAATTTCTCAGAAAAATGTTGAAAGATTTGAATAGAGTCAGAACAGAAGATAAAAAACTACAAACATGAAATTTTCGAAGAAAAGTTGAGAAACACGGTTAAGTATTAAGATGCTCGAAAATCTCGAAGCCTTTCAGAATATTTCGCTACACACACAACAGCCGTTCACACTGCCTCACAATAGCAAACACTGCACTTTGTCTTTCGTTAAAGGTCTTTCGCGTCTTGAGTTCCGTTACATGATAAACCGGGTTAATGACACAACTCTAACTCTTGACATCGTTCGCCAATGACTTCATTCGAAATGTAGGTGGCCGGGGCACGTCGACCTGCTGTGGCCCGATTCGGTACAGAACTGAACAAACCCAGGCGAAAAAAATTGCAAAATGCACACTGCACATTGAAAACCCCTAGGCTGTCCTTCCGCAGTACAACAAATATCACTGAGCTTCTACTATGCACTACTCTACTACTGGCTGATCCTTAAAACACACTTGAAAAAAATCGGACCGCTGCCAGTCTGTCTATGACAACGTTATTGTCTGCACTATTTTTAGCCAGCCCAAAGTCGAGTCGAATGCGAGTCGGAATCGAAAACTTGCTCCGAAAACCGTTTCTTCGAAAGATCGGTCTGGGACTAAAAAGCCCCGGCGCTTCTCGATTCCTGTCTTCCGTTCGAATTTCGCAAAAGTTTCCGCACCCGATTGACAAGAGCTGTTAGGAGCCGAGTTCGTACGGCAGTAGCAACCTCCGTTCTGTTCGCACAATTGGCACAGGGATAGCACTGGCAGTAATTGCCAAGCACATTCTAGAGCTTTTTTCGCCCGAAGATGCTATTGTGGGTGGTACACCCCCAAACCCCATAAATCGCAACGAATTTCCATTGTGCCACTCGGAAATACCATCAGCCATTAGGCCCAGCCAAGTCAGTTCGCTGTATTGCTCGACCCAGAGAGTCCTTGCACGTACGTACGTTGCGCCTAGGAGAATTCAGCGCTACATGTTACAGTACGCGAACCCGAAACCGCTGACGAGGGTAGTGATGACGTCGACGAAGAGATGCTAGAAGTAGAGTCTACGGTTAGTATCCGTTTTTCTCGTCGCTGCTGCTGCTGCTGCTGCACATCTGATTCGAACAAGAAGAAAGCTCTACTGGCTGGCTGACTGACTGACCCCAGTTTTCCATTTTTTTTTCACTGAGATAAAGTACAAACGATGCGATGGTAGCGGGTGCGATATTGTTAGTATCCCAGATGGTAGGCATTTGTGTTGTCGTTAGAGGGACTAGGATGCTCTAATTAAATACGCTGAGAAGAAGAAGAAATAGCTTAGATTTTTTTTTAATATTTGATGATATAATTCGTTCCTTTTCGAGTTAGTTTATTTGCTTTTCTGAGTATTTAATAGTTATTCGCAAGTCCTTTATTTTAATAACTTTTAACATGATATGCTGACTTTGGAAAAAATAAACTAACAATTAAAAAATTACAATTAAAAAACTAACAATTATAAGCGTGAGGAGCTTAATGGGTGGATACCTGGCTTCTTGTGTGTGGGGTTCCTGGTTCGAATTCAGGTTCGAACGAGGGTCCGTGCACCAAACTTTGAGTTCACTTAGCTCTGAATAGGTACCTGAGTTAATCAGGGGTCAAGTGAGGCGTGGAATTAATCACTGAACACTCGTGTTCACGTTGATTGTAAATTTGTGATGAAGCTCTCTACCAGCTTCAACCCTTAGACCCATTCGAGGATTGTCGTGGGATTACTTTACTTTAACAATTAGCAAATTAGGTAATCCATTAGATCAAAAGTTTCAAAATCTTTGAAAAAGTTAAATCGAACTACTTTAAAAAAGCAAAAGTCCTGCTTTAGGAAAAAATGCAAAGGGGCCACTCTGCCCTGTTCAGCATAAACGTTCTATCTGCATTTTAGCAATTTTGAGATATTCAATGATCTGTATTTTGATTTGTACTGGAGTTATATGGAGAGTGCATTTTTCAATATTGATTTTCACATACTTCCACAAGAGATAAATTTTTCAAATTTTGTAAAATGATGTAATAGAGTATGTGTTTTCAAGTCCGGTGTTAACTCAAAAATGACCAAAATTTAGATAGAACGTTTATGCTAAGCAAGGCGGCACTGTCCTACGTATTAAAATGTTTTCACCGATGCATCGGATGAATAATTCGGTACTCTACCAAACAATCATCTGGGAATACAACGAGTTCGGCGAGTAATATCTCCCAAAATGTAATTATTTTTTTCAAAGCTCAAACAAAAACAATGCTCGGATTGTTAAAAATCCAGTGAAATTCTTCTAATTTTTTAATTTTGTTAGTAGATTACAACTAATTTTCAGACAAATTGTCAAGCTTACAAAATTCCACATAAAAAAATATTAACTAAATTACATCTGCGAGTTATTAGTCACAATTATGCAAGGTACATATTTAGAGTTATCGTTGATGATTGGATTGAATGGAACCTTTGAACTGTCTACAGATCTGATATTTCGATAGTTTATCAACTGATAAACTATCGAAATATCAGATCTGTAGCGTCGTCAAGGATATTCAAGGGTATCTACAATCGCTCTGCTATATTATATGGCCGTTCTTATCGTGCATTTACGCTGTCAAGTTGCAGTCTCTATGGAACAAGAACGAAATCATTACTAGGGTCCCACAGAGGTATGTCCTTAGTCCTACACTCTTCAACGTATTTATGTTCGAGCTAAACAAAATTCGTCAATGCAATGTTGCCATGCATCCTAGCAATCTGGCTGTATTTTCCAGCAGGCAATAATTCAGTTTCCATAGATAATAGCCTGCAGCTTCTGTGTCGACAAATAAGTAAATTCTGCAATGGAAAGAAAATGAAATTCAACTTTGATAAAATGTAGATAGACTTTTAAAATTGAAGGCTTTTTAATTGGAGGCTACCACTCAATATTGTAGGTTCCTAAACATTGTAAAAGAAAGACACAAAGTATCTAGGTATGCGCCTGAATTTCAAATTATTTTTAAGCAAAACTACAGATATATAGACATCTTGAAGACCATTTTGCCGACATGCCCACGAAGTGAATAAATAATTTAAACTATATGTTGAAAGCAAACTCAAATCAAGTCATCAAATTGGTAATCTCATATAGCTGTCCTTTTTCACCGAAATTTGCAAACAACTGAAAAGAGAATTTCCATCTAAATTTTGCGAAACAACCAAACATTCAGAATATTTCCTCCTAACTCTTAAATGTATATAGCAATTATTCAGATCACCCAGGTGTCCTTATTAAACTCAGCCATATGGCCAGTTAAATTTTACAATTTATTAGTAAGTAAATAAATATTTTATTAATATAATTATTTTTGTTCATACAATTTGAAAATTCAAGTGATACAGACTAGCTCGTGCTGTGTTTAATTTGTAGCAATTTGTAGAGTAAATTCACAAAGAAAACATTCAAGGAAGACAAAAACTTTTTATATGAATATGCTTAAATCTACTACTTAAATCGACTGAAGCGCTACTGATCATAGGACCTAAATTTGCGTCAAGCAAGTGTGTTTGATGAGACAATTGCAAGAAAAGGGTTGTTTATGTATCAAATTTTGCTGTGAAAAGTAATGAATCTTCCTTCTTCCAGTAAAACAACTGTAAGCACGTTGGCGATACTGTGGAGTATGTTGTTAAGTATCAGGGCTTGTAAAGTATAATTTTCAGCCAGCTGTTCTGCATTATCTAAAGCTTCTTAATATGGGACACAGCGCAACAGCTCCAGACAGGAGACCCATATGAAATGAGCGATTGTATCCCAGCTCTATAGATGAGCAATTTATTGCTTTTAAAGAGAAAAGAGTTTCGATTTATTTGCGGGTATAAGGTTTTGATGGACATGGAAATTTTGTTGCAGATTTCGTTAACATGATTTTTGAATGAGAGCTTGCTATAAAGAGTCATGCCGTGATACTTGATATCTTTGTCCCAGAGAATATCTTGCCCCAAGAAGTTAAGAAGGCTGCTGAGGAGATTACTATTCTTCCTTTTTCTAGTAAAGAAGATGGCTTTCGTCTTTGCAGAGCTAATTTTTATCTCCCACCAAAAGCAGTACTGATAATGTGTGTCAAGTTTATTGTCGAGAATACTCTTAATATTGTCAGGATGGTAGTAACTAGCCAATAAGCAAGTATCATCTGCAAAAGTTGATATTTCGCACATAGAATCTACTTGAATGTTAGCAGTGTATATATTGAAAAGCGTGGGACTTAGAACTGCTCCTTGTGGAACATCCGCGAAGATGGGAAAATCAGATGAAAAACTATTCTTACTTTTCACCTTGAATATACGCCTTGTAATAAAAGAGTCGATGAGTTTGATGGGATAGTAGAGGAATGAAAATAATTAAAGTTTATTGATAAGACCGCGGTGCCAAACAGTACAAAACGCCTTTTCTATATCCAGAATTACAAGACCCACTGACTTTTTTTCATTAAGTGATTTTTTGATATTTTGTGAAACCCTATGCAATTGGTGAGCAGCAGAATACTTTTGCCTGAATTCGAACTTAAAATCAGATATAACTTCCATGGTTTCGCAAAATGTTTGGATTTGCAATAATATAATTCTCTCAAAAACTTTATTTAATGCCTAGTACTATACTCTTCGCGAAACGAATTCAACGGTCAAATCCCATACAAAAAGAGCTTTACTGATGAATTGAAAAGCTCTTTTTGTATGGAATTCGACCGTTGAATTCGTTTTGCGAAGAGTATAGTACTAGGCATAACGTAGGAAGTAAGCTGATTGGGCGAAAATCTTTGACCGTCCCCGTAGATTTACTTGGTTTCTTTATTGGTAACACAATAGCGCTTTTCCATGCTTCCAGATAGTAGCACAGTTTCAGGCAGGCATTAAAAATAAATGAAATTAATACAATTGCTTTCCTGGGTAAGTTAAGTGCTACATTTGGAATTCCATCATCGTCAGGGGCTTTACGACTTTTAAGACTTTTGATTACACAAATTACATCTTTGGGTTTGTATAATATTTTTTTTAGATCCTGCTTCTCTGCAGGGACATTATTATAGGCATTCTCAACCAAGCTTGTGGTTATCGTGGTTTAAATTTTCGTGGTTCATATTAGTAAACAAAAAAAATTTTCTGCGCACCTTTTTTTCGTTCGTTTGTAATGAGCTTCGGAAAAAAGGCTCGAAATTGACCCTATACACAAACGAACCCTTTAATTCAAAATTAAAATTTTTAAATAACTTTAATAATTTTTTTGTGCTAAAGTTAGTTTATATGTATGAAATTATTTTTAGTTTTAAAAATTAATTTTTATTTTTAAAAGTTAATGCCAACTATTGCTGTGGTATCATTTATTTTTGTTTTTTCTACCCCGCAGACAGTGACTATGTCTGGTAAAGGGGGAGAAAAGCATTACAAGCAATAGCATACAATAATATTAAAGATTAGTGGTTTTACAGAGGAAAAAAATTAAAAAAATTTATTTAATATGTAATATGTATAATTATGTGTACTTATAAATTAAAAAATTGAAAATATTGAAAATTACTTAAAGTTGTCCGAGGTGTATTTGCTAATTATGAAAATAAAAAATAAATGAAAAAGTAAGACTATGCAAAAAGAGATAGCTATTAATAAAATGATAAATTTTTGAAATTAATATCTGGCTAAAATTTTAAAATTATTATTTGACTAAAAATTACAAACAAAATTATAATATTTTCAAAACTGACTAGAAAATTGCTCATTACTGCAATAGTACACTTTTAAGAAAGAAAATTTAAATATGATATAAATAAGCATAAATGGTAATTAAACGCATAAATTAATAAATTATCATTGTGAACTATCAAATCAGTAGTTTTCGACCAAAGAAGGAAAAATATTTTTCCCAATTTATTAATATACTAATAATAGTTTTTTAAACTGTTTGTGACCAAAATATATTTCGATTCGACCACATAAATAACCATTCACTAGAAACGACAACCCATTACCAACTCTTCATAATCACCCATCTCTCCAGCAATCATCCAGCTTAACATAATACAAAAGCCCAACACTAGACGTGCTTCTATCACGCTGCTCCATATTGGCTAGTGTCGAATTCGTAAATTCTCCTACGTTTCCGTCCGTCCGTTTGGCCGATTCTATTACTCCCATTTGAGCCACCCAGTTTACAGTGTCTACCTATGCGATGTTGTTTTTGTTTCTATTACTATCACTCAAACAACGAGAGCAACATTACACCACACCACCCACACAAGACTTGGGGCATCTATTTTTGGGGTACTCGTGGCGAGTCGCTTGAATGCGAATGTGATGCGACGTTGAATCATATCTCTACTACTGCTAGCCTGGCTGTGAAACTCAATACGCTCTGAGGAGCTAAGAAAAACAGCGAAGACTGAAATAAAAAAAAAATGCATCGCATGAGTCTAGTAACACTGGCACAACCGAGCCGACGGAAGTCCCATCCATTATCAGAGCTGCTCAAAGCAAATTCCACCCAATTCACACCATGCCTTACAACATTTTCCGCTTTCCACACATCCACCCACTCACTCATACCCCAATTCAAGGTTAGTTCTACACCACACGCCCGTCGTCATGCCGCCACACAGCATGGAGCATCACGATATCTTCGGCGAGCTTATCTAGTATCTCTCAGTGTGGTGCCTCGGAATCTGGCACTCGACTCGGGTGTCGAATATCGGGATTCTGTCTTTTTGCAGGATTTACTTTGTAAATTCCCGGTTATGTAGAAGCTTTTACGTGGGGAGCCGTATTCGAATTTCGAGACCGAATTATGGGGAAAACTGAGTGGAGACGGTCAATTGAACTTTTAGGGGAAGTTAATGTGAGTTACGGCGAAAATTTGGCGAAAAGGGGTGAATATACCTGTATTTTGTGTACGATGCGATGATGTAGGAGACTAGTTTTCAAGGGGACATTTAATTTTCGCAGTGAAATATCAGAGGAAATGTAGCAGTTGTGTGAAATTTGTTGGGGAGTTTGTTTAAGAGAAAATTTCCGGAGGGGTAATATGTATTGGAAATTTCAAAATAGAGAGAAGTCAGAACAAATTAAAGAAATTTCTGTTTTGAAATTATTCTGTGCGTGATGGTATGGTTTTGTCTCTATTAACTTACCATTTCATAGCCTGTGTGATCAAACAGTTTACATATTTAGATCGTTTCCGGTGAAATTGTCTTAACTAATAAATGAACAAGTAGTATAATAATAATAAATAAACAAGTAGTAAGCAGCAAATTGCAGCTATGTATCCTTATACTTAATTCTGTCGATGTAACTCAGCTGCTGTAAACGTCTGAAAAAATTCTTCTAACAAACCATATCAAATGTATACCTAAAAATTAATTTAAATATTATATTTATTTCAAGTCTTCAATTTGCTGTCATGTTTTTATAATTCACTTCGATTTTTTTACCTAAATATTCAAATACCACTCAGTTCGTGAGGTATTATCCTTCAGCATGTGTCAAATTAAGCGTAAGTTGCCAGAAATGTTAGTAAAGCCACACCAGGAGTGTGTTATTTCCTTCAAAGCTTAATCTTAGATAGCGCCCATTGTGGGCAGCTGTTCTTATACTATAGAAAGTCGTCGCTTTTGCAGCTCAGATTCAAATTGGCTCAAACGACGTAATAGAAATGTTTGGCATAATTTCGTCTTATTAAAATTAGGAAAAAACAAGAACTATTTAATTAAATCAAATTGAGTGAGAATAAACTTGGTAATGCAAAAATTTACGAAATATACAGGGTGGCGCAAAATTAATCACGCTATCGGAAGATGTTATAATATTTGCAAATTGTGTCGTACGCGAATCATATTTGATATTTGTGAACTAGACAGCTGCAGTATACAAACAGACAAGCAATGGAGCGTTATACTCCGCAAGAGCGTGGAATATTACTTAAAATCATTTTTTTATTTAATAAAAAAATTATTCAGAAACAAAATTGGACGATTTATTTCGCGCCACGTAGTATAATCTTTTTTAGCGTAAATGTGAAACTAAATCATTCGAATATAAAAATTATAGCTCATTTTGACTTTAAAACTGACTAGATCTGAATACGATTCAGAATGCTAGTGGTTTTTTGCTGGTTGAGGGGCATGTGACAGGACTCTAGTAGTCGTGACTTCGCTGAGTAGGCTAGTTGCCAACGTCGGCGGTCCCAGTGAGACGCGGCGGAGGCTGCTGATTTTAACGACCGATTCCATCTTTCTATATGGAGCCGAAATCTGGGGAGATGCGCACCGAACTGAGAAGTTCCGGAAGCGCATTGCCAGTGTCCAGCGCAGGGGTGCCCAGCGTATCGTCTGTAGCTACCGCACAGTCTCAGAAGAGGCTGTGATGGCTGTATCGGGAGTAATCCCGATCGACTTACTAGTGCGAGAACGCAAAGAAGGGTACCTCTTTCGCTCAGAGCTGGGTAGAACTGAGGCTCCGACGCACGCGCGTACGTTTACCTGAATAAGCAAAGATCAGAGCATCCGCTTGAATTTTGTCACATTAGAAACTGGAGATAAGTTGGCTAATCAAACTTTGGCAACAACGTTGGAGTGAAAGTGCTAAAGGACGCTAGACGGTCAAGCTAATTGGTCTCATTGAGTTTTGGCTTAACTGGAGCCACGGAAAGGTAAACGTTTATCTTTGTCAATTCTTGACAGGGAACTGTAACTTCAGGAAATTCCTGAAAAACAACAAAAATATTTATAGATATGGCCAGAAAAACTCTGTCACATAATTGTTATAGAAAAAAACCAACAAAATTATGAAATAAAACTATAATAACAATTTCATTTTTAAGGACATTTTGCGCAAGTTTATGATTTTCAAGAGAGACTTTTTTTTCGAAAATACTAAACTCTCAAGCCAGATCGAATACTGGTAGTGAAAAAATCAGACTCAAGAAAACGATACGAAGCAAATGAAGCATTCCACGTGAAGCGGACAGGTAAAAAATTTTGAGGTTTTGGATTTTAGTAATATTTGATTATGTTATACCTATATATGTTCTCGATCCAGATGCAAAATATTTTTACAGCATTAAGTCTGGTTAGCGAGCTAGAGGGCTTTGAAAATTTGACTAACCGGCAGGTATACGCTATTTCGAATCAAATTATCCAGTTTAAAAAAGTAGCAATAAAATAAATAAAGCACTCGAGTTGATGCTTCATATAATGGGCTTATTAAACGCATTTACGGGTTTAAAAAAAAAAAAATTTGGGGGTAAAAAATATCTTTAAATTTTTGAAACTTCAATTTTACAAACGTCGACCATTTATTTTTAATTTTTTTTCTAAAAATTGCAAATAGTGTGTAGATAATCCCTGCCAAGTTTCATAATGGGCGTCGAAGCCGTTTAGGAGCTAGACCAGTTAGAGATTCGAAGCGTAACGGCCGGCGCCCGGTTCGCACCTAACGCCAGATTACAGAAACTTTCAATCGTACAAAATACCTTTAATCCGTAAATTAGATTATATTTTGCGAAGCTTTAATGATGTAAATTATATTTTGATATAATAATCAATTCAATTGTACACACCAATTAAATAATAATGAATCATTTATACATTATATTTTATATAAACTTATGAAGATTGATTTAAAATGGCGCTATTCGGAAAAATTTCTTTGTAGTGCAATTTTGCTACTAAAGTTACGTCAATTGTGGAAAAGAGACAAACCCATAACGCTGTGTATTCAAATTTTTCCGTTAATTTAGTCAGTGGCTTAGCAACTGCTAAATTAGACAACGACGTTACAAGTGTTTTTTTATAGTTTTGTGAGATATATAATATATAAACAAACCTTTAAATATATAAATAAAGTGTTTTGTAGCGAAATTATCTCAAAAAACTATAAAAAAAACACTTCTAACGCGTTTGTCTAATTAAGTAGTTGCTAAGCCACTGACTAAACTAATGGAAAAATTTGAATACACAGCGTCATGGGTTTGTCTCTTTTACACAATTGACGTAACTTTAGTAGCAAAATTGCACTACAAAGAAATTTTTCCGAATAGCGCCATTTTAAAACAATCTTCATAAGTTCATATAAAATATAATGTATAAATGATTCATTATTATTTAATTGGTGTGTACCATTGAATTGATTATTATATCAAAATATAATTTACATCATTAAAGCTTCGCAAAATATAATCTAATTTACGGATTAAAGGTATTTTGTACGATTGAAAGTTTCTGTAATCTGGCGTGACTTAATGCTAGCCAATAATCTGGCGTGACTTTCAATTTTTAGAAAAAAAATTAAAAATAAATGGTCGACGTTTGTAAAATTGAAGTTTCAAAAATTTAAAGATATTTTTTACCCCCAAAAAATTTTTTTTAAAATACCCATAAATGCGTTTAATAAGCCCATTATATGACACATCAACTCAAGTGCTTTATTTATTTTATTGCTACTTTTTTAAACTGGATAATTTGATTCGAAATAGCGTATACCTGCCGGTTAGTCAAATTTTTAAAGCCCTCTAGCTCGCTAACCAGACTTAATACTGTAAAAATATTTTGCACATGGATCGAGAACATATGTAGGTATAACATAATCAAATATTACTAAAATCAGAAACCTCAAAATTTTTTACCTGTCCGCTTCACGTGGAATGCCCCAAATACTACAAAGCTAAAAAGTAACATTGATACTGAAACAAAGTATTGATTACAATATGCTAACAGAATATGAAGATATGAAAAGAAACTACTGACGCAGGCCAACATGAATGAAAATATTGTCTGAGGAGATATTATCTTTTTTTGTCTAGATACGAATTAGTATAAGTGAATTTGAATAAAGTGGACGTCAAAGAGCTTCAGGATCTGACATTATTTAATATAAATAAATAACAAAACTGATGGTAAGTGTTATCAAATCTTTTAGCGTGAAAATAAAATATAATTTTTGTTATTACAGATCCAAAATTAGGTTAAAAAGAGGATTGCCGGCTACGTGGCTAGCATTAAGTCACTAGTTTGGACCCATTTTGTCAGGTAACCTTTTCGCCAGACTGAATCAACCGTACATCTTGAAAGTGGTAGGAACCAAAAATCCTGGGGCGTTTATTATTTAAGGCCGGACAATCGCAAGAGAGAGTGCTTGATGGTGTCACAAATTGATGTTTTTTAAGTTTTTGCCGCTCTTATTACTAGAGGACTAGCAGGGATCAAAAATTAAAGACTAACTAACAAAAACATACAAGAAATACAAGAAGAGACAATAAACTGAAGATAAACGAACAAACAAACAAAAACACCCTAAAAAACACATAACCACAAAAACATGGATCATTTCTCTCGTCTATCGGCTCGGTTCCAAAACCGAGAGGCGGTCCAAACCGCGGTGTGTATCATCACAATGCTAAATGAACGCACGACTAAACCGACTCGGTTTTCCTCTCGGGAAGCGCTTCGCTGGAACCGCAGTGTTTGTCATTGGCTTTATTGGCCTTTCATTCACCTGGATTGCGTTACAATTTGCAATAGAAAGTGTCCCGCCAAGATAAGACACGTTCCCTTTACACGATCAGATACGTTTGTCATTCTCACTAGGCAATATACATGTGCTTTGCCAAAGAGGCTATTTTAAAGTATGGCAATTTATACAATATTGAATTTCCTGAAAACCTATTCTGAGTATAAAAATGGTAAGCTATAAGATAATTAACGCAGAATACTACTTTCGATACCATTTGGCGAGTAAAAGTAATATCTTCGACACTTTTATGCAATCCAATACAGAGAATTTTATTTGTTGCCAGCGAATGCTCGCTGCACCTACCGTTTGAGAGTATTAAGTGAACTTATTTTGGTTCTGGCTCTTCTTAGGTGCCAGCTGATGGTAAATCCTTCACTCTCGGCAAATCTCTTCCATCAGGCAAATACCGCACAGCACCGATCTTTTCATACTATTAATTAGTTGTTATAATATGACGATGATTCAATTAGAACGGTTCGGTAAAAAACGAGCAGATGACACCCAGTCGGTATGGCTTTCATCCTGAATGGAGTGCTTGAGTTCGGCAAGAGTGTTCCACGATTTGGTGGTGTTGTCTTGTGATGCCGAAATAATTCAACAATTATCAGCAAAATAAGCAACTGACAAGACATTCTGAAATTAAAAGTGTAAGTTTCGATTCAAGACCAGGTGAAATAATATCCTTGAACGAGATTTTTTGCGATAGCACTGCTATAAAACTTAATAATGACCTGTTTCTAGTTTGAAATCTATTTTCAGCACCCATTTTAACTGCTTTTCCTGCATTGATCTTCAAAAATCACTATCGTTATTTCAAAAACAGACAACTTTCACTTCTCGTTATCATTTTCTTTTTCCAAAGAAATGCCAGAAGAGCGTTTTCGTTCTCTTCCTGATTTTTCCCAATACAAGATTCAGGAAATTTTAGTTAATGAACGCAACTGAAAGTACACAAGCCATCCTATTGAGATTAACCTACTGTATGAATTTCATTTAAACCTGATGTCGGCATCGACATTTATTTCAAAGTAGCGCCACTGCCACAAGATTGCCCACAGTTTTTAATATTTTGTATTAGATCTGTTCCTATTTGACATCAATAGATTCTTCACAAACCGAATTTCAAGTGCTCAAAAAATAGGCAAGTTGGTTAAGTGTCACCATTTTGGTTTGAAGCGAAATTTTGAAAAATTTATGCTGACAGAATGGACAAAGCATTAAATTTATCAATAATTTACATTTTTGCCCTAATAGCGGACAAAAATAAGTAGACTATATTCTTTGTAGGATTTTCCACGTTCTTACTATAGATACAGGATTGTGTGCACATTAGTTTTATAGGTTTTTTTCTGTCCGAAGATCTCATAGCTTGAACTGAAAAAAAATGCTCTGTCTACTTTTAAGTTCTGAGCACGGTTGAAAATAAATAAAACGCTATCATCAGTAAGTTTGCATAGTTGATCTTCCAAATTTTTTTCGAAAGATATATAAAAGAAAACCTGTAAATTAACAAAAATGTCGGGCATGGCCAAAGATTTAAAGTTACGATATCTCTCTCAATTGCAAATAAACGCAGAGTAACTTAATATAGAATAAGTATTTCATAGAAATTTAAGTCAAGTGATGAAGTTTTATTTGAATTTTTGGAGATTTGGAGAACTTAGCACTTAGAAGAAATTCGATTCGATTTATTTGCAAAGATTGGTTTTCACCAGATCTTCATATGAGTTTATGCAGATTCTAGTCTGATACTGCCGTCGTTTCGGAACAATTTGAAAGAAATATTAACGAAAAAATCAGAAAATTGAAAATATAAAATGAAATAGAAAAAAAATCAGCATAAGTCCGTTTTGGAAAATCATAAGCCAAAAGTTGTGAAATCATTATTGCTTGGAACAAAAGATATTTGCATTTGGAAATCGTCTACAGATTTCTAAGACACTAACATTTTACGATCAATAAATATTACTTTAAAACATTATTGTATCGCATAAGCTTGGTTAGGAATATTGTACCATGCAACTTGCTCTTAAAAAACCCCATCAGAAAAATTGCGGTCGATTTTTAACAACAAAGAGTCAGAAATAAAGTAGAAAGCTCAAAAACCCACGTTGGGCGCAGATAATTTTGTCACATTTTTTTTAAGAACTTCACTAATTCCTACAAAAAATCTCTTTTAATCTCTTTTCTCAATTGCTTAAATTGAATACGAGACATTTTTTGCACCATTGCATTTCAATAAATTCTCTAATTTCCCCCTAAATGCATTATCTTCATCTTCAAATCAAAGATTCTGTTGATGAAACGTACATACATATACTATCAATTACATCACGGCATCGACATCACAATCAAAGTTCAATTTTGCATTCTCTATCATGCTAAGCTCTTTGCAATTTCCAGTCCGTACAAAGTGCATGCTATTTATCTAAAGATCTGGGTATTCGCTAATTGGCTCCTTGCAAAACTTGAATGCTTCGACATTATGTACAGAAACGATGGTGCCCGTATACCCACCTATCTACTGTGAAACTTATCGCCAATTTTCCACTTGGCTGAACTTTTTCATTTTGGCATCGTTGCAAGGTACACATGCTTAACTTGCTTACGCTCACTAACAAGAACGACGAATGGGTGGCGTGAGGTTGCACGGTAATCACTTCACCGAAAAGAGACAGAAGGGTATATTACATGGCAGTTAGATGTGTAGTTAAGACATATTGAAAATGGAAAATTATTGATTGTTTATCTTTCAGAAAACAAAATTGCAAAGGTTATGTTACATGGCTTACCTGCTATTAGTTTTTTTTTTGATAAATTTATTCGGAGCTAATCAATCAAGTAAAAAAGGTTATTTCTTTTCTCCACACACTTAAGTAAAAAAAAAGCATATTTCTAATTTTCGAAAAATCTCATTGATTGCATTGAAATTATTTTCATATTTTGACCGGTTTTCGATTTTTCTCCCCCGTTGAGATAATCTGTTCCTAGCTGTTTACGAATTTTTAGGCAATAAAGGCTTAATTAATTCGCTTTCAAGCGTTAATGTAACGAACTAGATGTAAAAATAAGTTTAACCTCGTCCATGCATGACCTATCAGTTTTACTGATGTATCGAAAAAGTCAATAATGATAGTATCATCAAGCATGAGCGTGCTGTTAGCTACGAAATAACAAAATTGTGCCTGAAAGAGGTGAAAAATATTGGAATTTGACCTAGGTGATGATTCCAGTTCGTAAACCGGATTACAAAAGCTATTCAAGAGCCATTAAATGCTCTTGGTCACGCACACCAAACTTTTACCTTGATTTGAGCGTTCGTTTAGCTGGTTTGTTGTTCGCTTCGAAATTCGCAAAACCGTCTTCATTGCACCAAGTAATATGGTCAATCGTAGGAAGCTCAGGAAAAAAAACACGTTGAAGTAGGTTGAATTGGTTTATAAAGCAGAAAAAAAAGACAACTGAGCCAAATAAACGCGAGGACGTGAATGAGAACGTTAATGTATAGGTAAAAAAAAACACTTGTCTGTAAACAATGAGATCCAATTCTACGTTTTTCGCTGCAAGCTTATATGTAAATCCGTGCAAGTTTTTCCACAAAAAGACAAATCTACTCAAATTTTCTTCTCATATTAATTACAATATAAATAAAATAAAACATCCATCAATTAGACAGCGGAAACTTGTGGAGGGAGGACAACACTTTTGAAAGTTTACTAATTTAATAATTTACTAATTGATTCCGAAAAAATCATATAACAGACTATATGCCTAGTTACAAAATGAATGAAAAAAATATAAGTCCAAAATTAGAATACAGTAATAAGTAAAAATAGAGATTAATGGTACTGAGGGCATAAAAAAATGCAATAAAAATTAAAATAAAAATAAATATGATTGATTAGGAGAAAAAAGTACACTACGAACTAAACTTTTACTTATTATGTGTCCTCAGTAAACGTTAAATAGCGGAGTGATATTAAACATCCGTACATGCAAAAGGTGCATTAAACATTGTGGCTGACCTGATAAGCTTCTCATCATGGCGTTTTGTAAAAAAAATCTCGCCAAATTTGAAGGCAAAAAGCCGCGACAAACTTTAAAAAGAAAATATTCTACGAGATATTTTTTTTTTTTGAACCGATCAAGTCAAAAAATATTAGGGACTTATAAACGTTCACTGTAAAGACAATATGGCAGGATATACTTAAAAATTGGGCAGCCTGAAAGCTTCTTCTTTCTCTACAATAAACCAGCCATTCGATCTATGGTACGAATGCGAATATTTAACTTCAGATTCCAATCGAAGGTAACTCCGAAGCCAGTAAAATGATCCTCAACTGAAAGAGTTATGTTGCAGAGAGTGAAAAAAGCTCAAAGTTTCTATGTAAAAAAAAACACCGAGAAAGGTTTGGAGCCACTCAAAGACAAAAAACTACAGTCTCGCCAAGAAACATGACCATTTAAATCATTTTGAAGAGCAAGATGACCAGAATGAGCATTGATAACGCGAAAGATTTTCAAACTATCAACGTATTGGGTTGCGCAAAAAGTTTTGCGTTATCTGAAGAGGCCGAAAAAGATAATAATTCGACGGCACAAGATCCGGTAAGTAAGGCGGATATTGGATTACTTCCAGGCCTAAGCTCTGGGGCATTTGTTTCATTTGCAGAGAAGTATGGATCGCGTAAGCTATCAGATGCAGATAACTTTTGATAAGGCCCCAGATTATATCGCTTTCAACGGTGACAGGACGACCAGTACGGGGAGAGTCGTTTAAATTTATATTTTCGGAACGGATGTGAGTAAACCACCTCTGACAAGTGTCCTCCCTAATGGTTTCCTTGCCGCACGCAGCGGGTATCTCTCGTTTATAATTATAAAGTACGACTAAATTCAAATGACGATATCTACGAGAGCATTAAACTATTAATAATATTAACAAACAATTACACAATCACCCTCCAAATTCTTTTCAAAATCACAGATAGTACTATTTACCCATTCTCATCGAAATAAAATCAACTGGACATTGTCTGCCACTACAAAAATCATATTTTCTCCAACATTAACGCTCCAACTCTGCTGCTGCTGCTTCTCATTCAAATTATGATTCGTAAAATTTTCTCGCTCGTTCACCACAACAACGTTGCCATTCCGCCATGCGAACATTACTGCCGCTTGTGTCCAGCCCCAGTCCTGATACAAATGCTGACGTTAACTGAAAACTTCGATATCGTTTCGGGATCCTGAATAAATGGTCAGGCGAATTTCCAATATCAATTCCATTAAATGCACTAAATACCCATATAAACCGATCGACCGTTACTTTATTTGCCTTGTCGACAAGTCAGTCAGCCAGGCCGCCTAGCTTGGTGTGTCGCAGCCGCCCAGACTAACGACAATCAGCCTAGAAAAGACTTGACTCGGGACCAACCATATTTTTATGGTCTGCCATAAATATCAAGTGTGTATGTGTTGTGCAGAATATTCTCAGCGAAAAATGAAAAAAAAACGCACGAACATAAACGTATCTGGACCTCATGTGCGAAAGAGCGGAAGTAAACCCCCTCGGAATGGCAGGATGTGAATATGAGCGCCACTTTTGTTTACGCTAATAAAAATTTATTTTACGAACTCTTCATTGCTGCTGTCGTCGACCTTTGTAACAAGGATAACGCACACGTTGGATATCAATTTATTTAGCGGTGATTCTTTTGCACAGGATTATGTTTTGTTGCTGGTTTTGATGCTGATCCCGGGGACGGAAATAAATGACAAGCTAGTAAGCTATCAGGAGGGGTGGTAAGGGTAGTAGACTAAGGGCTCGTTTTGCGAATATACTTTGCGATATTGAGCCTACCATTCAACGGTGGTAATTCACGTCGCAGCTACTGGCGCTGTGATAACACAAGGATACGACTAGCACGACGGTCGATAGGGGTTCGAGCTGACGTCAGTATGAATGAAGGCCATGTGACACATGTGCTTGTCACCAATTTGTTACCTAAGAGTATTTATATGAGATGTTATTGCTTGTAATGTCAGGCCATTAGCAGACCCATTTCGAAGTGCTTGGTATAGTAACAACTTGCTAGTTGTAGTTTGGCAAGAACAAGCCGAAACAGGCATTGTTGATGAATAGTTAATAAACGTTCCAAAACTACTAATGCTCTGGCATGGATGAGACCGAGCCTAGAATCGTTTCGGATCATAGAGAATAGATTTAATGACATGATGAAATTATCATGAAAGTTTAAAGATGTTCGGTTACAATTACCCAGCAGTATATGACAAGTAATAATTGGTCATAAATGTCGATATGGGGAAGGGGGCTCGAACATGGTTTGATTTTTGGAACATGGTTTGATTTTAAGTGATGTTTGTTGCAGAACACTATATAGCTATGATTTCAGCAAGGTAGAGACAAAAAATAAAAATAAAATATTATGTAGAGAAATAGTATAAATATGGGCTTTGGGAAGTAATTAAATGCTTATTTCATAAAAACTGTTTTAGGTAGATACCAGTAGTGTTGCGAAAAGCAGAGGCAACTGTGGCAACTGTGTACTGATTAATAACTGTTATGTACGAAAAAGAAGTTAATAGTAAATCTGCTTCCTTCAGCTGAAGCCGAAATAGGTATCTAGCTAATAAAATAAGACTTCATTCAATTAGCCCCCCTACCCATTGCTATTTAGTATATTATTACTACTTCGGTAGCAAGGTTTGAAAAACCAAAAGTATCAACAGCATCCTGGAAAGAAATATGCTACGTTCTATGAAACCAGTGAACCTTTTCCCACTTTCCCATTTGCTGCTTAACTATAGAGACATATATATGTTGACTTTCTTACTGGATTTTTGTTGGATAAATCTTTAATTTTTACAATTTGTTTGTTTTTTCTTTACACGGAATCAAAAATATTGGATGGATCAGAAGAAAATTCTATGAAAACTAGTCATCCCATTTTCAACAAATTTAAATTAAACAACACAAAGTAGATAACAATTTAATTATTTTGAAGTCCTTGCTATGCGAAAAGACTTTGCTCTCTTAAGTGATATCTGCACTGTCAAATCAGCTAGGATCAGATGCACCAAGCTATACATATAACGGGCTATAAATATCACTATTAATCATCAAATGAAGGTACAAAGGAACTAACGAAAATTGAAACAATAAATTTGTCATCAAAATCAGCCGACGCAATGTTTGAAGAAGAAGTAAAGCAGAGTATTTAACATCATAGGCAAAGTTTACGCCAAAAAAATCCTGAGTAAAGAACATATTGAGCAAGCACGCAAAATAATTAGACGTACCATTCCCAAAAGGGACTACTTTATGCATATCTGCAAAGAAAACACCCTACCTGTGGCCCATGAAGAAAAAGAGCTAAAGCGGTAGAGTCAGCAATCACAGGAAAAATATTTCTTTCGATTAAATATCCTTAACCAGTGTTTGAGGTGATTATACTAATCCATCCCCATTATCATAATATGTTCATTCTTAAATATTGGCGAATACTCAAAACATCCTAGCAACGACCAAAAATTAATAAAATGAGCGACAAACCGATTTTAAGTCAAAAATATCCATAAATAGAATACATGCAAATAAAAGTACAAAATCGAAAACTAGGAAACCTGTACAGAGTCAAGATCAAAGAAGCTTGTAATTATTCAAAGTCAAATAATGCCTAAATTCACCCACTTATTTAAGCAACGCTCTGCTGCAAAATGATAAGAATTTTTCTAAATTTTCAGAAACTGTAAAGGATGGAAAAATTCTGCATTATTGAACTAATGAAAAATTGTTGAAATTTCAATGGAAAAGAGGCATCTTAAATTGTTCCTTAATGATTTTTATGATGCCCGATAATCGGGTAGCTATAGTTATTATTTTTTATGGTTATTTAGCTATTTTTGATTTTAACATTTTTGTCCTTCCTCTTGTTAAGGGGCTATTCTACTTTAGAGCCCTATAAAAATGCTAATTTTTGCGATTTTTTTTTGAGGAGTCGTTACATGTATCGTTATAAATCTTTCTGGCATTGAATAAATAAACTCTTGAACTTCACAAAAAAGTTTTTTATTTATATATATAATTATATATATACATAGTCATGACGCATACATTCTTGACATGTCATAAAAAAAGGGGTGCACTTGTCCATAAAATTTCTCAGCAACGGAGAGTCTGAAACTCAAAATTCAAAAAGATTCTTAGTTTGTATAATAGCGGCTATAGTTGGTACTAGAATCATGAAGTTTTATGCAAAATCAACAAAATGGCGACTGTTTGAAAAAATTTTTCGAAAAAACCGGTTTTTTTACCGATTTTTGCTGAAAATAAATAGATAAAATCAATATTTTGACACGATTCTAGTACCAACCATAGTTGTATGTTTGAAAAATATGTGGTAATAATTTCAGGAGGATCGGTTCATTAGTTTCTGAGAAAAGCTTTGGACAGTATCGAAAAACATGATTTTGAGAAAAACGCGTTTAATGCGGTTGAACGACGTACACGCCTCAAAATGAACTAAGACGCGCTCGAGTAAAATGATGAAATAGAATGCTCGGATCATTCTGAAATTTTAATACGATATTCTTGAGATCATATACTTTCAAAAAACGTAAAAAAAAAACAAAATCGATTTTTTGAAATTGACAAAGTAGAATAGCCCCTTAATAAGATTTCCAATTATTTTTGCGTCAAATCGAGGTTAACTTGCAGTATCTTTAATATGTTTGACTTCTGAGCTTAAACGTTCCTGATCCATGGGCACTGTTAATAGCCGGTGAATCATCCAGTTATAAGGTGACATTATGTGGGAATGCCAATCGTCAGACCTGCTTTATGTTGTTCTCTGGATTTTTCATGTTAAACTCGAGAAAACCTTTCGACTTCCATTGAAAATTGGATATATAGTACTTATGTACGTGGTTCAGTTTCTCCAAAGTTTCTGCCTGCCAAAGCATCATTTTTTTACGATAGTCAGGATGTCGTGTACATATTTAATCAAAACACGGGGTAAGTGAATATTCTTCACGAAGCTTTTTTTCAGTCTGTCCATAAATATCTCACTCTTAGAGCCAAACTACACGAGCGGAGCTATCGCAGCGTTTTTCCGCCGAGCTTTTGAAAATATATGGATTTAACACGCAGCCAAAAACGCGCTCGTATAGTTTGCTTCATACAAACTCCTGTGTTCTGTTTTGAAGCTCAAAAGCTCGGCGGAAAGCTCTCCGCTCGTGTAGTTTGGCCCTTAGGGCCGAAATAGACGAGCGGAGCGATCGCCGCGTTTTTCCGCCGAGCTTTTGAAAATGTATGGATTTAACACGCAGCTAAAATCGCGCTCGTATAGTTTGCTTCATACAAGTTTGCTTCATACAAGCTCAAAAGCTCGGCGGAAAAACGCGGCGATAGCTCCGCTCGTCTATTTTGGCCATTAAGTGGTGACAAAAGATTTCCCGTTGTGACACTTTTCTTAGCTGGAAAGTACTTTCCTCTGAAAGTAAAGTAGCTTTTGAAAGAGCGTCAATACCAAAGAGCTTTTCCCACCTACTGTGTAGTTGATATGATTTTGTACATCATCACACTCCTTGCATTGAAGCACTCTTCCAAGAGAAAACCTTACCTTGCCCAAAGTTCCGACCGTGACAGTGAGTCTTTTTACAAGAGATTCCAAATTGGGATTTAAATCAAGCCCAATTTTGTGAGCTTGCGACTAATTCCCATGTATATGTATATTCGCTCACAAATTTGATTTGCAAATACCGATTTCGTACTAAGTATTTTTATATCAATGTAAGCCAGACCGCCAGGTAAAATTGTATGTCCACACGAAATTTGGATTTAAAACGGTTCGAAATCCATAAGTCGTGTAACCAAACAAATTTGTTGTGCGGTCTGGCTTACAGACATATAGATTGGGATTTGTTTTCTGACAATCACTGTTCTCTTTGCATGTACGAACGCTCATAGGATGTGAACAGTGATCGTCACAAGCAGCCATAATGGAAATTTCCTTAGATGTACATTTGCACACGAAGTGAACAGCGATTGTCAGAAGCTGCTATATTGGAAACCTGCTTGTACGCACACAAAATTACCGTGGATACGCAACAAACACAATGATATCTAGCGCATGCTCAACAGACTGTATATACTCCAAATATATGTATATACTACTAATTTAGGAAGGCTCAGTGTTGCTAGCTGCCAAAAGAAGCACGCAGGGTAACATTCAATGAATAGTAGTCAAAATTCTCATGTTGATTTGGCAACAGCTCGTTAATTTTGATAACTGGATGATATTCATTATTTTTTCAACTATTTATAAAAATCATATAAAACATCTATCTATCAACTATAAAAACATTTTCGCACCCCATCTTTCTTCCATTATGCTTGCCGACATGACTTAGTTTAGTTTTGGCAAGATGGCTTGCTGCAACAAGTTACATGGCTTATATAAATAATAAAAAACAAACAACAAGAAAGAAGGAATACAAAATATAGTACAACAAATCAAAAACAGAAGAATAAAAGAAAAAGAAAAGAGACTATAAATTAAAACTAAACAAAGTATAAAAAGGCGGTGAAATCTGATCATAATTCAACACAGATATGAAATCAAAAGTTCAGAAAATTAGTTTATTTCATAAGATAAAACGCATGCCCTTAACTAGTGATTGGATTGAGGAAAGAGCCAAAGATAGAATGGGAAATCGTGATGTGGGATAATTTACTTGTAAAGGACATCTGGAAACATTTAACAATATTAACGATAATGCAATTGACAGAGCACCAGTTACTCAGAGCAGACTGGTCATCCTACAGCTCGGAACAGTCATCCACTAATTTTCAGATCGTTAACGTACAAGAGACACGGGGAGCTGTAGAGGGAAAGGAGATCATTTATAAAGAGGAGAAAAAGGGGAAGACCAAGAATCGACCCTTGCGGAACACCTCAAGTAAGATAAAAGGGGGAAGAAGAACAAGAGTGAAATGTTACAAAACAAGCACGTTCACGAAGGTATGACGAAAACCAGCAACGGAGCTGACCCAAAATATTGAAACTATCGAGCTTTGAGAGGAGGATTTCGTGGTTCCCAGAGTCAAAAGCCTTGGCAATAATATATATAATACATCCACTTGCTTTTGGTGGACGATGGCGGAGGTAACAGTATTGGTGAACGAAAGTAAGTTTGAAACTGTTGACCTACCTTTGACGAAACCATGTTGCTCAGAAGCGAGAAAAGGTTCAATTAGAGGATAAACCCTATTGTAAACAACTCTTTCGAGAAGCTAACTGAAGCAAGATAGAAGGGATATGGGACGATAATTGCAGATGCAGGATGAATGTCCAGTTTTAAGGATGGAATAAATATTTGCAGACTTCCAGGAAGAAGGAAAAGTATTGGGAGAAATACAAAGTTTAAAGAGGACAGATAAAAGAACATACAAAGATGATGACAGTGACTTTGCAAATATGTTAGGTAAGCCGTCAGGTCCGCAGCTGGCGCTACCATCTAGGTTACCAAGCAAACCTTCGACCTCTGACGGGTTCTTTTAAACCAAACAAAAACTATTAACATCTGAAGAGGGAATATTCACAGAGAAAGATGAATTAGTTTGAGAGGTAGCAGAAAAAAAAGAAATGAGCAAACAGCACACATATTTCTTTAGGCAAGGAAGCAGACAAATGATTTAGGTCATCAGATAAGGGATGGAGGAGACTTTTTACGAGACTGGATATGGGACCAGAAGGGTTTCTGTTGACAAGATGATATAGAGGCTTCAATGTGGGCATGATAAGCACTCATCGCATCTTTAACCATCTTTTTAGCATACCAGCGTAAATTTTTGTAAATCAGTAAATCAACCTCTAAGCCGGAGCTTCGAAATCTACGACGCGCCATGTAGTAAGAACAAAATCAAGTATTCTGTTATTAACATTAGGCACATTATTCAACTGTGAAAAAGAGCAAAGAGAGAAAAAGGACGATGTAGCTTAAGAAATTTTGTTCCTTCACAAAATTTCAGTGAAAGTTGTATCCCACCCAGACTAAGCTGGGATTATCAAAATTATCACATACAAGAGCGAAAGAAGAGGGGTAGTAGGTATTAAGAAACAAGAAAATCTCCGTAAAAAAAACGTTCATAAACTGCAATAAGACTGTCACATGGGATATAAATCAAGGATACATGTAATGCAGCAGATGGAGTAACAGATATACGAAATAGGATACATTCACCAGGCGGAGAAGGCATGAAGTCGGTAAAAGATGACACGCTAAGTGTATTGCGAAGAGTATTATATATTGTATACATGTACGAATTTGTATATGTATGAATTTATTTTAGCACTGTGAAGTGTCAGCATAGTGTGCTCAACAGGACATAGAAAAAATCTAGAAACATGATAACGTATTTTGAGTTCATGAAAATTTAGGATGATACATTAATGCATGCTAGTAAACTTTGTTCCCATTACTTGGATATTTTAGGGCCTCGTTATATTTTTCAAAATATTTTGTTTATTGTTGAAAACAATATATATAAAAAAACAAGAAAATAATAAGTGCTTGACGTTTGTCACATGAGACATTTTTGTTTTATACAATAGAATTTCAATAATCTTAGAAATAATATTTTCCTTAAAAAAATCTGATTGAACTTGACTGTAAACTATGTAAAATCGACCTTCCATCTTTTGTGTACCTCTTTGTCTTCACTATGCTGCCGTGCTTATCAAAAACACCCTATCTGATATTTTTTTCAATTTTGAGCAAACATCCGATTTGAAAACTAAATACTCTATCCATAGGCGGGCCGTGGCCTAAAATCTGGCAGGGGCCAGGGACCGAAAGGTTCAAAACATGCGATGATTTTGTCTTCCGTAAGGTACACGTACTGCTCATACAACTTATATAATTTACTAAAACATTATATATTTGTTGATTTATTCTTTGTTGTTTGCTAATGCATAGTGCATTATCAAATAAACTTCTTGTCTGTGAATACGTATGAGCTACTATCACAAGCATAAAATGTGAATGGTAGGTATGAACTACACATGAATTATCTATGACCGCTAACGCTTAAGCTTGTATGAATTATATGGGAATAGAATGGAAATAATTAGAAATATAAGAATATTTTTTCGTTTAGAAGCTAAATATATTTCAACTTATACTTGAAGAACAAGCTAGCTTAGCTTCAAAATATCTTTGAAGAAATTGGAATATATTAAGCTTAGAAGGAAGAAATTGATCTCTTACTTCAAGCATTTGTTAGCTAGAAAACCCAGAAAAAGCAAAAATATTTTGGCAAGATGAAAAGTGCTGTAACTTACTCTTTTCGAGCCATTTGGTTTGCAGAAATATCTTTGTAGCCCTAACTGCGCCCTAACTACTAGTGCTTTTTGCTGTTCTCCGTTTTCGCGATCCTCTGGGAAATGTGAGATCCAAACAGTTCTTCTCTGCAAAAGATTTAATTTTTTCCCAAACTAAATACAAGTCTTATCGCTCATTTAGTAGTGTTTTAACTGTTCCATTCACAAGATCTATCCCATCTCTAAGAGTTGTATTTTTAGTTTGGAAATATGTGCTTAACATGTTCGTTATAAAAAGAACATGGTGAAAGATGAACAGATTTACTACAAATTTCGGATTACTGATTGAATGAAAGATCCCCAATGAATAAACTGAGTCGTTGTATTTTCCATCATTCATTTCTTTTTCTAAAGCCTCTTTCATAGTCCCACAGCTATCGGCCACATATTTTCGATTGTGAAATCTCATTGACTAACGAGTCGAGCTTAAACTTCTCATTCCACGCCTTGTATTTAGACCAACTGCCTCTTCAAGCTGCTTCAACAATTTGTGTTGTGATGGCTTCGAAAAGTGTAGGTGAAGGGATTTGATGGCATTGAAAAAGGATGTACACGTTTCGTTTCGTCCAGCACAACAAGGATAATTTGATGAGTTAGACAGTGTACAAATGTGGCTACAGGGTTTTTCATCTAAATTAAGATTTGTACACCACTTTTTTGTCCTGATATGACACTAACACCATCATAAGACTGTCCAACAACAGGCAATTCGCTAAGTCCGTAGCTGTCTAACAGGATCAAAATTATATCTGCTAAATACGAGGCATTTCTAGCTCCTAAACAGTCTACAAAGCTTGAGAAACTTTCTTCGACAGCTTGCTTTTTAGCAAATCTGACAACCACGGAGACTTGTTTCTTTTGTGGACCCTTGCTTCGTCTGCCATAATGGATATCAGTCCGCACTCTTTAATTTCAGCTGTATTGTCCTCACGAACGATTTCAGCAATTATTTTCATTAATTCATTTTGTGTTTTGCCACTACAATAGTTTGCAACCTTTTTTTAAAATGTTTTTCAAAAGTTGAATCATGCATCGCGAATAATTCACAACATTCCAAAAAAAATCACGGTTATCACTGGTACCACTTTCATCATGTCCTCTGAAAGCACGTCTTTGGCGACTGAGACACGTCGTAAGGTCGATAGCCTTTTCCAAATAATTTCGGTTCGTCTTGACAATATTCCAAGACTGTTCAAGCACCATATCATTTACTGTCTTCCAAGCACTAGTAGAATTTTCATATCCGGATCGCAAAGTTTGGTCGAGCTGAAATTTTGGTGTATTTTTGGCGACAATCGAAATTCTATGGAAAATTTTGCATTGTGATAACTTGACACCGAGTCATCAGAGCATCACAAAATTTACAAGACTCATCAATGGGCATAAAAAATAAGTTTCTGTCGGTATTTAAAAAATGTCTGGGCTACCTTGTAGCTACCATAAGTACGTAAACACAAATCTTTCACACGGCTATTAGAATAAAATGCAAATGATTGATGAATTATTATACTATATTTATACAGTCAAATCTTAACTTGTAAAATTCCCAATCGCACAAAAATCGCAATGAATTATTTATATTTTAGCACCTGGAACTTGCGTTTACGGTATCTCGCCACCGGATAAAAAGATAAAGATCTGACAAAAGTTTAATGAAAATGATAAGAACCATGTGGCAGCTGTGTCACTATGAAAAAACGCTCGGTGAAATTGAAGTGCTATGCACTCAGAAAAATGTCATTTAACAGAATCAAATTTAAATCAAAAGTTGAAATCACTTTGAAATAAAAAGCGAATCTTATTTGAATTCCACTTTACTATAAAAATTTTGTTTTCAAATCAAAATTTTTCATCATTGAATTAAAAAGAAACGTATATGGAGCCAAATCATATTTGAAAATTTTTGAATCAAAAATGTTCAAATATGATTTGGCGCCATATACGTTTCTTTTTAATTCAATTATGAAAAAATTTTGATTTGAAAGTAAAATTTTTATAATAAAGTGGAATTCAAATAAGATTCGCTTTTTATTTCAAAGTGATTTCAACTTTTGATTTAAAGTGATTCTAAAAAAGTGTTAAGTGGTGAAATTTTTCTGAGTGTGCCTTCTAACTTTCGATGCAGTTATCAAATTTTAATAAAATTCACACACGTTTAACCTGAGTGGAAACTAACTAGGTCATAGATAGCATATAAGTGGCAGGGATGCCATTTCTATTCTCCAAATGACCTCAAAAATTGTATTCTACGTTAATTACCTTGTTGCTTACCATTTTAATACTTAGAGTATGTTTTGTTGAAAACATAATTGCATAAAACGCCAATTTATAAAAGTGTTCTTATCTAAATACCTGAATATTGCCTAGTAAGAATGAACAGATAATCATAATAAAAAAAGGATGATTGGCTAGGCGCTTTTTTAAATTAAATATTGCCGTCCATTTCTCAAAATGAGTCCCATAACATCGTAATTAATACCGCAAACAACACAGTCTCTATGTTATAAGTAGTGTGTATGCATTGGTATAGGCTTACACTACTGCACTACTCAACTCTTCTTCAAACCACAAAAACCTAAGAGGCGAAAACTTAAGTGTCTGCTGTTGGATATATTTATTTTTCTGGGAGGGGCCAACCTAGAGTCTGGGGGGGTCCCGGCCCCCCTGGCTCCCCCTACGGCACGCCTATGACTCTATCCCATCATTCTACAAAATATGAAAAACCAATTTTTGGTGGAAGAATGTTAAAATCAATAGTGAAAAATGCCCTTTTCGTATATATGCATGCTGTAGAAAAACACATATCATGGAATATCTCCGAAGCTGCCGCAATGTAGATAGGACGTTGATGCTAATGACGGCAGGAATGATGAATTCAAAAATAAAATTGATTTTTAAGCCCATCAATCAACGTCTTTATAAACACTTTATCCAAAGAAGCAATCCACTACGACAAGTCAATCACTCAAACCAAAACACAGTTTGCGTCGAACGAAATCCAAACAAAAATTAAAACAAACTAACGAAATATTTACTCCACTAATGAAAATCAATTAACGAAGGACGAAACATAAATGATTCAAGTATCGCGCAAATTTCGAATATAATCGTGCATGCCTAATGTTGAAATAACTACTTTTCTAGCTTACTTAGCATCACCATATGTTTTCCGTTAAATTTGTTTCAGTTCGGAAATTAGATACAAATATGCTGCAAAGCATTTCGGAAATAGGTATGTGCTGGTGAAAAATACTGCGTTGATGCTTGTGTGATGCAGATAGTGAGCTAGGAAAACACGTTCATATGAATTGCAGATAAAAGGTTGTGTCGAAAAATATCATATTACATTTATATACATATATATTTTTTAGCATATGGCTATTTTGAACAAATATTTATCTAAGCCACCGATATATCAACTAGAATCTGGTGTTTACTTTCATAACATTTCGCCCTATTGACTGATTCAAAACCATTAACATCATCTTTTGGCAATGGAAAGAGTATACCAGTGCTGACAACAATTTCACGGATTCATGTGTGAACTAGTTCGAACATGTGATTCACACAAAACCTTATCTTGCTCTTCATTAATTATATCTGCTCACAAATGCAAACCTCTGATTAGCAAGCCAATCGAATCAAGAAAGCCACCAATTTACGTTGTGGTTAAATTGCATCTTCATAACATTAACAACTATCATAACATTAACAACTATTGCATTAATTTTTTTCGGTTCATTTTGGGCCGAAAATTTCAACGGATAGGCCGTATAAAATTTCAAGCTCATGTTTGCGGGGAAACTATGTTGAAAAATAGTATTAAACATATCAAACTATGTTACGAGGTATCAATTTCAAAGTTATATTTTTGAAGAGATATTAACTTGGCTGCTAAACTTAGAATTCTAGGTAACTTAATCTTATTGAATCGTTTTCTTTCGGCACTGTATGCAAAAAATCTAATGAAATTATTAACAGAGAAGTGTTAAAAGAAAAAGAATTTTATTTCGGAGAGAGATAAAACAACTCATTCTATTAAATTTTACCCATTTGTGGTGCTATGCGCTGTCAAAACTCAAAAATTTCCAATGGGATCCAAAAATTGTTGGTGAACATCATCACAAAACGCACGTTTCCGAGTGTTGAATTGATGAGTGTTGGTTGAACGTTACGACCAACTTTGAAAAAAATCAATAACAATTTTTCGAATTATATTGGTAAAGTTAAAAGATTTTTGACTCAATAATCGTCTGAATAAAACAATAAGGACTTCAAATATGGATTTATGAAAACAATTACACCAATTATATTAAGAAGAGATTATATAAAATTGCGAATTCGAAATTTAGTAAACACTTTAAATAATTTCTAAATATCAGTAAAATATTCAGAATACAAATTGTGAAAATTCAGCTTCGAAAAAATCAGTTATAGCACAGACAAAGATTTCAAGTTTGTTTAGGCACACGAATAGCCTTCATCCTCTTCTAGCACATCCTGTTCAACTCAAACATCAAATACACAGCTCCCCAAAACTGCACCCCTACAAACGTTTATACGATTTCTCTATGAACTGTATTGAAAATACATCGCATCCGGTATCACATCACACACGGTAGAAGTATTACATCACTTCCAATCGAATTACAACATCGTTATCCTCTGTAAATATTTGTCAATTTGTAATCGATCTAATTTTATCCGCTGCTTCGGTTCATACATCCTAATGCGTTTAGCACTATTCTATTCACGCTAGCATCAATCGTTACGAGAGTATGTGTTTGACTATTTATACTTGAATTGTTGTCAAATTCGATAAGCGAAGTGAAGTTATTTACGTTGCATTCAATAGAACTACGAACTTTCTAATTGAATATTCGCATCATCAAATTGTAGTGTACGACGGAAAAGGTACTATGATTGTTGTTTGACTTTGTGATCGAGATGAGTTTGATTGTTGAGCTAGCGATGGGATGTAAGATGTTAGTTCAATAGTAGTTTCGAGAAAATTGTACACTACAGTAAATTTCGATGAAAATATAGCAGTAAGTAACTAAGCTGTACGAAAGTGTAGAATAAAAAACTTCTAAATCACAAATCTTCCAAAAAAATTTCGTTCACACCCAAACACCATCGCTTAGGACAATTGATTTCAAGAACCGCCTTCAAATTAACTTCTAAGAAAAACATTATCCATTCAAATCTCAAGAGAAGCAATACACTCTACCAGCCATTTCAATACTAAATCCTGCACAAATCACTAACAAACCCAATGCAGTAAACTAACTGCTGCAGTCTTCAACACTATCCACCCAGTAATAGCGTCGTCATATTCATCAACTAACTATCGGATTGCTTCAACTTCCAACAATCTTTCATTTATACTTTGTCACGAAAAAACATTCTTTCAATCCACCAACCAGATAGTTTTAGACGTAATGCTGATGTCGAAATACCTAGTTCAACGTTCCTGTCCAGTTTCAGTTTCCATCCTCGCTAAACTTCGCGAGACAAAAATATCAAAACTTGAACTAACAACAACGATACAGTTTGTTTCTTCTTCGTTAGACGGATGATTTCATAAAGATAAATTTATTTTAGTGTGTTTTGTAGCGTTCTAGTTATAGTTTTGTTGTTGTTGTTCAAGCTATTAGAGCAGATACAACGATAAAAAGCAAATAATATTACTAAAGTGACTGAGTGAGTTTGGGATGGGTAAAAGTTGAAAAACAAACATTTGTCAATCTTGTTGAGATCTTTGGTGCTTGATTATAGGAGTAGGTATTTATTTACCTGGATTGATGATTTTGAAGTGCTAATATAAATGTGATAAGGATCTATGAAAATTTTTACCATAAATTAAAATATGATATCCGGTTTTCCAATATTGTATGAGCAATATCCCACATTGGGCGCGTAGAAGAATTATGGTTCAGAGAAACAGATTTGTATTTTTCTAATTTAAAGTGAAAGCAATTAGTAGCGGAAGATAAATATATTAGGCAATATAAGTATTTACTCGAGATTTTTAATTATTTGGTGCATACATCAATTCAAACAAATATTAAGCGCCTGCTCATAAAAAAACACCATAAGACATTGCTTGCCTCCAGACATCATTTTCGTTTGAAATCAATACGGTTTGAAGACTGGTTTAAAAGCATGTTTTTCTTCTATATCTAAGTCCAACCAAATGATAGAAATTGCATTTGTTAAAGGCATTTAAACAAAAGGATATCATTTAATATTATTATATTATAGTCTTCACATACAACGATTTTACCCGATGCTGAGAGGCTATTGGTCACAGTCAAACTGCCCTTTCCAAGTAAAATGGTTGAGGTGGCCACATTCAACAGCGTTTCGCTCATCTCGATGGCTCAAAGAGCGTCTGCTCAACATCTAATTGATGTGCTGTGTACAGATTTGGTACTTATAACAGAGACAAAACTGTCAAATCATCATAGAGTTGGCTTTTAAGGATACAAAACCGTCCTCGACAACCAAAACGGTGGCAATGCTCTATTAGTTAGGAGTAATTTGAACATGGAACCATTACTGGTGCCTGATCTGAAATGTTGTTCCTTTGCTGCTGCTGTGATAAAAAGCTCAGACCATAGACGCATCTTAATAGCTTCTATATATGTTCGATGCAGTTCATCAAAATCAAATCTTTTACATGATTTCGGAGCAATCAACTCGCTAGTTTCTCAATTTAAATACTCGCTTATCGGTGGTGATTTGAATTCGAGACACCCTCAGTGGGGAGATTCTGTTATCAACGGAAATGGTAGGGTGTTGCTCGATTGGCTATACCAAAGTAGTCTTCCTATTCCATTGCAATTGGTTGCTCCTAACTCTCCGACCAGACCAAGTAATAGCTCAACAATAGATTTTTTCCTCCTGTCAGATCATCTGCTCAGCAGTATTGATCGCCCACACTGCTGGACTCAAGCCGGTATGTCTGCTCACTTTACTGTGAGGATAAAAATTCAGTTCCGCTCCTATTTCAGCCTCATGAAGAGACCCCCAAAAACTGTAAGATCTTTCAGAAACACCGATTGGGGTACTTTTCAACGCGACATAGATATATTGGTAGGGAATCTTGATGTGTGCGAGACCGAAAATTTGTCAAACCGTCAAGTTGATACCCAGTTGGCTAGCGTCAACGACATCATAAGTTCTACTGTTGACAGAAATTCCACTTTGATTAAACTTGATAAGTTTCAGGGTCACGAACTACCGCCGGGTATTCTTAAGCATATAAAGGTGAGGCATATTTGGCGTTGCTAGTTGAAGAGGATTTTTGAAAAGGACATGGGAGGGATCACCCGCTGTACAGGTCATTCCTTTCGAATATCAACTGTCTCAGCAAGCTTATTGCTGAAATGGTTGGTAAATTTCGCAGTGAGTGTCTTGCACAGCGGCTGGCTGCCATTTGGCCAGGCCCCGACATGTATAAGGAAATTAATCGACTTTGTGGTAAAAACATCAACCGGGAGATAGCAGTAATGACTGGCAATGTTTCTGTGTGCAACTCTGATCTGCAGGCCAAACTGTTCGCAGAAACATTTCAATCGTAATTAAATGCTGTTCCGCCCAACTTCTCTGCTTCTAATAGCCAAAATGTACTCGAGGAAGTTAATTCGTTTCTCAATAGTCACAACGAGCCACTGGTCACATTTTCATCCGAAAACCCATCGGATGATCCGCAACTCTCAAGTGACCAATTCCATTTTGTCAATAGTGAATACTTGGTGCACTTGTTAGGTGGTATAAAAAGTAAAAAGTCATCTGGGCATGATGGGGTGTCTAGCTTTATTCTTAAACATCTTCCAATCTCGATGCTCAGGTTACTTTCCATAATTTTCAATAATGCCTTGAACAACGGTTACTTTCCCGACACACGGAAAATTGCTAAGGCTATTCCCATCCACAAAAAAGGCAAAAACAATGAGGCCAGCAATTTCCGCCCGATCTCTCTGGTTCCTAATTTGGGAAAGCTCTTTGAGAAGATTTGGTTGGAAATGATTTCTACCTACTGTGAGAATAACCAGAATAATATACCAGATATATACTAGAATAACGATTTGGCTTTAGGCGTAAGCATGGGACCCAGCACGCTATCTCGTACTTGCACGATCAGATTGTGCCACACCTTTCTGAGCGACACGCTCTGACGGTTGTTTGTGCTTTGGATATCGAAAAGGCCTTCGATAGTGTTTGGCACGGAGGTCTTCTATACAAGTTGATCAAGTTGCGATTTCCAGAAATAGTAATACGACTCGCCGCAAGCTTCCTTAGCAACAGACAATTTTATGTTAGCGTTTATGGAGCAAATTCACCCCGGAGATCTGTGACATCAGGAAAACCACAAGATTCTGCCACTGGACCTGTTTTATAAACCATTTTCACTGCTGACCTCCCTCTTCCAGCGGGAAATCCTCAAGTTAAAGTCCTTCAATATGCAGATGACGCGCTCTTATTCGCGTCGAGCCAAGACTCGCTCAAAGCTGCGAAGAGCCTTGAAGATTACTTAGTCAACCTTAAATTTTATTTTGATGAATGGGACATCAAGCTAAATAGTTGCAAAACACAGCTGACTGTATTCAGGAACCCTGCCAAGTATCAGGGATCCCAAACCATCCGCAATAAGGCCAAAAAAGTCGCTGTCTTGTTCGGAGCTTCTAGAATTACTCCTCTACCTTGGAGTAAATATGCATGAATTCTTGAAATTTAACCCCTATGTTCGACATAGAATAAAAGTAGCCAGGTCCGTATTTCAGCGCATCAGACATCTTTTCGCCAAAAAGATGGGCATGACGACAAAGGCTAAATTGGTAGCTAAAAAGTGGTATCAGGAGACAGGTCTTGGGCCGCTTAGGGACCGGGATGTAGAACTGACGACAATGTTTTGCGCACAGACAGACGGACATGAAAACGGACTAATCCGGGGTATCGGACGTATGAGTGGCTCTAATGAGCCATTTATGCGGTCAGCCGAAATAGCAGGACAGTGGCGGCTCATGGACATGCTGTTCAATGTTGCCCTTCCGACGAATCGGAGAGGATAGTTAAGACCTAGGCTAAGATTAGGTCTAAGTAGGCTAAGCTAATTGTATTTAGACTTAAGCTAGATTTAGTTTAGTAAATTAAGTTAGTATTTAAGTACTTTATTGCTTAGTCAACCCCAGGTATTGTACTACCTGGGTAATAGTTAATAAGTGAAAATCGAAAAATAAATGAATGATGAAAAACAATTAAAATAAAAATCCAATTAAAGCCAGCAGGCCAAAATAGGATAGCCGCTAAGTATAAGTTCTTTTATGTTAAATATCCCTTTAGTTTAGTTATATATGTACAATGTAATGAATAAAATTTATATTATTATTATTTTAAAAAAACGATTTTACCCCAAATTTAGGTTCACATAGAGCGTAATTAATGCAAACAAAATTAGAGCGTAATTAATGCAAACATTATTCTGAATGACAAATTTTCAAATAAATCGTTTCAAAAGAAACGCAATAAAAATCTGTCAACGAGGCTTAAATCCATTTAAGCAAAGGCTTGTTTATACCATCAGGTCGAATTGAAATTTTTAAACCAAACATTTGGAATACTTTTTCATATAACAGTTGTACTGATAACTTAAGAGCTGTGTTAACTGTTTTCTTCCACTTAAAGGAAAATAAACGTTAGAAAAATACTTTTTCAATGTTCGTTATCTTCATTCAAAATAGAACATGTAAGTCTTCTTAAGAAATACTTAAAGTTTTTCCCAGAACTATTGCCGTATAGTCAGAATTCAGGGAATCTAATAAGACTACATTTTTAAATTTCTCAAATTCCAACAAAGTATTAAAATCAATTTGAGTAGTAATAATTTTTCATAGATTTAATTAAAATTCCAAACAATTTTCTACACAACGACGATAACAATATCGAAGTATCCCTTTCCGCCAACCGAAACAAAACCTGGCCCCTGGGCAAACCGAAAACCAACAATGAACAAATAACTAAACGGAAATTTTCTTCGATTCGTGGTTTAGCGGGCATATTGTAACTGCAATAACAACAACAACGACAGCAACTATAACATAACTAACAAACAACTTGCCAACAAATTTTCGAGAAAACTATTCTTTCTCATTCCTGAGGCTGCATGGCTACTTCATAGCTCACGGTGCCCAAATGAATGAATGAAAACAAGTGAGTTTTGTTTTCTTCGAAAAGTTACCCATACAAGCATAAATTCTTAGCTAGAAAGTTAACCTACACCAAAATCATTCTAAAAGATTCTGGGGTGGCAGTTGGTGGCTTTTGGGTGAGAAACATGATTTTTCGACTGCAAGTGGTAAGACGATGCAGGCAGAGTGCATGCTGTGGTAATGTTGTTTTGTGGTAAATTGAAACTAGTTCAGCGAGTTTGTTGCATAGAATGTACGAGTGCACATCGAGGAAATTAATAATAAAAACAAAATGAGAAAGTTTGAAAGCAAGAAATTTTCAGCGGAAGAACAGCAACAGGAGTTCTAAATTGTGGTTGCTGTCGAGTAATTTTCGGTTGAATGAAAGTGTTGAATACGTGAGGTTATTGAATTTTGGAGATCAGAGGAAAAGTAAATTAGAACTGGCTGAGTTGAACTGTGTTTCTTTTGGAAAGAAAATATTTAGCAGCGTGACATCAGATATAACAGTACAATGTAATATTTTACTTGTTTTTGCTCAGTGCCATTTTAAGCATTGTAAAACAAACTAATTCAGATCAATAAATTTGCAGCTAAGCCGAATATTCTTTCCTTTTTTGTCTTAAGTTAATTTAAAAATAAATTATTTTTACTGTTAGCATAGCTTACCAAATAACTTGCATGTACATTATATGAATCCAGTAGTTTTGCTATTTTAACCAGATAACTTTTTACTGCTTATTTGTATTAGTATTATGCAAATTTAGTAAATATGGGCAATCTTGTGGAAGTGGTGCCATCTTTAAAACCACTCAAAAAAATAAATACTTTATGCCCTACAACTATCGATGTAGCCACTAGATAAAACCAAAATGTACACAGTAGCTAGATATTATTGATTGTAAGTTAAAGTTGATGGAAAATCGGTTGACAAATTATCAGCTGTCAGCTAAAAAATTAGTATTTTTCGTAATTTCTTTACTAACAAATTATTAGAAATTTGAAGTGAAAATCAACAACTGGATTTTTCAATTACGAAAGTTTTCAAAGTTTAACGGAAGGCACCCTTCAAATTATTTCTGCCCTTATAATTTTTAAAGAAGTCATTGTTTCGAAATGGAAACTTTAAGGCAGTATTCTGGTTTAGAGGCACGATTTTGAGGTGATTTTACGGACGCAATAAAATAAAAAACCATAAACATTTTTGGTGTTTATTCAGTATATCAGTCTTTTATTAACATTTTAAAAGTACAAAAATGTATTCAAGAAATAAAAAAAATAAAAATTGACTTTGAAAAACTTGTCTCATGGTTGACATGATTCCAACTTTCCTGGTGGTCTGAAACAAAAATCTTGCTAAATTCTGTAATAAAAAGAATGCGAAATTCGTCTGACGTAGGCGAATTAAAAATTTTTTTTTTCACATAATGGCGTCCATGTTAAAAAAAAGTTGGTTTTTTGCCTCATTTTTTCAACTTTGGGGATTTTGAATAAATAGTAAAAAAAAAATTTAAAAAATCCCTACGTCAGACGATAACCAATAGTGTTAAAAGGGTCTGTGCAAAGTTTTACGCAAATCGGCTCATTACAACTAGAGATATCATGTCAACCGTATCGAGAAAAGTAGTCTCTTGGAGTCTCGTTTTCGGTTGTCTCTTGGAGTCTCGTTTCGGGCAGTTAATTGGCGTGTCACAGAAATAGCTGTAACTCCAAAAATAATGCGAATTTCTGAAAATCGTTTTAAAAGCTTATTCTCAAAGGTCTAAACTTTGAAAACATGCAAACGAAAAAAATCTATTTGATCAAATTTCTAGACCAGAATACCCCCTTAAGATAAATGAAATCGATCTGGTAAACTTTCGATTATGGTGTTAGCAAAGAGCTGCCAGCAACAGGGATTTTCGTTATTTTCGTACTAGTAGATTCTACCATCAAATATTTGTATAATAAGTATCCTATAATGCAATTAAGTAGCAAGTTTTTTACTTTCTAAAATTTTGGCATGCAGTAACCCTGAAAAACTTTCTATCATATTTTCTGCTTAAAATTGAACCAGACTTCATCATTTAATTTAACCTTCGTTGACATATAGTTAAAAAAATGTTTCTCAAAGTTGGTAGAAATGTCAAAAGTTAGAAGAAGTGTCCATTTTTGGTACGATCTATCTTGTAGTTTCTTTATTGATATTAACAAGTTTGCCTCAAATCTATTCTGCGAATTTTGTAATGAAAAAAAAGTTGAGCAAAGTTTGTGTTGAAAATTTTGTTTTACTAACGGAATTCCTTGATCAGATGCACTGGAAATGTTGCAAAAACTCTGAGGCAAGTCTACCTTTTCACGTACGCAAGCAATTGAGTGATGCGAATTGTTCACAGAGAGTCATACATCAGTTGACAAATTGCCTCTTGCTTCTCGTTCAGTAGCATCAATAAACGACAAAAAGTGGAGATAGTCGTGCTCGAAAGTCTTCGTGTGATCCTTAGAGATATAATTGATGAGCTTGTTACATAAACTAGATCTGCACACAGTGTTTCACATGAATTTTTGGGAATTTTCTTCAGAAACAGTATAGCAAAGCTGGCACTGAGGAGCAATGCTGTCGTTGTACTCCGATCGGAGTATTTGTACTCCGTTTTCAGTTACGGTACTACTGTACTACCTTCACTTCCAGAGTACTCCCTTTTCATTGGGAACACTTTTCATACTCAAACTCTTTTCAAATATCAAATTTCAAATATTGTTGTTTAGAACATGTGATAGAAACACAATTTTAACTTTTACGGCGTGCACTTTCTAATTCTAAGAAGAAAACCAGAAGAACTAAGTTTAGCTGCGTAGTGTCCTCCCACGTGAATTGCCCTTAATTTACATTTCAAATTCTGTGGAAATCGACCGACGGTGCGATAGCGATCGCTTGTTGGTGCCCTTTGCTACAAACCACCAAGGCAGAGTGAAGTAGAGGTTTTTGGTATAGACGTAGTGAAATATTTCTTTAATTTTTGCGACATCATTGACTATTTCTTTGTTTCATTGCGTTCACTGCTTTTCCTTAAGTGTTTCGGAAATTTCTATGAAGAATATTTCAACTGCCTGTTTGAAGTGAGTGATGAAATCAACGGTGAATTGAGAACATTATTGGACTTAAACTTGCCCCAGAATATTATTGGACTAAACTATAGTACATGGCTTGGAGGACTATAGTACATGGCGTGGAGGGCTATAAGCATAGCGTCTTCTCCTATGTATTTTTCGCCATGTACTATGGCGTGTGACGCTATATTTTATCACAATCCGAAATCGACTATGTACATGGCGCCAGAAGTCTATAAACTATGGCGTCTGGCGCGATGTGTTTTTTCAGTGTATATGACGAAAAAAGGCATTTCTTAAAATGTGATACTCCTTCTGATACTGCTCATAAAATAAATACTACCAAGTTCTATGGAAAAATTAAACAAATTTCAAATTTCGTATTGAATACTAACAAAAAATGTTTTGCTGGTTTGAAATATATTTCCGCTTGATAAAAAAGAAAATTTCGAGATAACTAGAACGCAGAGGCCAGTAATTGGATTTGTAACGTCATTTATGAAATAAATAAATTGTTAGCTAGATTCTTGCTTGTGCTAATTCTTTAACTAACCTCCTGGATGTCCTTGGGTTAGATTACAAATTGAAAAGAATTATTTTATTACACTCAAATAGAAGCTCGACTTCAAAACAAAGCACTTACCTCAATTCATCCGAATCGGTATGACAACTGAAGCCATATTACATGGCTCATGCTACTATGTAATATAGCGTGTGGGGCCATTATTTCTGCACCATGTAATTAAGGTGCTGGGACCCATACTGCATAGCTCAGGGTACTATGTACATAGCGTTTGTGACCATAAATGCTGCGCCATGTTACATAGGACCACGCGTTATGCAGATTCTGACATTATGGCACTGAGAGCCATATTGCATAGCTCAGAGTACTATGTGCATAGCGTATGGGACCATAAATAATGCGCTATGTTACATAGCTCTGGGCGTCATGTGGATTTTTTTCAGTCTTCTTTCTTTGCAGCCCAAAACAGATACAGTCACTATTCTGCCTAGAACGAAATCATTGTTACGTAATTTTTTTTTCTGGGCATCTCGGAAATCGGTGATCAATTAGTTAAAGGTTGGAACCTGCCGATTTAAATTATTTTAGAAAGTGGAGAAAGACGGAATGAAAACTCCTTTTTATTAAACAAACAGACTTTGTTACCAAATATTTGATTTTCGTTTTCAGAACCTTTTTTGTCCGTATTAGCTTTTTCTACTTATTAATGTATAAAATTCAAAAATCGTGTATTTGTTTCACTTTTTCGTTTCGTATATTTTCTTGCCTTTTTCGCTGAATTTTTGGTGCAACTCACAATTGCGATCCGCTGGCTTAATGCCAATTTTTCTCTGTTTGCTGATTTCACTTGAGTCTCAATGGGCTGCACGTACTTCTTTTGCCAAGTTATGCTATACATTCTTGTCTAATCTGAAACCGCTTTGATGTTCCGCCAGAACTATTTTTTTCTGCCAATTTCTTACTCCAAGCTAAGCCAGGCAGCAGCACATTTTAAAAAAGATTCAATTCAGGAGTCCTGCACTTGCGTACGGTAACGTATAATCAATTAAAATAAATAATTAGTCTTTAAAAGCTTGAAAGATCTAAATTAGGATAATATAGTGATGCAAGTTTTATCGCTCTCAGTAGCAACGATGAGCAAATGGACTCTGCAACAAAGCAGTAACTGCAACGAATACTCAAAATCCAGTTCAAGACGCTTCATTTTAGAATGTATCGATAAATTTGGAAATATCAAAGGTGGTGTTCATGATTTCGATAGGAGACGAGGTAGAGGACAACAATAATATGATAATCTCTTAGGAGAATTTCATACACATATTTTTGAGACATTATATAGTTATATTAACAGACACATTACTAAATTAACTGACTTATTGTACACACATTCTAATTATTTTCGTAAAATACTTTTTATTGATTTCAAATAATTTTATTCTGTAATCATCCAAGCTCATTTCACGGCCAATAAAAACAAATATAATTAGCAACCATGACGATAAATTACTCCTCCTAGAAACAACGAAGAAAAAAACATTCCCGCAAAGGAAAATTACCACAACTCTTGAAAAAAATTCAAAGTCCGACACCATCAAAAAACATTTTCTGATTATTCTTTTACTTGTCCAAACAAAAACAACAGCCTATACAAAGAAAATCTAATAACCCAGAGACCCATAAAAGACCAGACCATTGAATTTTCATTTTCTGATTCAGTTCTTTTTGGTAATTTTGTTTGTTTGCTAAGCTCGCTCTATCCAATGCCATTCATTTAAGATGAACAGAACCCTAACACAAGCGACTCTGTTTCATTTCATCCTTATTAGGTTTTATTTTTATCTTGCGCTTTCTAGGATATCCGAAATGCTATTCATTCTCCGAACCGATTCTCGGGACGGTCGAAAGAAATTAGTGTAACCATTCTACCATTTTCTGTTGTCGATTTTTTTTCCTAGTTTTTATTTGTTCGCCGTATCCTATCGTATCCCGCACGGAATGAGAAACATACTCAAGAAAAACATCATGTTGGATATCATGTTAAGCATAGAGCTAAACCATCTAAATTGCTGCTCTTCAATTCATGGGAGAGTGTTGCTACAAGTATTTCACGGGCATCCCGTCCATTGCATTTTCTCGTCGCTTTGGCATTTTAGTGCTGCTCGTAAAGCTTCGAGAATAAATTGCAAGTTTCCACCGAAATCCCGGAATCGTTTTTACATTAAACTAATTTGAGCGTAAAGGACGAAACAAATGAGTTGTTTGTTTCGATTCGTGAGTGTAGCGAAGCGAACGGTTAAGCATGACGAAATGTGCAACGAGCAATGGAAAAAACATAAAAGAGATAATTGTTGCAGAAAACTGAATGTGGAATGATTGTTGCACAATACGATGCATCCTCCATGGCGTAGTCTAAATCCGCCATAAAGAGAATTGTTGTTCAACAATTGAAAGAACGGAGCTTTTGATGCAAAACGGATTAAATGTAATTGACGTTGTTTTCTTACAACGGTATCTTTCCAACAAATGTTTAAGTATTTAACTTGATGGAAGCTAATAGATATACATACATAAATCCTAATTGAAATCAATTGAAAATGGCAAAATCATTTATTTAAACGTCATTATTAGCAATTTAAGTTCTGAAACTATCAACGCGAATTGTCAGAAAGTACAAAATAACGAACAAAAGTTACAATAAACCTTCTTTAACATAGCGCCCAGTGTGGGTTTGAAAACAATCTTTATCCACACACATACTTGAACGTGAAAAAGAATGCTTATCAACCATGAAAAAACTTTCAAATTGCATCCATTTAAAGTTTTGGCTGGTTCTTTATCTACGTCGAATACAATTTAGTATTTACTACCATCTCTCCCTACTCCAACCTAATGAAATCATTTAATTTTTCGACATCCAGCTGTCCAAATGATCATCCTCTTTACAACAAACACTTGCCATATTTTCCTATTTTCCACTAAACACTCACATGGGATCCTTTGCACGCATTCGTTGCCTTTTAATTTAATAATAACGAAAAAGCAGGCGAAAAGAAAGAAATGCCTACGTGAAATCTAAAAAGAAGGAAAAACTGCGAATACTGACATCGTCTGACATAAAGTTGCTAAGGGATGCCTTTCATTAGACATTAAAACATTTACGTTACTCACGCCTCCGGGCTGCAAATAGAAGGCCTCCAAGCGTATAGAAAGACGACTCCCGTGTGTTTGTGTGAAGTACTCTTCGTTGCTTGCCAGTCAGCCTGCCTGCCAACCTCTCAGTTTTGTGTGCGAGGTGCTTTTTTTCAGCGCAGCCACTTAAACAAACGCACAATAGCATTCGCAACTACATTACGTTTCGAGTCGACGTCAACGACGTACTGTTCACGACTCTTATCATTGTTTTTTGTTTTCGCCGTCGACATTCGTAGATAAAAACCTCTTTTTGTTGCTGTTTTTGATGTTACAACTGAAGTGCGCCTGAGAGGGTGGAAAAAGAAAACAAGTGAAATTGGGGATGCTGTGTCCTTGGTGCGTAGGTAAATGTGCTTTATGTTCGTTACTCTTGGGAATTAAATAGAACGGCGGTAATGTCTTGGTATTTACGTTTTTTGTTTATGAGCGCGAAAAAAGGGAGTAAACTGGAGCGGGTTCTGAAATTCCAAGAATGAAAATGTACCTAAAAAGGTTGGATGGAGTGAAAAACACAAACTTTTGGCTGAAATCAAGAAGTAAACAACTGAATTTTAAGCGTGATTTCGAAGCATAGCTGCGAAATTTGATTCAAGCAAATAACAATAAATACATTAATTTAATAGATAGAAAAAAATTCAGTGGAGTAACTTTAATATAATCTTTCTGTTGAAATTTTCGCTAGAAACTCCTGCTTGTCACCTTCATCACTGAATCCTTCTAGCCCTACAATGTGCGTTTTCAAGCAAGGGCCTTTATTTTTTCGCACACGAGAGGTATTGAAAATACTCGCCACGCTTGACGTTTCCAAATCTACCGGACTTGATGGTATTTTGCCTCTCATACTAAAGTGCTGTGCCTCCGCCTTAGATAAAACTCTGCGTAAACTATTTTACCTGTCATATGCGACTGGAATATTCCCTTTTCTTTGCCTAGAAAGGGGAAGCCTTTGGTCAGTCTTACTATCGGCCTATTGCAATCGTTTCGATTCTGTCTAAGGTATTTGAATAACTCGAGAACTCAAAATTAATGAAATATCTTGAGCTGAACTATCTTATCAATGACCGTCAGTATGGTTTCCGTTCTGCGTGCTCCAATAGAAACTTACTTACATTTCTCATTGAGAGATGGAACCATTGTTTCCATAAATTTGGTGAAGCAATGGTCGTTTTCCTTGATATTTCGAAGGCCTTTGACAGAGTAGTTTCTTCTAGCCAAGCTTCGTGCATTTGGTCCTCACCCCATCCTCGTCAAGTGGATTGAAAGTTTCCTCGTAGATCGTTCCTATCAAGTTATTCTGGATGGACTCAAATCCTGAGTCCAAACCACCAATGCTGGGGTTCCGAATGGTACTGTTCTTTCACTAACTCTCTTCTTTTTATTTATAAATTACCTCCTTTTCTCCTTTTTCAATCCGATTCATGGTTCTGCTAATGACAGCACCCTTGATTTTTTTTTGACAGAGCAGCCAACTCTTTCGAAAATGCTACTTCTTTTAGTAGAGATTGCATGTTTGCATCGCTTAACAGGGATCTATTAGGCATTATCGCTTGGAGTTCAACCAACCGTGTTGTGTTTAATGCGTCCAAAACCCAGTGTTGTCGTGTGTCGCTCAAGCCTTACCCTCCTCCTGCTAGCCACACTATTTCCGTTGATATTGTGGTTATTTCTGAATCACCTTCGCCAGACTTATTAGACTTTAACAGCTCCAGCAAACTAAGTTGGACCGGCCACATTTTTCACATTGCAAAAAAGCCATCAAATGCCTAGGTTTCTTTCACAGAGGCAATTAATATTTTTTTCCATCAGACATAGCGCACATCTACAAGACTCTCGTTAGACCAAGACTTGAGTATAACTCCCATATTAGTCCGGGGAAATTTAACATGGGGCTTCGGAAAAATTAGACGAAAGCTGAATTTTGGTGTGAGCCTTGGTACTGGCATGTTTTCAACAAACAACACTTAACTGTTTCTTGTAACCATAACAGTTTTTGAGATATATTGATCTAAACATTTGCTACTAACAGCATCATCTTTCTCAAGGACGTGTTGATATTATCCGATTTTGATTACCACTTGAATGTTTGTGAGTTGGTTTTTTTATGTTTAGGAGGTGCATAAAAAAACATGTTAAGAAACTTATCTACCAGACTCCAGGGTAGGTGGAAAAGTGTGCTCCGAAAAGTTATCCTCCCTCCCCCCTCCTATTCCACAAAATGGTATTCCTGAGCTTCCTTGCCAAATCTTCAGGAATGAGCTCGTTGCCTACTCTTTGCCCACTGTTAGTCAAGATAATATCACTTTTTATCCTGTTATCACTTAATATCCTTTTCTTGACATCTCAGAACCAAACCTACAACCACACCTTACCCACTCCCGCAAACGAACCACCCCGAAATAACCGGTTTTTTTAAAAAATTTTCCATACCGTCTTATCCCAGGCCAAGGTCACTTAATTTCAGGTGCAAATTAGTTTCGAGACGTGACATGTGCCTTTGGCACTATGCAGTCATCAAAGGGTTGGTACAAAACCGATTATTCAGGGATAGTCTGCAGCGGGTTGAGCTCCTATAATGTCAAGAATGAGCGTTTACAGAATTATGCCATGATATTATCTAGCTTTTTCATACTCCTAGGGCCATGATATGGTACAAAACCTATTTTCACCTGCAATTTTGCTGTCTTGTCCTGCTCCTTCGTAGAATATTCCATTCATGATGCAGCAATACAGTTTATTTCCGAGAAGAGAGTAGCGAGGAGATGTCCCTACAAGTTTTATGGCAAAGAGGGGCGGGGGTGGTGGTAACTTTTCGGAGCACACTTTTCCACCTATTCTGGTAAATAAGTTTGCTAACATGTTTTTTTATGCACCTCCTAAGCATAAAAAAACCGACTCACAAACATTCCAAGTCGTAATCAAAATCGGATAATATCGACATGCCCTTGAGAAAGGATGCTGTTAGTAGCAAATGTTTAGATCAATATATCTCAAAAATCGTTATGTTTATAAGAAAAAGTTAAATGTTATTCGTTGGAAATTTTCTAAGTTACAATTTCGTCATACATTATTTTTCTGAAGACGTGACCGTTACTGAGATATTTAGGAAAGGTCACTTTTGGTGACCTTGCCCTAGCTGGGTCACGCATAGATAGACGTAATCACAAGAGAAAGGAAGAAGAAGAAAAAAACAAGCAAGGGGGGAGGTAAAAAAGGAGCCCACTTCAATGCATGGCTTCACTGAATCTAAATGAGAAAATTAAAGGTCCATGGTCAACCGTTCGAAAAAAAATAAAAATTTAACGAAATAAAAAATAAACTCATATAAAATAATATTTCAGTTAAAACATATACAAATATACAATACCGTTCTTGCTTACTATAAAACTACTATAAACAAACTAAAATTTAATAAATAATCGCTTAAAAATTCAACCAAGAACAAATAAATAGAAATTCTGACTCAATTGCAACTAAATATATAAGCGAATAAATATACTAAATTGTGCATAGTAAATAAACAGGCATTGATAAAGAAAAACGCATCCATTCCAATTTATATTAGAGATAAGTTAAATCAAAGAAAAATAGAATAAAATTTGTCACTTACCAGTGATATCCAAACCACGGTACCGAAGCTGGAACACTGTAAACTTTTGATGTGATTTAGGTTTAATAAACAAATTAATGTAAATTTAAGCTCACAATTTTAAAAAATTCAATAATTTAGTAGTTCAATAACTAAACAATAACACTCTCTGCTTCCTCAGTCAATTCCGCCTGTCATCCAACGGTTTTATATATTATATTACGAAGAAAATGTGAATTACAGCTAGAATTGCTTCGTCCCATGAATTTTTTCATCGGTACGACCACTTCGATAAATCATCGATTTCTATAGCTTTGTACAAAACTCTGACAATATCAAAATAGATTTCAATTGATCCCTGCACCATAAAGCACTGTTCTATCACTGCACCTGCTGATAGATAATTGTTTTACGCCCACTTCGATTCTATTAATTTAACGGCGATTGTGTTTATTGAGATTCGCAATAGATCATTCTCACATCATTGATTTTTGTAACTTTATATGAAACTCCGTTACTGCTGATAGATAATTAATTCGCGCCCAGTTCTTTCAAAATAATATACACAACATGCAGCCTTTGCCAGGATCTCCTACAATCGCGTACAGCTTTTGTACATAAAAACACCGCTTAAATGCCCAAGCACAATGAAATTTCGTGCAAATTCCTTTTTTTCACGCTCAATTTTCCGCAGATCAGATTCCGATGCAAAGCCTTGTACGTTAATTAGTGTTTTTCGATAATTTCTTTGCTGAATTCTTCTGTGCACAAGACCATCCTAGACCGTGTAAATAATTAATTGTATCGCAACGGGGTCAAATTTTTGCGAATTCCAGATGGATACACGCCACTCAGATTAAACACAAGGGAAAATTCAAAAATGCCGCTGAATTATCAGGAACTCAACTAGCCATATCGCTCAGCTTTCAACCGAACACTCCCCTCTTCTCATAAAACACCATCATTAAAAAAATATATCAGATTTAATAGCATTAGACTAAAAACTTTCACTTTTTGAAATCTCTGTCGCTAACTCCACCATTCCGCAATCTTAAAATTCAAGGAAACCATACCGAAAATCCCTGTACCGCTCGGCAAAACGTTCCGACTCCCACCTCCCGTTCAATTATTTCATCCACACTCCCCAAGAGCCAAAATCCAACTCTTTGAGCCAAAGCCAAACTTCCGCTCACCCATCCGTTTTCCCAGCTGATCATTCCGTTGCCGCCATCTCCCTTACACCGGGGTTCGACTAGCAATTTACCCTGCAATTTCCGATGGTAGTGACTGTCAAATTTATGGTATGCAATCTGTGCATAGCCAATTTCATGGCATGCAATTTCATTTCGAAAATGACTCTGAGCGAGAAGGACGTGCGCTGTATCCGAGTGTCAAATGCTCTTAAGAAGTTATTTGAAGCGCAGAGCGAAGAAATTCTGCTACTTATGAAAAGTTCTCGTGTAGGATTAGTTACTTTTTGGATAAGCGGGTGTAATTTCACACGAAAATGTAACTATTATATCATTTGCTGAGGTACGAAGGGGAATGAGATAAAAGTAATTTGAAAAATCCACCAATCATCAACTGGGAGTCTCATAAATTTACTTATCGTCCAAAATCGAAATTATTTCATTTTCAAACCAAAAAATTATATATAATTTCACCATTCCGCATCAAAATTCGATTTTTTCGCAATTTCCCACCATTTCATATTGTGTGGACTATTTTCATTGCTCAACGAGATCTAAAAATCCCTTTGAATTCAAAATCCCTACAATTTCCTATAAGAAATAAAACATTCCCACAGTTCAGCGCCATTTTGAAATCAAGAACTGTCAAAATATTGCCAGGCAGATTGCCGAGCAAATTGCATACCATATTGCCTACCATTTATGGCAGACCATAAAATATTGCATACCATAGGCTGCCTCCACTGGCAATTTCAAATTTCATGCCATGGGAAATTGCTAGTGGAGGCAGCCTGTTAACACTACAACGATCGGTCATCGCCCGAGCATCGATTAATGCTGTTCAAATGCAATCAAAGCAATTGCATTTGACCTGCACTGCTTCGTTGTTGCTGTTTTTTTTCTTTAATGCTTTATGATGCTCGCACAGCAATGACCGGCCGTCACATCCGCATATAGGCAATGCATTTTTTCCTATTACGGTAAGTGGCGGCAAACAGCTGTCCGTAACAGCTTTCTCTAATTTTTCCGAAGTTTCACCTTTTTGATGTCGGATTTCACTGGACAAGGTATATTGGCTCGAGCAGGCCGCACTGCTTTAGCGGAACTAGACAAAGTCCAACGCAAAACTTTCAAGCTTATTGGCGATGAAACTATTACCTTACGTATTGAATCCCTTGAGCACCGACGTAATGTGAGCTGCCTTTCTCTTTTATATCGTTGTTACTACGGTCTTTGTTTTGATTAATTATCAAGTCTGATCGCTTGTAGAGCACTCCCTACGTGCAACACCCGAGCCTCCCAACGCGCTCATTTTCATACTCTTACAATCAGTGCCAGCCGAACTGACAAATTTTACGATTCTTTCTTATCTTAACTTTCCTCTCCTTTTTGCCTTAAATTTCCTTCCACCAAAGCTGTGCTACAGAATAATAAGGCATCCCCTGAGCCTTGGCATCATTATAGAAAAAAAAAAATTGTAGTTTAAAATAAAATTGTGGAGCTGCAGATATCATACAAAACATCTAAAATCTTATTTGAAGGGATAAACTTATCTTCGAAATCCTTTTTTACTCACAGAAAAGGTTCCTTCCTATTTTTCAAAACAAAAAGTTTTTCTGTACACAAAAAATGAAAACTTTATTTTAATAATTTAATAGATCCTGAAAATTTCGTAGATCCTTATTTAACCAATGACTGCACGCATTGATCGTTACATCAAATCTAGCAGCTATGATTTTTGAATGAGTTGTTTATGTGGTTGATTCAATAAACACTCTGAGTTTTCCACCTCGAAAGTCGAATGTAACTTTGTTGAAAATAGAGAATGCCGTTAAATTTTTGACTCGCTAATAGTTTTTGGTACAATTGTTGTTGTAAAGTTTCACAACTCACGTTTCCGCAGGTTTAATTCACATGTCTACTTAGAGCTAGTTTACCTCAAAGGATGTCTTTATGATTTTATTTTAAGGTGACTACATCTTTTTTTAAGGTGACAACGGCGCCAGTAGCAGAAAGCTTCTCAAAAAATCTTGAGACTAAGCTAACCCTCCTCCTACAAAATAACACAGTGAGGCCAGTTGACGAGGTCTGGATGGAGATGAAGACAGCAATCAAAGCCGCTGCAGAACCAGTGGTTGGGTATGAAGCTCGGCGCAAAAGAAACAACTGGTTTGACAACAAATGCCAGGATGCGTTGAACAAGAAAAATAAGGCATATAATAAGTTCCTTGAAAGGAACACCAGGACGAAAAGAGAAAAATATGAAAATCTCCGACGAATATCAAATAAGATCTTTAGATGAAAGAAACGAAAATATTATGACGAGCAATTAAAGAGCTTTGACGAAAATCTGGCGAGCAATAAAACTAGGGAAGCTTACAAGGTAGTGAAATGTTTAAGACGCGGATACCAGCCCAAGACGACACTCTGTAATGTGGAAAATACATATTGGCCGAGCGCAGGTGAGCCGAGTGGGTGGACGGTCCAGACAAGCGACTTTGACATGTGTCACAGGCGCTTGTGCGACTTCCGATCGGAATGGGTTTTGGGCACGAGTCAAGGCAATTCGTGACGAGCTGTCAAATGCCGTCCACATGTTGGTGGCCTCGTCTGACTTCGGCTCGCCTGGCCTCGGCCAATATCTATTTGCTACATAAAGACGAAATTGGCAATATCATCGCCGAAGATAGTCAGATTAAGGAGAGGTGGGCCTGCTATTTCAAAGAACTCCTTAATCCTGCACAGGGCTCAATAATATCAGAGCCGATAGACGTCTCTGACGAAGTCCTGATCACACCTCCAACGCTGGAAAAAGCCAATTCTGCCATAAAAAGCCAGAAAAACAATAAAGCGCCGGGCATTGACGATATTCCGGTTGATCTAATCAAATACAGTTCAAGCTGCCCTATAAAAGCCATCCACAAATTAATCCAGCACATCTGGGGCCAAAAAAAAATACCGCAGGAGTAGTGCAAATCCATCATATGCCCTATCCACAAAAAAGGAGACAAACTTCGGTGCGAAAACTACAGAGGCATATCACTACTTTGCACGTCCTATAAGATACTAATGAAAATATTAAAAAATAAAATAAATGAATACGCGGAAAATGTCTTTGGGGAATACCAAGGAGTATTTAGGTCTGGTCGATCAACTACGGATCAGCTCTTCACAGTCAAACAAGTGCTCGAAAAATGCTGCGAATTGAACATCGACGTCCACCAGATTTTCGTGGATTTTAAACAAGCATATGACAGTATTGACCAAAATGTACTGTACAAAATAATGCTATACTTCGGCATCCGGCAAAACCAGTCCGACTGACCAAAATGACGATAACGTCAACAGCATCGCAAGTCAGAATCAACAACAGTCTGAGTGACGCCTTTGACACAAATGCCGGACTAAAGCAAGGCGATGGGTTGGCCCCTCTGCTGTTCAACTTAGCACTCGAGTGCGTGATAAGGAAGATTCCTGTCGACACAGGGGGTACGCTTCTGTATAAGTCGAACCAATTAGTGGCCTACGCGGATGACATTAGCAACTTGTCCCGTTCCTTCACATCCGCCAAAGAACTCCTGTTGAAACTTGACCAGCAAGCCAAAGAAGTAGGCCTGAAGATGAATCGGACAAAAGCAAAAATCATGACACAAGCAAAAAAGAAGACCTCCATTAGACGAAATATAATTCTGGACGAATATAATTTAGAGAATGTGGACGAATTTATATACTAAGGCTCGAAATTGACAACGAAAGGCAGTGAAACTGATGAAATTAAACGGAGATAACATCTCGCTAATAAAACTTTCTACTCCGTTCTGGCCCTACTGAAGACCAGCTGCATACACAGGAAGACGAAGCTTCAAGTCTACAAATCAATAATCAAACCTGTGTTGTGCTACGGATGTGAAACTTGGACCCTTACCCAAGCATCAGCAAATATATTGAACGCCTTCGAAAGACGGGTCATCAGGCGTACCATTGGAGCTAAACAAGAGGGCGGCCAATGGCGGATAAGCTACAACCAGGAGTTGTACGAGGTTTTTGATGAGCCAGAGGCTGCTACAATAATCAAACTGCAGAAACTGCAATGGCCTGGTCACGTGCAACGAATGGACGAGCATCGAGTACCTAAGAAGGTATTCGACGGAAGCGCCGAGGGTCGAAGACCAGTGGGATAACCCAGAAAACGCTGGTCTGACTCAGTCGACGAAGACTGCGCAAAGTTGCTCGGTTTTCGAAATTGGAGGACGCGGTCATTGGACCGAGGCAACTGGAGGTGTCACCTGCGAGAAGCCAAGGCCAGAGAGGGGCTGTAGCGCTACGACGATGACATTTTTCAATAAATCAAACTCAGATAAGTTAGTGTAAGCACAATAATTTTTAAGACAAATCTTTCCAAAATTTTTGTAGTTCCTCCAAATTTTCAGCTATATTGACTTTCATTAAGTGAATCGAAGCCTAGCAGATCTTTTTTTTTTCAAAAAATGTCCTTATTTTTTAAATTGGCTCAAGAGGTTTTTATAAACCCAAATATGAAACCTGTTTGATTTGTTTTGGCAATTCCAAAAACTATGAACTCCAAGCTATAAATATGTTAAAGCTTTAAGGCAAGTTTCTTCCTTGTGCGATTTTTTGGTTTTTTGCATTTTCGGGTAGCTACATACGGATTAATAGATACATGTTGATAGATACGGTAGATACAATATTTTCGAAAGCGGTGTCGAGCGCACTGAGCCGCCACCGCCCGGCACGCTGCACCGCATTTTTTGAACTGGTCGAAGTGATTGGATGCAGACGGGCTAAGGAATGATCACAAAATCTTTTTTGGTTAAGTATCAAAAACTTGTGCATGGCTGGTAGCAGAATTATTAAAAAATATTGACAATCTTTCATTTTACATAACAATTTATAGCCAAAAACAAAAATACAAAAAAAAACGTTTTTCTTTTTCAAAATTGCATTCCTTTTTCATTTTTCTTTTTTTTCGCAATTCTGGTAGGAACCATAGACAAAAGTATGTTAAATAAGATTTTGTTTCATTTTTATGTTTCAGGTCATCTGAATCGATGACAGGACTGCTCGCCCGCCCTCCCCTTTGCATATTTCGACTTAAAATTTTTTGTACATTTAAAATGAACTTATTCCTACAATGGAAAAAAAAAATTAAGAGTATCTTAAATACATTCCCCAATAAAAATTCCCGAAGAATGCTCATTTTTTCGGCCGCACAAGGTAGATACTTGCCTTAAATGGTATCAATCGCCCAAAAATGAAGAAACCCACATTGGGCGCTTTGATATCACCAAAAACAAATATCTGAAAACAGCTTTAATTCGACTTTGAATACTTAGTTCGTGCTTTTCAATAAGATATCTTGTTTGAATCATGTTTTGCCATTCAAAAAATATTCAAAAAACAACATATATGTTGTTTTGATCACGATTACAATCTACACACGTCTCTGTTATGCATAAATCTTCACCTTTCAATTCACCTACAGATTTATGAAATACGAAAAGATATCCATCCATCCATTCATTCATTCATCCTCTTTCAATTTTCCTCACGGCAATGCATTCCCACTGAGTTTTTCCCGGCACATAACTTTTCAAATTGAACTTTTCTATCACAACCCCTCGCTGAGACAACCACATTCCCACACTGATCCTGTTCCGTTTTACCGACCGGTCCCAACTATGTATGAATTCAATTCAACTTGTTTCATTTCGATCCAGCAGCGGTGCGCGTGTTGTGTACATGTTACTGTAACCCGTTCGCAAACAATTTCCCTAGTAAAATTTATTGCTTTTGAAATATTTTTGAGTTGTCGAAATTTCATCCTTGTGCTAACGGGAAATTGAATTTCCCAACAACAACACCGACTTCAATGGCAGCGGCGACGACGACGAGCAACACCAAAAGTAATTCCAGCAGGACAAAAGCCGAAGAGTGTGGCGCTAGGATGAACACTGGCTGCGTTGGTGGTGGCGGCGGTTGCAGCGGGATCGTGTAGTGGCTGCTTCCTCTTTTGCAATTTTAGAAAATGGCAAAAGCGTGGCGGCTTGACGCGTTCAAATCGCACCGACAATAGCATTACCATTTTGCATGGGCTGTATAACTGTAAATGCTTGAATCCGCAAAGAGTGGTAAGTGTGGTGTGTGTCGGTAGTGTGAAGAAGGCGACGGAAGTGGCAGAGCGAGCGGCAGCAGGAAGACCCGGGAATTGTGTCATTGTGAAGAGAATTATGGCGAATGCTTGAATTATAACTCGAAAATGTTTTTGACTAGTCGCATTGTATTCCATTCGATGTTTTGGCTGCTGAGCTGTTATGCGTGATGTTATTATGTAGATAGTGAGCGAGTAAGGTATTTATTTTCAGATATAGATGCGCCCATCGAAGCGTTGAGCGATAGATCTTCGGGTGAATACCAGTATATTGCCAGGCAAGCTGTTACGTATGCTGAATATAATTGGAGTCATATGCAAGGGCTGAATTTTTATGATTTGAATTCAAATGGAGTTGAATGGTAAAAAGTTATTTTCGACAAATCCGGTGCAACTAGCTGAGTGTCATTTAGATAAAAATTTAGTGGCGAACAATGTTTGTGATTTAGAGGAATAATGTTGGTCTGGATGGTCAAGACTTGAGTGTGGGCTAAAAAAGGATTTTCAATTGATTGAATTTAGATTAATATGAGCTTAGGGGTAATAAATATTTTGGTTTTTGACAGTAAAATGAAATTTTATAATTGATCAAATTTTCTCCTTCGATTTTGATTGCATTTTTACTATTTGATGGTTGGCATAGCAGACAAATATGCTTTTTGCCTACAATGAAACTATACATCAAATTTGGTTGCTTTGAGTTTCAGTTGAATAATATTCAAAGATTAATTAAACTAATATTCAAAAATTCCAATATGAGACGTCAAACGTAGAAACCCATGCAAATTTTTCAAGGGTCTTTCAGTTATATTTTATTTGAAGCATCACAACTTTTAACAATAATTTATCCAATTTTTTTTCGAAAATGGTCAGTATTCGATAGAAATTGACTTTCCGATTTAATCTAATCTTTCCCCTTAATATTTCATGGTTCTTATTTTTATTAGTGTTGCCAGTGTTATATAATATTTTATGACTGTAAGCATTTCTAAACAGAAGAGAGATTGATGAGCTACATCAAATACCTGCGTAGGAGCGGCTTTTGAGTCATTTTTATTACTTCACTTCAAGAGTGCTAACCACGTTCAAGTTTGTTGGTTTGGCATTTGCAATAAATAGTTTTTCATAGGCAAAAAAACCAGCGTCGTCTGTTTTTTCATAGGCAAAAAAACCAAAGAAATCTTGGGTAAATACCAACGATTAATTAGGAATTGCTGCGAATATGCTTTTTTCGGGCACGATTAACAATTCATTTTACCAAAAAAAAAGATAAAAGCGTTCTCTATAACATTGATGAATCTGGCAAATAACATTGCCAAGCTTGAAACCAACAGGCCAACTACAATATGTATTCGATAGGGGATGGTGAATCTAAAAAAAAAACGTGTGAAACCTACGCTGAACTGGCTCAATGGCGTCCGATAAATGCTGAAAGCGAGGAGACCAGATTCGGCACTAAAATTCCAGAATAATGCGTGGTAAGGAGACAAATTAATGAATACAGGTGGAAATATCGGTAAACATATACAAAGAACGCAAAACAAAGCTAACAATCCGAAAAGTCCAGGCCGTGATAGTCATGGCATGAGCCTCAAAACAAAAAGAAATCAGCTTGTTGTTGGTGATAATCGTCCACAGGCTTGGTTGTCCTGTATAATGTTAATCCGCATATGAAAGACAGGAGGAGTTGATAACAGAAAGAAAGTTGTTGACAAACAAGATGAAAAGTAAGAGACCTAGTATAGATCGTTGAAAAGCTTCAAATATAGGAAACATAGGAGAAGAAATGGAACCCTTTAAAGTGACTGTTCAAGGACGTCTATGAAGCTAGGAGAAAAACTGGGATAAGAGAGAAACAAAAATAGCGAGCCCATTGAGTTTATTGATCGGATATGCTAAATAAACTGAGCTTTTTTTAAGTAAAACGAAGTGATTAAACTCGTCAAAGACTTTCAAAAAAATCGGTCTAAACTACATGACTTGAGTTCCATCGTCAAGTGTAAACGTCACAAAACTAACAAATTTGACTAATAAGTTGCAATTAAGCAATCCTTAATAAAACTATGCTGGTCATTAAAAATTTAATTTCAGTAAATATTGTGAGTCTCAACAGTGAGTTTCAACAGTCTCAATTTTTTTCACAAATTTAAAGTCCGTGGTTAATCAGAAGATCACTTAACGCTAGTATCGAGAGCGTTAACACAATAATATCTGTAATTATATTAAACATTATAATTTATTATATACATAGTAGAGACATGGTAGGGGTTTTCAAATTAAGAAATATTAGGTTGTGATTTCATCTTGAAATGTTTATTGATAATTAGTAAACGTATTTAGAATAAAAGAAATAATGTCATTCAAAATCGTCTACGTCTCCAGACAGGCTCTGAGTCTTTTTGGTCAATCGTCTATCGGAGCACGCAGCTCATATAGAGGAAAATTGTTCACAGATTCAGCCAGGGCAGACTTGACTTCAATGCTGTTATATCTTCTATGGGAAACCATGTCCTTCAAAACCGTCAGTAATTTGTAATCCAGTGGACTCAAGTTGACGCTGCCAGAGGGTCAGTCATCTGGACTCAAAAATGCAGGCACGTGCCGCTCAAGACAGGCTTGAGTCGTTCTGGCTTTGCGAGCCTTCGCCGAATCTTGGTGGAACACCCAATGCTAGTTTTGAAGCATGATTTGGCTGATTGGCTTCACAATACGGTTTGAAACCGTCTGTTGATAGATTTTGCGGAACTTTTCACGCGTTTTTCGCAAAAAAAAAAAACAGGTTAGTGGTACCATCAAAGACTATACACCCCCCAACCATGACTGACACCAGATGAGAGCCTCTTTCGACCAGCGGAATGACTTGCAACGTTTCCAATGACGACCGATTGAATTTCTCCAGCACGCTGAAGATTCTTTCGTCCGTAAAAAGACTTTTTTGTAGCCCTCATCTGGTGTATTTTGTCAACAGCCACTTGCACTTTTTCACTATATTTTCCTTCAGAGTGGCGGTGACCTGGAGCGGTATTTGTAGGCACCCAGTCCCAAGACTTTTTTTTATGATGCGGGTCATGAATTTCGCATTCACATCCATTTCTCGCGCCATAATTTTCGGTTTTCGGTGCGGGTTTCTTATGGTCTCAGCCTTCACGGCTTTGCGTACATTGCGCGGGTGGCCTAGTCGCTGGCGGTCTTTTACATTTTCAAATTTTCGTCTGACTTCGAGTGGCTGCAGCAGCCGGGAGATCTTTGCTCTTTCGATTTTGCACTTATGAAGCGTAACTACAGCGATGCAGTTTTCTCTACCTAACTAATTTATTGATTGAGATTGATATTTTTTTGTGTAAACAACACAAAGACCTTCGACTAAAACCCATATAACAAAACCGCCATGTGCTCAATACTCACGTCGAAGCACATGCGTTCAATGGTGTGAGTTTATTTTGGAATTCATAGGCATTAATGAAAGAGTGCATGGTAAATCATCTATGCTTATGGTCCTACTGGGATGCTATATATATTTTAATATATTGTATCCCTCGCCTTTTGATCCGATCAAAGGATCAAAAGGCGAGGATGAAATGGGACGTAGTTAAGGATGTTTTATTAAGGATGTTATTAATCGCAGTGAAAATTATTTGAACTTAAACACACGGGCTCGGTTATGCAACTAACTACTATATTTGATAAGATTACAAGTCCAAGTTATATTTAGTGTGGCCATATACAAACAATTTGGAATTTATTTCAATACACCTCCTAAATTTCAAATTCATATTGAATAAATAAATCATAAATCATTTATCAAACAACAAATAAAGGTAAATGTAGTAATCAATTTTAAGTTACAAAATTCAAGTTAATTGATCAAATTATTCCAAAATTTTAAGAAAGTGCATCTATTGGAGACCAAGGTATTGAGTAAATTTCATTTGTTTTGCTGGAGTCATTGCCTTGGTCAATATATCTGCAGTCATTTCGTCTGTTGAAACATATTTCAAAACGATATTTCCGTTGGCAATATTTTCTTCAATGAATTTGTTCTTGATGTGAACATGTTTAGTTCTTGTTGATGACGCTCCTCCATTAGTTAAAATTTGAATCGCACTTTTATTGTCGCAGTATATTTCTATTTCCAGCAAAGTATTTGGAAAAATTTCACACTGAAATTCTTTTAACCATAAAGCTTCTTGGATAGCTAGGACAGCTGATGATAATTCTGACTCTGCTGATGAGATCGCAACTGTTTTTTGCGATTGAGAACACCACGAAATAGCACCACCTTGCAATATAAATGCATAGCCAGATGTTGACTTTCGTCCATCAATATCACCTCCCCAATCCGCATCGCTAAAACCAAAAATTGGCTTTGAGTCATTTTTATAAACTAATTTCTTTTCAATTGTCCCTTTTAAGTATCTTAAAACACGTTTTGCTGCGCCCCAATGAAGGCGTCCTGGATTGTTGTTGAAACGGCTTAAGAAACTTACTGCAAAGCAAATGTCTGGTCTGGTTAATTGAGCTGCATACATTAAGCTTCCAATTAGTTCGCGATATGGAACATTGACCATTTTTTGTTTTTCTATTTCAGAAGTGGGGCCATCATCAATCGATAATTTTTGATTAGCATCCAATGGTGATGATGACGGATTGCACTCGTTCATACCAAATTTTTGTAGAATCCTGGCTATGTACCCTTGTTGATCGATAGAAATAGTATTAAGCTTTTGATCACGAGATATTCGTACACCAAGTACGGATGACGCGATTCCAAGATCTTTCATTTTAAATCGATTCATTAGAATATCAATGATTTCTTTTTCAGCAGCTTCATCATTTGAAAAGATCAACATGTCATCCACATATACCAGTACAATTAAAATTGTTCTGTCATTGATCGTATAGTAAACACATTTATCTACTGTGAGGCGTTGTAATCCAGATGAGACTAAAACACTATTTAATTTATCATTCCAAACACGGCTTGACTGCTTCAAACCATATAATGACTTCAAGAGTTTACAGACTCGTTGAGTTCCATCATTATATCCTTTTGGTTGAAGCATATAAATATCCTCGGAAAGTTCACCATTTAGAAATGCAGTGACTACATCCAACTGTTTTATGTGTAAATTGTATTTGATTGAAATCGCTAATAAATAACGAATTGATGTGTATTTGACCACTGGCGAATAAGTTTGATTGTAGTCTATACCCTCTTCTTGTGCAAAGCCTCTAGCTACGAGCCTGGCTTTATAACGAATGGAACCATCATCCAAGCGTTTCATTCGATAAACCCATTTGCAGTCAATTGTGCGATGATCTTCGGGTAAATTCGTCAACACCCATGTTTTGTTTTCGTGAAGAGAATTTATTTCATCTTGCATTGCATTCTTCCAATCTTGGGAATCAGCACGAGACATTGCTTCCTTGTAGTTTTCAGGATCACTCAAACCAGTAAATGCAGATAATGACTGTAAACGTTGAATTTCTTCTTCCGCTAGTCTATTCGATCGTCGTAACTCATTCAAATTTGTATCGCCTTCGTCATCGACAGTTATTGCTGATTCAGTTTCAACTAAATTACCATCGGATGATGTCATAGAGTCTACCTTTAACTGTTCCGCTTCAACTTTTGTTGCATTATATGTTGGTCCAATTGAATCGTTCGAGAAACTCTCAAAACTATCATCTTCACTTTTAGTTTCGGTCAAAGCATCGTTGTTATCATCGTTATTATCTTCAATGAGAAAGAAATAATCGGTATTGTTTTTATCATGAGTGATTACCTGCTTATCCCGTTTGTTTTCAATGAAAATAACATCACGACTTATCACCATCTTGCGAGTTATACAATTGTACAGTCGATAAGCTTTGGATTCATTACTGTAACCAAGAAATATGCATTCTTCCGACTTAGCATCTAATTTCTTTCGTTTTTGAACGGGAATGTGAACTAACCCAACACATCCAAAAACACGCATTGATTTCAGACTTGGTCTCTTGCCTGACCATAATTCTTCTGGTGTTATATTACCACTACCTTTACATGGGATTCTGTTTAATATGTATACAGCCGTTGATACCGCTTCAGCCCAAAATGAATTTTTTAAATTTGCATCGATAAGCATGCATCGTACTTTTTCTACAATTGTCCTATTAAATCTTTCGGCGACACCATTCTGTTGAGGTGTGAATGGAGCTGTCTTTTGATGAATAATACCATTTTGTTTTAAAAGTGATTCAAATTCACGACTGCAATATTCACCACCGTTATCGGTTCTCAAAATTTTAATAGTTGCGGTCATTTGATTTTCAACAAGTTTTTTGAATTCAATAAACTTTGATAACGCGTCTGATTTTTTTTGCATCATGTACACAGTTATTCGGCGACTGTAAAAAAAAATTGCAGCGGATAAGAAACGCAATCTTAAAGATTGATATTAAATGTAGTTTTATTAGTTTCACAGGTCTATGTTTACATAAATCTGTATACCGCTCAAAATTTGGTATTTTATTCTCGATTGTTTACAAATTCCTCGTTATATTCAAATTAATATCTTTTTGTTCGTATCGATGAAAAAAAGGACGACCTGTCAAACACTCTTTTATTTTTATATCGAAATATTTGTTTTCTATGTTTACTTCGATAATAATTTGACATGACGTCGTCTCATATTTACACTCCCGCCTGTGTTGGATCCACAACACCTTCAGCATCGACGTCCAATTTAGCTAGTTTTACCACTGGACGTACGTATATTCCGCAGCTGGTTTGGACTGCAGCAGTTCGCACAATTCCATCTCTCGAGCGCATGATTTCCACTATTCTTCCTCTGGGAAAGCTCCGTGTCTTATCGTTTTCATCAACGATCAGGACTAGATCGTCTATCTTCAGCTCTCCTGGTGAGTTGAACCATTTTGACCGTCTTGTGAGCGTGGGCCGATAGGTTAATGTCCAATTGTAGTAAAATCGCTGCAATGCTTGTTGTGATTGTCGCCACTGTAGTTTCGGTGCGATTGCGTTGTTAGGAATCCCAAGTGATTTGGATGGGTTTTTATAGGCAAGAAGAGCATGATTCGGAGTAATCGCTTCTTGATTTTGGTGATCCAATGGAATATAAGTTAACGGCCTAGAATTTATTAAATTTTCTATTTCAATTAGAATATTTTGTAGGACCTCTGGTGTTGGTTTGCGTAAGGGGTCAAGCATCACTCGCATCGCTGACTTAATCGATCGGATTAGCCGCTCCCAGGCACCACCCATGTGTGGAGAAAGTGGGGGATTGAAATGCCATTTCAGCGTCGAAGTAGTTGTGGCCTCTTCTATTGTCTCAAAATCCACTTCTTTGTAAGCCTCTTTGATTATCTTCTCGGCTCCGACTAAATTTGTCCCCCTATCACTATAGCACTCTAATGGTTGGCCTCTTCTTGCCACAAAGTTTCTGAATGCCAGTAGAAAACTATCAGTTGACATTTCGCTGACGATTTCCAGATGGATGGCTCTTATTGTAAGGCAAGTGAATATTACTACCAAACGCTTCTCATGTTTTCGGTGTACGGTAACGATGAACGGACCGAATAAATCAATCCCGGTGTGAGAAAAGGGTGCAGTGTCGACAGCAATTCGACCAACTGGCAGTGGAGACATCTCCGGTGGTGACGGTCGAGCCAATAAAATTTTGCACTTGTAACATTCGCGACGCACTTGCCTGACTAGCACTCGTAAACGTGGTATATAAAATCTTTTCCGTAATTCGTTTACTACTGTCTCAGAGAATTGATGAGCACATTCGTCGTGTTTTTTTGCGACTATAAGCTTAGTTATACGGTGTAATCTAGGTAGAATTATCGGATATTCATGTTCAATTCTTCCCTTCAATCGAATAATATTAGTTTCGTCCCGGACAGGTGACAGTTTGTATAAAGGGCTTTGCTTAGAAACCTTTTGGCCCTTTGCAAGTAATAATATTTCTTCGGAATATGTCTTTTGGGCCTCCCGAAACAGAAAATTCTCTGCCTTTTGTAGCTCTTCTGATTTTAGGTTTCCCTCATACTTGCTACTAACAGATATTGTTATATTATTTAAGAATCTGAAGAAGTACGCTGCAGTGCGTAACAGTCGATTCCAATTGCTAAATCGTGTAGCGTCTATGACATCGTTGACTCCCATGATGAGCAATGTGAGACATTCAAGTGAAGTGCTTTCAGTTTCGATGTTTTCAACATTAGTATCATGCTGGAACTTTTGTTTCGGCCAGAGCTGTTCATCCTCCAAATCTGGACCTTTATACCAACGGCTATTGTCATCAAGTTCAATGTTATCTCGCCACTTCGTGGGCATGTCCGCAACGTTTTCGTTGGATGGGAGCCATCTCCATTGGTTGATGTCAGTGTTTTCTCGAATTTCTCCAACTCGGTATGCGACCCAACTAGGTAGTTTTTTCCGACAGTGGAGCCAGGATAGGACGACAGAAGAGTCGCTCCAAAAGTAAATTGTATCTACCTTTATGCCAAGTGCGCTTTTTACTGTATTTAAAAGCCTGGCACCTATCGTAGCAGCCTGAAGTTCCAGACGTGGAATGGGTATGTATTTTAGTGGTGCGGCTTTTACTTTTGCAGTGACGAGTGATACTTGAACATTTTGTGATGTCACTACTCTTAAGTAGACAACAGCTGCGTAGGCTGCTTCGCCGGCATCGACGAATACATGCAGACTTGTATGTGTGCATTCACTCCAAAGAACTGAGACATATCGACGTGGAATTTTCAGTGACTCGATTGACTTGAACTGACTTAGCCACCTCTTCCATTTTTTATCGATATCGTCCGGGATCTGTTCGTCCCAGCCCAATTTGAGTCTCCAAGTTTCTTGTTGTATCATCTTAAGCCCGGCAACGAAATGAGCAATCAATCCGAGTGGATCGTAGATTGACATTAATGTTACTAAGATTTCTCGTTTCGTGGGTTTTCTAAAGCCATTTAGTACGTCTCTATGTGCCTTATTCAAACGCAGTGAGAATGTTATGCAGTCGTCATGTATGCTCCAAAAGGTTCCGAGTACTTTCTCGATTCCATCGGATTCACATAGATTGTGACAATTCGCATCACTCTCTTTTTGATTAAAATATTTTCGAAGTTTCGGAGAGTTCGATTTGAAGTTACGGATTTCAAATCCACCTTGCGAATGTATGAATCGCATTTCGCTTGCTAGTCGTAGTAGGTCACTTTCCGTTTCACAACCATCAAGCACATCGTCTACATATGTATTTTTTGTAATACTTTTGACTGTGTCAGGGAACTTACTGGTGTATTTTGATGCATTTAGTCGCATCACGTACTGCGCTTGGTATGGCGAGCAGGTTGCTCCAAACGTCATCACAGTTACGACGTACACGTTCGGTTCCTTTGTTTGCTGGCAGTCACGCCACAAAATGCGTTGTGCCATTTGGTCCTCATAGCATACTTGTACCATATGGAACATTTCTCTTATATCACCAGTGAATGCATAGGCGTGGATTCTAAACCTCATTAAAATTTCAAGCAATGGGCTTAAGAGGTCGCGGCCAGTCAGCAACATCGTATTGAGGGATATTCCATTAACCTTTGCAGCTGCGTCGAAAACTAGACGAATTTTTCCCGGCTTGTTAGGATTCTTCACCATGAACACGGGCAAGTACCACACTCGTGGATATGGAGTTATTAGCTCGGATGGTGACAACTTTCTTATAAATCCTTTTTCGACGTATTGATTTATTTGACGCCTGAATTCTGTTAATAGCTGTGAGTTTCCCAGCAACTTTCTCTCTAAACATAGTAGGCGTTGATATGCCATTCCATATGAATCAGGCAGTTGGAATCTGTCATATTTCCACAATAATGGAACTTCGTAGTTTTTCGCCTTATAAACTGTCATGTTGTGCATTATCTTGTCGGCCCGGTTCTCTTCTTCGGTTAAGCAGAACTCCTTTTTGTTGGATATTCCGAGAGAGTCAAGAGCATAGAACTTTTTAACGACCTCTTCTAGTCGCCCGTCTGAACAATCACATGCATGGACGTTTATACGGTGCTTCTTACACTCCGTTGATGATGATAGTGCGCCACATAGGTCCCATCCAAGACGGGTTTTTGTTGCCACCGGTTCGTAGCGACTGCCTTCCTTGACTTTTGTGGGCACGCAGAGATGCCAATTGTCTAGTCCAATTAGGATTGTAGGCACGGCATTTTCAAACGATTGAAACTCTACGTTTTTAAGGTGCTTATAATTTTTGAGCATGGCATCTCGGTTGATGCTTTGTGTAGGAAGGTCAAGGTCAGAAACCGTTTGAACATGGATTTCATGAAATATTGTTTGATCTTCCCGTGGTGCGATTTGGAGCGTAGCAGTTCTTGACTTCGGTTCTAAATGGCTTTGTCCATTAGTCCACCGCATACATAGCTGTTTCTCTGTGCCTTTCATATGTAATTCGTTTGCTATTCGCTCTTGCACAAGTGTCAACGAGGATCCATCATCAATGAACGCGAAAGTGTCGATGAGCTTGTTCCTATATTTTAATGTTACTGGAACAATTCGGTAGAGAATGTTTGGTTGAGTTCTATGAGCTGTGGCAACTATGGTATCACATAACCTAGTGGAGCTAGTTGAAATACGTTTGTCGTCACTGTGCAGAAGCTGATGATGAAGCTTCTGACAATTGTTTATCCCACATTCTTTAGCTTTATTACATCTTGGATATTTATGATGCATTAGACACATTCTGCAAAGCTTAAGGCGGTTCACTACGTTCCATCGGCTATTCAGGGTCATATCTGCAAACTTTTTGCATTTCGTTGCATTTTGGCATGATTTTTCACAGATGCGACACTTTGTCACTTCGACTTTTTCGTAGCTTCGTTCCTCGTCGACATCATCATCTCTTGAAGAATGAATGTTAACTCGACTGTTTTCATATAATTTTGGCATCTGAAGGACGCGTGTTGTTACATTGCAGGCACTTTTCGCGATTGTGTCAAGCCATCTGCTGAATTGTTTTAGTTTCGGCTCTGACTGCGCGAACTCGTGAGTTTCATATAAACCCCAGTTGAGTCTAATTTGAGGCGGCAATCTTTCGACGAGCTCGTGTAAAAGTCTAATATCGTTGAGATATTCCTTGACTTTCGCAGATTCGATAGCGGCGAGCAAATTTCTGACTTGTACAGCGTAAAAGATCAATGTTTCAAGCTTTTCGGCTTTTGGTGCAGGCGACCTTTTAATTTTGTCGATTTGCGTCTGTATTATGAGAGCCGGTCTCCCATATAGCATTTTCAACGTGTCGATAATTGACAAAACGTTTGACGGGTGCGTCAAATATCCTTCCACTACCCGGCGCGCGTCGCCTTTCAATGCTTTTTGTAAGCGACACAGGTTTTCTACGTCCGAGTACTTGCATGCATTAGTGGAGTACTCAAATGTTGCTAAAAATGTCGGCCATTCTTCTGGGGAACCTGAAAATGACGGAAGGTCCCGGGTTATCGTCTGACGAGCCAGAAAGTGTTCCACTTGATTTTCGCCATCGCTGATTGATGTGTATTTTCTTCGGGTTTCTGCACCCTCGAATCTTGGCGTCGAGTGGTTGCTGCCGTCGTTTGTCGGTTCGTACTTTGCTGCATCGTCTAAGTTAGCGACGCTATTCGGATCGCCGTTTGATGTGGGATGTTCGGATTTCTTGGCTGTGTCACTTCGAGGTTGGATTACCATATTTCGAGACATATTTTCCACGAGAGTTTTGAGTTCCGTTATTTCTTGCTGAACTGCGTCATTTTGAAGCTGGGTTCGTAGGCGCTTCACGTCCTCCAACTGGGTTGATAGTTCTTTTTCGCGGTCCATATTACTTCGGCTAAGACTTCTGAAGCGAGAAATACAATTTTGGCAGATCCAATCTTTACTCACGACAGTAGCGTCTACTCCAACGCATTTGAAATGGAACCATTGGTGACACCCATCACATGAAACCATATCGATGGTGTCGTTTTCCGAGCAGAGTCCACAGCTAGCTTCATCTTCGTTAAGAATCTCCGAAGTCCTGCTTTTCGTATTAACTTGGTTGTCCATTGACATTTCAAGGAATTTGTAAAGCAATTTTTCCACCACGTAAAGAGTGAATCAAATTTTGAGAATGTAAAAAAAAATTGCAGCGGATAAGAAACGCAATCTTAAAGATTGATATTAAATGTAGTTTTATTAGTTTCACAGGTCTATGTTTACATAAATCTGTATACCGCTCAAAATTTGGTATTTTATTCTCGATTGTTTACAAATTCCTCGTTATATTCAAATTAATATCTTCTTGTTCGTATCGATGAAAAAAAGGACGACCTGTCAAACACTCTTTTATTTTTATATCGAAATATTTGTTTTCTATGTTTACTTCGATAATAATTTGACATGACGTCGTCTCATATTTACAGCGACTATAATCATCAATAAATGATATGAAGTATAGTTTACCACCAAGTGATTTGGTTTGAAATGGTCCACAAATATCAGAATGTATAATTTCTAATACTTTCGTCGCACGTATTCCGTCCTCCTTAAACGGTCGTCGTGACTGCTTTCCTTTAGCACATGTAATGCAGTGCTCCGATTCTGTCTTTAAGTAATCCAATCCATCTGTAGCACTTTTGATTTTCGGCAATGAATCAAATCCGACATGACCTAGTCGTCGATGCCACAACAGTGAGTCTGTCTTAGCAACCAATGCTTTGTCAAAGTTGTTGGTTACCACAGCATTTACACACATCTGGTCAAATCCAGTTTTATCCAGTTTAAAGACTTCATCTACTAGAGATGCAGTTGCGATGACAAGTTCATTTTTATTGTATATCGTACATTTGTTGTTTTTGAACTCTACCCGGTTGCCGTTTCTAGTTATTTGATTGACAGAAATTAAATTGGCGCATAAATTTGGTACGTAAAGTACATTTTTCATCTTTACAGTTAGATCATTCTTGCCATTATATGTTCTGAGCTCAACATCACCGGAACATTCAACGGGAATTGAATCGCTATTTGCGACGATGACCATTTTATGATTTGTTTTACGAACATTTTTCAAAAGCGAACGATTCATTGTCATGTGTGTAGACGCACCACTGTCGATTATCCAATCTTCAGATGAAACTTTCGCTGATAATGATGTATAAAGAAGATGTTCGTCATTATGTTTTTTATTTTTATTTACGCACTTCTTTGCAAAATGACCATATTTTCCACACTCAAAGCACCGAACATTATTAAATTTCTTTTTCTTCTTGCTGACGTCTCTCTTTGATTTGATAATCATGGCAGATTCTTCATTTCCGACTCGATCACTAAACGGTACATCTTGCAACAACAAGTTTTTAACGTAGTCAGCAGTTAACGGTTTTCCAGAGTTTTCAATACCCAGCACCATCGGACGGTATTCTTTTGGCAAACCTCCCAACATTAAAGATCCAACAATTTCCGATTCAATGTTAAAACCAACATTTTTAGTTTTAATCCAGTACATCATCATCTTGCTTACAAAATCTTCCATCGAATCGCAATCCGATAAACGCAACGTGACTAATTTCTGCAATGTGTCTGTTTTTCGACCAGTACCGCTATCTTCAAATGCATCAACTAAATTTTTCCAAGCATTTTCTGCTGTTTTGGCATCATGCACATGCGAATAATTGACAGGATCCAGCAACAATGTTATCTCACACTTCGCACGGAGATTCTCTTCCTCACTTATTGAAACACCTGTAGCCGGTTGCACATATTTCCAAAAACCTTTTATGACGAGGTACGCTTGGGCGGCAATCTTCCAATTGTCCCAATTTTCACAACCTTTTAGTTTTTCAATTTTTAATATCGTTTGCGACGACATAACGATAAGTAAACGTATACCCGTGCACTAATTATTTCAATAAAAATTGAGTTATCGGCTACAACCGACCGTGACAAAGGCCCATAACCTGTTATTAATCGCAGTGAAAATTATTTGAACTTAAACACACGGGCTCGGTTATGCAACTAACTACTATATTTGATAAGATTACAAGTCCAAGTTATATTTAGTGTGGCCATATACAAACAATTTGGAATTTATTTCAATAATCTTGTTCCGGATGGCTGAAAGGTGGTAGTACATGGTTTGATAGAAGCCATTAACTGAATTATTGCTTTTGGCCGAAAATGTGATCTAGTATTCCAGAGGATTCGAATCTTTTTTATTGGTATAATGTGCTGTTGACAGCCTAAGCTGCACGGCTAGTTCAGGGTGCGACAAAGACTATAGAACTACATCTGCTTGTTCCATAATTTTATTTATGACAAAAATTAAGATATCGTAGTAACAGGAGCTGATTTGTAAGCTCTGATATATTTTTCTTCCAGGAACTAAGTTCGTAGAACTTCCTGTAAAACCTGCGTAAGTACTCAGCATGTTAAATATTCAATCCATATCCCCCAAAATTCGCTCAAATTCAGCATATTATGTACTGCTGCAAGTTGTCAAATCGATTAAAACAACAAAAAACACTTCACTTGATCGTTTTCCACTTGAGCATCGCGATTAAATTTATCATTTATCGTCGGGTGTACGCCAAAACCATGAATGTGCTTTTTTGGTGATTTTCAGTTTTTCATGTCATTATACGCGGAATTCTTGTATAAACAATTTGCCAAAACCGGAAATGAAAAGCCCGTTTTGTTGTTTAACGTCCGTACCTACTGTTAAGTTTAATCGGACGGCCCACCATTAGGGCTGGGACTGACAATGTCAGACAACATCGTCCTGTGCACTACAGGACTACCATTTTTGATCAAACCTATGGAGAATGATTTATTAATGTTAGAATAGCACACCTACCTTCATGCGGCTTTTTATTGCCCATTGACCCGGGTCCAGGCGGAGTGTGCGCCTTCTTCACACGACTCCTAAGCGAGCGCTGCATCCAGAAATGATGGGCTGTCACTAGCCTAACATTTCTATAGCAGATAGCCTATAAACCACAGCCCCCGCGGAGCTCCCACAAAGGGGGCCACTCCCAGCGACAGGATACACCTACAAGTGGGTGTGGGCTACACCTGCCCCCGCGGTACCGACTCTGAGACATGTAAGTCGTTAAAACCTCTGCCTTCTTTCTTTCGGGTGAAGCAGGACATCTTTAATGTGTGAAGACACGAAAAGTCTATTTCATACAGATGTACACTGGATTACCTTTCCATAGTCGTAATACAAGGCCAGGGCCTAATGTCGCAGTGAAACTCTTCAATTATATATTGGTAAATATAATTTAATCAATTCATGCAAATCATAATTTACCAGTGAGGGTTTACCAGATAGAGATAGATGCCCTATCTAGCGCTTGATTTCCCCCACTGGGGAACCAAAACCGGAAATGTAAAATTCCATTTTATGCCTACACAAAGTCAAAATTTCAATTTTATGAATAACCTAAAAACTAAGTATTTGCAAAATGCGTTACGCCAAAATCATGAATGTGCAGATTCATTGTTTTAGTGTAACGGAATAGTATTAGAATATTATCTTCCTTAATTCAAATAAAAATGGTTCTTATATTTTAAAACTGATTTATAATATTATGTGTCAAATTTTCATATTGATTTTACTCGAAATAGCATTTTAGCACATTCATGGTTTTGGCATAAAACTGACGTTATTTTAATAAATTTACTGAATACGTATATGTGTAAATATACTGAATACTGCAATACGTATATGTGTAAAAATGTAAATGATATTTTTTATTTGTTTAACTATAGTGTCAATATAGGATCAATAAAGTTATTTTTGTTAGAGGTTTTGGTTGAAGCAACTATCAGGTGTAGCTGACTCCTGTTATTCAAGGATACGGAAGGGCCCAATTTTTCAAGACTTGCACAACCCTACGCACTTTGATAAATTGAACTCGCGGGATTGCATCGTTGGTTACGTTATGTTCTTTTCCAGTCATCGGGTTAAATTCTAAATTAGTACATGTCGTTGAAATTACAATATTCTGGAAATGCCGTTGAATGTAAGTGCAATAGGAGAATTTTGAGAAAACGTTTTAAAAGCAATTGGAACCCTTTTCTAGATGTTGCCTACGTAAACTAGGTTGAGGAGAAATCGGCTGGTTTTAGCTTATATACTCCTAGGTTATAGAATTATTTTCTCATATATTTATCCTATATTTTTTTTGGATTTTGATGGCTCATCTGGTAACAATATAAATTATTCTTTATTCGATGTTATTCGATGATACAAAGTTATTCGATGATACATACTACCCTGCTTAGAATAAACGTTATATCTACATTTGAGCACTTTCGAGATATTCAATGATTTGTGTTTTTCTAAATGTTGCAAACATCTTCAAACGGAAAAAAAGTTCAAACATGGATATAAATACGTTTACTTGAGATACATCTCAAGTAAAAGCTTTCACGTTGAAAATATTTGTGAAGGATAGGTTAAAGGGAAGGTTCTCTCAGATACGGTCGAAAATAAGGCAAAGTTTGAGAATGTTTCGAGGGATAATGAAAAAGATTACGAAGTTCTACTTTTGATTATTTTATTTGTTGATCATTCTAAAATCATTCAAGTTTTTATTACGATGAAATTCAATATGGCGGCTCCAAAATGGCGGCTCTTGTCTGCGTCTGCATACGAGACGTCGTCCGGTAACTTCAAATTTGAAATCAGTCAATGCTTAAAGTTATTAAAATTTATGGAAATCTCCTTGACTTATACCTAATGAGAATGGATTGGGACAAAAAATAAACTAAATTATGGACATTTAAAAGAAAGTGCAATTTTTAACTCGGTTCTTTTTCACTTTGACCTCATTTAATAATTATGAGTTGACAATTTTTATGCTCATTTCAGGTATAAGCCATACAAAAATGTATTAGGTTTTGGGGTTGCTGATTACGAATCTGAAGTACATATGTGATAATACAGATCGTAATTAGTTCCGGTACATAGAAAGCCATTTGGGGCCACGCGGTGAACAAGCTATACCTGAGCGTACATCAGCGCGCGTGAAGTAGGTGCGTTTGAGACACCCAAATGCGATAAATATGTTCCAAATTGGAATAACCTTTTGTACACATATTCTAAACGTATGTAGCTTTGATTTTTTGTAAAAAAACAACAAAAAATTGACCATATTGAAAAAATTTGAAACAACCTCCCCTTAAAGCATGTAAGACTTTTTTGTAGCATAAACGTTCTATCTACACATTGCTTAGCATATCTACTGCAGATAGAACGTTTATGGTGAGCAATGTGTATTTTCTGTAGATAGAACGTTTATGCTAAGCAATGTGTAGATAGATAGAACGTTTATGCTGAACAATGCAACGTTTGGGGTGATTTTGCACTATTGAAGCGAATCTTATTTTAATTCCACTTTATTATAAAAATTATCTTTTCAAATAAAAATGTTTCATCATTGAATTGAAAAGAAAACGTACATGGCGCCATTTTGAACATTTTTGATTCAAAAATTTTCAAATATGATTTGGCTCCATATACGTTTCTTTTTAATTCAATGATGAAACATTTTGATTTGAAAAGAAAATTTTTATGATAAAGTGGAATTAAAGTAAGATTCGCTTTTTACTTCAAAGTGATTTCAACTTTTGATTTAAATTTGATTCTATTAAATGACATTTTTTTGAGTGTTTATTTCAAGCCAAGCAAGACATATAACAAAAAATAATAACAAATCACAATTTGAATTTAATATAATGTTTCTAAAACTACACTATAACAAATTAGCATAAATAATTTTAATTCCATATCCCAAACTTATATTTGGTTGTCAATTTGAGGAATTTATAAGGAAAAACGATTTTTTAAGATTTTAGAGCCTTGAATAGAGCATATTTGAAACTTGTCTTGGGAATAGATAAGGAATAGTAGCTGGAAAAGTTGTTAAATATTTTACAGTATCTGTTGATGGGCTCTCTGTCTCCATAAACAGTCCGATGCTGATGTTCATTGAGAAGACGTGTATACCTAGTACGTTTTACAGGGCTATTCAAAGTGATTTTATTCGAAATATACTTAACGTTGATCAAGCCCCTAATTGCATCAAAAATGAAACATGAGCATAATACCGTTTTCCTCAAAGAAAGTGTTTCAAGGTTTAAAAGGATTAATCTGTAATTATAAGATGGCAAACTTTCAAAATCGTGCGGATTATATATATATCTCTCAAAGCAAAAATAACAAACTGCTTTTGGATGGATTTCAATCTATCGCCATAACAGTTGAAAATGGGATTCCAAACGATGCAACCATATTCCAATATTGGACGAACTAAGGATACGTAAAAAGATTTTGTAGCCCATAAGTTCTTAAATTCTTTCGCACATCTCTTAATGAATCCTAATTGCTTGCTGGCTCTTGCTAGAACTTTGTCGTACTGAAGATTGAAGCGCAGCTTTTTATCTAGGAAGACTCCAAGATCCACAACACTATACACTTTTTTCAGCAACTGATTACTAAGGCGGTAATTAAAATTTAAAGAGCATGACTTGCGGGAAAAGCTTATGGCAAAGCATTTGTCTACGTTAAGAAAAAGTTTATTGCGGTCACACCATCGCTCCAACGATAAGAGTTTTGATTGAAGGAAGATTGAATCGGATTCTGATTGAATAGTGTGGTATAATTTTCGATCATCCGCATAAAAAAGGTGTGGAATATTGGATGGCACTTCCGAAAGATCCGAAATAAAAATATTGAGCAGAAGCGGACCTAAGTGGCTGCCTTGAGGTACCCCGAAGGAAACAGTATTTTTTTTTTAGAGAAAACCTTGGAATTTTACATGTTGTGTTCGATTGCGAAGGTAGCAATCCAATCATCTTAGCAAATTTCCGGAAATGCCTTGTTTTTGCAGTTTATATTTCAAAACATCATGGTCAACAAGGTCAAAAGCTTTGCTGAAATCAGTATATATGGTATCGATCTGACACCCTTTCTCCATATTGCAAAGTACATCCGAGATAAATATCAAAAGGTTGGTGGTAGTTGACCTGCCCTTTCTGAAGCCATGTTACTGTTCGTTGAAGAGGATCAATAGCTATAATAAGTTTATCACAAACAATTTTTTCAAATAATTTAGGTATAGCTGTTAAAATGGCAATGCCTCTATAATTTTTAACCGAGCATTTGTCACCACTTTTATGAATTGGTGTGAGATGAGAAGATTTTCAAAATTGAGCAAATCTACCGCATGATAGTGATTTCCTGAAAATTATAAGCAGGGTTGAGATGATAGTTTCTGCACTGTTGACTATGAAGCTCGGAGGAAGTAGATCTGGTCCAGGGCCTTTTTTCATGTCAAGTTCTCTTATCGCTTTTACAATGTCCTCTCTAGTTAAATATATTTCATTAGCGATAGCAAACTGAGGTGTTGAGACAAGCGACACGTTACATAATCCACTGGGTGGACAGAAAACTAATTGAAAATGGTCGACAAACATGTCACATATTTTAGGTGGGTCAGAAGAGAATGAGCCATTTTTATACATTGCTGTGGGATAGCCTGAAGTTTTTCGCTTGTTGTTCACGAAATCAAAAAATTTTTTGGATACAATCTTTATTTTATCAATAGATATGTCATAATTTACTGGTCTATTTGAAACTGGGGGCGGAAGTCACCATCCAGATTTATTTAACTCATTATTTTTGCTGACGCGGCGTGTGACCGTCCGCGTGTTTACTGCATTACACATATTTCCTCATGTGGCGTGTTTATTTGATTCGACATAATTTCCCACGTCTAGCCAGACGGAGTCATGTTCACTGGTGCTAAATGCAACAGTGTCTCTTTTTACTGTCTGCGATGCAACTGGATATGTAACTAGCTCGATTGGTATTTGCTCAAAACCATAATTTAAGCCTACATATATATCTGGTAGTATAAAATATTCCTGAAATTTTGACCATTTTTCAAACATCAATCTCTACAATAACTCGCATAATGAAAAATCGTCGATGCTCAGATTATCATAAATTTTCTTTCATCGTCTTTCAATTTAAAATTCCCTTCATTTTACCGGACATCATTATTCGAACTACATACACTAAACCTCTTTCTAGAAGCTCATCAATAGTCGCTCGAACAAACAGTCACTCAGTCAGTCAGTCTCAGTCTTCCTTATCGACTCCATTCACCACGAAATATGCTTCCATCATCTTTGCATAACTATTTATCATTCTTTCTTCATTCTGGCATCGATCATCATAGGAAAATTATTCGCATTCAATGAATCCTTAAGCATACAAACTGAAAACTGTAGCAGATTGAAAATTTCTTCATCACAATTCAGTCCGTCCATCCGTTTCCCATTCGAAAGGCGAGTGTATGTGTGTGTAAATGCAGTAGTATACGTACGAAGTGAGTCTTTTATAAATTGTTTGTTTTCGAACCGAGTAAATATTCCAGCTGATTGGAATTCATTCTCTTTTCCACTCTCTCTGTATCTTGTTCCATCATTTTACGTATACACTTGCATAGTCAAAGTTGACGTGAAAGTCCTGGTTCCATGCCAGCTGGTTCAACGAGTATGCAGGAATTGTAGTAGTCTTGCAGCAGTAGTAGATGTCGTATTGGGCCCTAGTTGATAATGGTGTTGGCATTACATTGTAGTTTTGGGAAGAATATAAGCGAATTGAGAGACAGGGAGAGGAAAGTGAAGTGGACTTCAATCTGACAATGATTACAATTGCGATATACATCAATGGAATCGATTTTCAAATGGAAATCAGTGGAACTTCGCTCTTGTGATATTAGTAATGATGACTATGACTACGATGACAATGCAGATGATGAATGCAATATGTACGAACGATGACATCTGTTTTGCTTTGATGCGAGTCTGGAGAAAATAGAAAGTTTGTACTCTGTTTGTTTGACAGTTTATATGTTGTTGATTTAGTTTGAATAAGCAAGTGATGGGAACTGTATTAGTAATTAAAAGAATTATTTTAGCTTTGCTTGAAAAGTAAAAGTGCTGGACATTTTTAAACATTCTCTTTGGATCAGCATTTTTGCAGTCTTCCTGGAAATAATAGCTGTATTCGAAAAATTCAACAAAAGCTATCTCATTTATTTCATTTCATTTTATTAAATTCGTCTAATCCAGACTATACACACACAATAGAAATTAATTATTCTTAGACAGAACTCGTTTAAGTGATGATGTAGATAAATCAAAATCAAACATATAGTATAGTAGTTCGTTAAAGCATCTACTTATTGCAGTGGCTGGTTCATTGTAACCATTATTGGATCGACAAAAATTCACCCGCCTGACAGGTTTGTTATTGGTATTAAAATTATATTGGCTTATGAAGTAGTTTGAGTCAATGGTGCCTTCCAAAACTTTCATGGCAAATAAGATTTTGGAGTTTTGACATCGAGAGTTCAAGGTATCCATTTGCAAACGATTTAAACAGACTTCATAAGGAAGTAGATGTAAAGAGTCATACCACGGAAGACCGCGGAGGCAGAAACTTAAGAACCTCTTTTGAATGGATTCAATTTGGTCAATGTAAATTTTTTGATACGGTGCCCATACAATACTTGCAATACTAAGCTGCAAAAGAGGGTCTTAGTTAGTCAAATGTCGTTAAATTCCCTCGAACGGCTTTTGACAAAACCTAAGTCGTTACTAGCTTTCACAACGATTGAGTCGATGTGATCTTCAAATGTGAAGGATAGATTCAGCGGTACTCCTAAATGGAGTGTACAAAAGTGTACTCAAAAGTAAGTTTTCATAAATTACAGGATTATTTTTGCGTGTGTAAGATATAACCGTACACTTTTCAGGACTAATAAGAAGATTGTTATCGGAACACCATCTGGCAAATCTGTTTAGATCCTGCAGCAAATCATTGTAATCGTAAAGGTTTCTCACAACTTTGAAAATTTTAGCGTCATCGGCATAAAACAGAACAGAAGATGACTGCAAAATGGAACCTACATAACTAACAAATAAGACGAACAGTAACCTACCTTGTGGAACGCCAGCAATGATTTTAATTTCAACTGACAAGGCACCGCGAAAGGATACACGTTGGGTTCGATTCGTCAAGTAAGAGTGAATCCAATTTAAGAACAAGCTAGAGAATTGAAAGGAATGAAGCTTAGCTAAAAGTATAGAGTGATCAAGCTTATCAAAAGCTTTCATCAAGTCTGTGTAGGCACAGTCAGTTTGGAGGCCAGCTCCAATTGAGTTGGTTACTTCGCGAGAAAATTCAAGCAGGTTTGTTGTTGTTGAACGATCTTTCATAAAACCGTGCTGATACGGAGCCACAATGGATTTACAATTAACGGCTACAATATTCGTGACTATGGATTCAAAAAGTTTAGTGACGCAGGGAAATTTCGCAATAGATCGATAGTTGCAAGTGCCATAACGACATCCTTTCTTGAGTCAAGGAGTCACGATGGAGCATTTTCACAAATGAGGAAAGATGCCTGCTTTTAACGATGCATTGAAAATATAAGACAGCACAGGTAGTAGTGATGACACACAATGTTTTGAAACTAAATTTGGTATGCCATCTAGACTAGGTGTTATATTATCGTCAAGTTTATTTACAAATGCGATAATGGTGTCCTTGTCAATTTTTAAATCTTTCATCTTCAAAAAAAAAACTGCTGAGTTCGTCAGATAGAGTGAACAGTGTCTGGAGCTCGGCAAGTCCATACGATAAGCTTTAGGGAAAACAGAAGCAAATAAATTACTAATATCAAAAGCATCTTCAATATACGAGTCGTCAAATTTAAATGTGAGTGGATACCCATCGTTATAAGTCTGAGAATTAAGAAAATTTCAAAATCTCGAGCTTGAAAAGTAAATTTTAGCTGTTGCGTATGTATCTGATATGCAAATGAAACTTCTTTATGATACAGATATCTTTGTGCAGAAAAAAGTTGGTAGTCAGGTGCTGAGCGAGTCAAGCGAAACTGTTTCCAGGGTTTATTTGTAGAGACATCCATGGAAAACGAGTAGAGACATCCAAGGAAAACGAGTCTTGCTCTTATTAAAGGTAGTTGGCATGCACCGTAAAAACACTGCTGAATAACCGAATGTGGAAATAAAACGTAGCTTTATCCGGATTAAGGTCCTGCAATACGGAAGACCAATCATAGTTAGCAAGCAACATTAGCTCGTCTAAAATTAAATTTCAGCTCAGAAATGTTAGATGATAAGTCATTACTAGACTTTGGGTCGAAAATAATGTTGGGTTTACAATGATCTGTAGTTTCGTCGATGAGAGATGTGAGGGGCTTCACTACAGTTGAAGAGGCGTTAGTCACAAAAATCAGGTCCAACATCTATTCATTTGAGTTCCGGATGCAATTGGCTTGAAACAAATCAAGTGATATTAATTCGTTTGCAATGTTGATGTCGTGCTGTTTGCCAAAAGAAGTAGAGCTCAGAACTTCGAAAGTGCTGTTCGCTGAAGGGCACCAGTTCATTCGAGGTAAATTGAAATCACCCTTTACGACGACGTCGTCGTTATTGTTCGAAACGTCGCATATGAGCAGCGTAATATTTATTAGCGAAGCGTAAGCGTCATGCGAGGACTTTGGTGGCGTGTAGTTGACACAGCCCCTGGACACGGGCGGAAGAACTTTCCACCATTAGCCCCTTCAATCCTCTCGCGCACAAAGCATGTTAAAGCTGCCTTTACTCCATTTCGCTCTCATTGTCAAATTGGAGGGGAACTACTTGGATTTGACCCGATTTGACAATGAGTAGACAAAAAATTACTACCATCCCCTTCAATGTAAATCTTATGGGCATGTCCACTCCATTTCTACTATCTCACTGAGTTGACACAAAACAATACCTTCTTTGTCGTAAGTTCGACTTGAGCACAAATAAATGCATTATTGTTATGCGGTATCTCTATTAGAGATATTTGGATTTTTTTTTGTAAAAGGCTAGAAGAACACCACCTACAACAGGAGCGTCAGCAAGATTTCCATGTCTCTCCCGGCGGATAGCAGTATACTCCGAATGAAAAAACTCAGCATTGTGAATATTTTCACAAAGCCACGTTTCGGTGATTGCAATAACATCAAAAGCTTCAGAGTTCAAGAGCTCATACAATTTATTAAGTTTAGATCGCATCCCACTTACGTTGTCGTAGAATACTGAGATGAGTTCATCCCGTTTATTGTTGCAGCACTCGATTTACTTGCCTTTTTGGCGGCCAGAAATTTCCTTACATCATCTGCGGTGGTATCATGAGCAAGCCTGGATACAAATATAGCTATAGCGAAGAATATAAGTTCTTAATAATATTCTCGATTACAGAGTTATCTCGTGATATTGAACTTAAACTTGCAATTGATTTGATTTCTGAGATGCTTTCATAAATAAACGCACAAAATTTGCATATCGTCCTGCTTTTGAGATCTTTTCTTCCAAAATCGTTTATTTGATTTGATTTAAAATGCTTTAAAACAAAATAAATGATTATAAAGAATAAATTTAGGATATAATATTATTAAAATATGTGGCTTATGCGTACTTTACCACACCTATTGGAGTTCAGTATTCAAAAACATTGCAATGTTAGTTTTAATGCCTAATCAATTTTTTCGAAATTACAAATATCCAGCAAATAAATAATCTTCTTTTCTTTGAAAAAACTACAAAAAAATTACTTAACACAATACAAATATTATAGTTAACATTGACGTTTTTCCTACTATAATGAACGGTAATTTGCCGAAATATTTAACATTGCGCATAATGAAAAGTGTAGAAAACATCCCTTTCAGCGAAGCAACAATTCCATTGATATTCATTGACATAATTTGGCATCAGTTTAATGAGCTGTTTGGTCGCGACTCTTACCACTAATGAGAAGTGGTCAAATTCACCAGTGCTTCTGCTAGGCAACAAAAATCTCGAAATGTTTAACCAATAAATTAATGGAATCCCCAATAATTACTAAATACAATCATCTATGGTACGAAGGATGTTCCATAATGAGGCCAAATTGAACTCATCAGGTTTCTCTTTCAGACAACAACGTGGTCTCGATATTTACGAGTAGTTGCATCCATAACAGAGTGCTAACATCCTAGCCCGATCCCATTAAAAACGATGATCATCATCACCAATGCTATCCCGTACCGAGTGCATTTCACTGCATCGACAGCATACTACGCCCGATTGACTACACTAATATGCCTTGTCTCGAATATCGATAAAAAGCAATTAGGCCCATGCATAATCGCCTCATATGCAATTTGCTTGGCCGACGAGCGATTATAAATCTTAATCTGCTCATGAATTTAGTGCATTCGATTTGAATTTGGCACGAACTAATCGGATCAGGCTATGACCTAGCCAAATCATATGCAAGCAGCTTGTGCACTGTAAGCTGCAATTATATTTTAGTTGTAGCCGGCCAGTAGGTGCATAAGTTGGACATGATACGAAACAACCAACGAATGATGCCATTTGCATGCTGAGTGGAGTATGTATTCGCACGACAGGATACGGGTCTATAATTATAAATACAAGATGACAATGAACGGACATATCTAATCATATTGAGTTAAATTACCCGGAAATTTAATTGGATCGTTAAGAGAAATAGAAACCTATATTTGATGGTAGTTAATAATAATGCTGTTGAGTGTAATCAGATTCGAACGAATAAATTAAAAAATGAAAAAAAATTCATTAAACAACTAAAAATTTACTTTGCAACGCCGATCCATCGTGTTATAAAAAGATTGTTGCTTCAAAGTAATCTGCGCCCAGTGTGGGCCACGATACACAACAAATTACTCTAAATATTTCAAATTTAATAAAGACATTTTGTGAATTTTAGTCAAATTTCGAAACAATGGAAGGCATCGATCTTGCAGATTAGATGAGCAGCTTTTACAATTTTAGTAGAAAGCTAAACAAATAGTAGAATTTTTTACGAGCTCACAATAATAGACCATTCCTAATTATCAATAATTATCAAAAGAAATCCTTAAGTACTGTTTAAGAATCATTTATTATTTATTTACTGTTTACATCCTAATTCTTAAAATAGTCCTTTATTTCTATTCGACAATATATTCTAGGGAAACAAAACAAATTTTTCAATTGACAATTGTGCACTGCTTGGGAATGTGATGTGCCTGGGTGAAAAATGACCTTGGGAAATCAACAGTGAGCAATCAGAACGAAATGTATAAAAAAATTTCACCTATTCGGGACTATCTTACTGAAACGCCGAAATTGAAAAAGTAATGGGGATTCTTGGAGGCACCTCACCGGAACCGAAGTCCAGTAGAGAGCCTGTTAAACAGGGTTGTAATGGCGAACCATCAAGAGGCAAATAAAAAAATAAGTGCCCCGGGAGCAGAGTACCCTAGAAATGGCCGTAAAGACTCCTCGTTCGCGTTAGCGAAGCACCCTTTAATCCGACCCAGATGGATGCTTGTATGCCCTTATGTTGACTCTACTCAGCTAGGATGCGTCTTTAAACATGGCGCGGATTGACTAACAGAAAAAAGAGGATTAAAATAAACTAGCAATATACACAAAGCAGAGGAATTTTTGTCCGTAAAGGACCAGAAGTAGACATAGGTTGGCAAGTCAGATCCAGCCGAGACGTGTCAAAGCACGTTGCTAGCATCTGTAAAAAGAGAACTAACAAAAAACAAAGGAAAAGAAAAACTGCCTTTATTTGGCAGGCCTTAGGAGAGGCAAACAGGTCAAAAAATGGTCAGAGTCCCTCCTTTTTATGGAAGTCAATCCGCCCCATGCTTCAAAACCCACCCCAGCCGCGTAAAGCTAGCAAAGCGGCATACAAGTGTCTGTCCGATTCGGATTAAAGGGCAAGCGTGAAGCGTGAAGGAGGAGCCTTCTCGGCCATTTCTAAAGTACCCTGCTCACGGGACACCTCTTTGTTTTGATTTGCCTCTTGATGGTTCACCATTACAACGCTGCTTGGCAGATTCTTGATTGGATTTCAGGTCAGTTGAGGTGCCTCCAAACATCCCCATTGCTTCTTGACCGCTTCAAGTTCCATTGAAGAAACTCCCGTAATGGACAACATATGGAAGGCCTTATCAATATTATAAATTTGACATTAAATATGCACTTAATTGGTTTGTCTTGTAACACTTTTTTGGTGGTTCTCCAGATAAAATGATACTATTTTGGAGCTTTCTAAATCTATGGTGGGGGTTTTTTGAAATCGGGATCTGGCAATACTGTGCCGATTGTATTTTTAATAAAAACACATTTGTTTAATCCGTAGAATATAATTGGAGCACTATGCTGAGGAACTGGTTTTCTACAACACCTTAGCAAAAGGAAGTCGATTGAATCTCAATAGTATTTTTGGTCAGTCATGCTTGATCTAGTTACAATTAATATAAGTATAATTGTTGAGATGCTACAGTTTTTCTTCGTATTATTTTGGCTATAAATAACAAAATGATTACGAATTCATTAGATCAAAATAAACTAAACAATAACGTGCAAGATAATTTTCGAAATTCAAATTTGATTAAATTCAAAAGTGGAAATGAATAGAGTCAAAATTTATTATAGTATCTTTTGAACTCTTCAGTAAAACGCACTAGAAGACGGCTGGTTCTTCTAAGCCATTCCGAATCTGCAAGTGCATTTTCCTTATTGGATCCGTTCACGTCTTTATATCATTTCCATGTTTTACTGTCATCTAACCTTATCATATAATGTATGTAAGCTTTGTTTTGAATTCTTTTTTCAAAGAGCCATTTCTTTGAAAACCTGCTACAAGCTCTCTAAAAAATAATAAACATGGGTATATCGTCTCCTGCTGCGTTATTCATTGGCATCATAATATCTACACTTAAAATTTCTACCAAACATAAGTAGGGCTGGAGGCTTACCAATTGTTGAGTGTTTCGATCCTTGATATGCCACCAAATTTTTTTTAACTCATGGTCAATTTCATATTTTTGCTGTGTGCTGCCTCTATTTTATTTTTTTATAGCTATGACACACCTTTAACGCTTGATTTTAAGAATTCTTTAAACTCATATGCACTGAGAGAAAAATCTTGGTAAAATCAATAATTTTCCTTAGTTGTTTTTGCGTCAGCTACGGGCTATAGTTAAAACAGCCATAAGAAAATTGTGGATTATTTTTATGTACCATAACTCGTGATTGATAAACAACGTCCGTGATACTATCAATAATAGTTAAATCAACCACGACTTTTTCTTTCAGTGTCTAGTTATTAGGGTTCTATAATTACTATTCGACCACCTTCGGTAAACCAAATATAGTAAATATTTGTCTAAATTTGCTAATTGTTGTCTCTGCCGTGATATTTGATAATATGTGAGGCAGTGACCACTTACTGTCAGCATCAATATAAGATACTATTACACAGGAAATAGACTGAAGAAATCAATGTGCACTAGATCGAAAGCAGCGATTCAAAGCAGCTTAACAATAATTAGTGAATTTAACTTTAGTTGCCACTGGCCGGACCAATCGACAATTCTTGAAAATTTTTACAATATCTTCTATATATTTATCCATATTGCTCTTGCTTTACCAACAATAACCTGTTGTTTCACACAGCTCATGCCAAAATGACCAGGGTATGGTGTAGTTCCTTTCCAATCATGCAATATTTTTGGAATATAAACTCTGATTTCTCGTAAAAGACAATTCCAAAAGATATGTTAATGATTTTGCAGATAGTGCTGGTAGGTGAAGTAAAAATGAATAGTGCTCGTAGGTGAAATAAAAATGAAGCCAGTATGAGATGAAAATATTTGTGAAAGTGGTTTATTTTCTCTTACTAAGATGAATCTCCTACCATTTGCATGAATATTGAAAAAAGCATTTATCTCCAAAAAAAAATGTATGTAAGCTTCTTTATCAGTTTGACTATACCTCTACTGAGTTGCTGATAGGGATTGTGAAGGACATTGAATTGGACGCTCAGCCCCGTTTTGATACTTTTTTAAAAAGATAGGTTTTTAAGCTGATATGCCTAATGAAAGCATCATAAAAATTTATTAAGCTCAGAAGTTCTCATACAATATTATTGCTTTTTGGCCTAGGTATGTCCTGAATTACCTTAACATTGTTATTCAGTTTGTGGATTCCATGATAATCAATCGAATACCCGCAATAAGTAATACGATAGCCCATAAATTCAAATTTTTCACTATGTATCCTATAATTCATTGCGAGTAACTCACTTGATACGACTTCTAAATGTCGCAAATGTATTTCATCGTAAGCAGCTGTAATTTTATTGCTGTCTTGAAATACATTTAATGCTGAACCTTAGCAGCAGCACAAGAAACATTGAATATCAGCCTCTTTGACATGTAAGGCTTTTGTGGGTGTTAAAAGTTCAACAATCACGAATATATGGATGTAGCTCGAAATGCAAATATATTTTGTGGATGCCTATTTTAGTATATTTATCATCACCTGCAAATCCTTCATCGCATCTATATTTTCCAAATGATACTTGTCACATTTTATAGCCCTACAGGCTCAAATCTTGCCATTGCTCTTTGGTATGAAACAATTTACGAAAAACATTGGTTGTTTCCCACTCACTAGTGTTTACCTTTTTAAGAACATTATTTGCAACTAAACTATCAAATTCTTGCTTCACCGCGCTGTTTACTGAAAATGATAATAACCTTGTCAAACAAAAACTGGTAGCACATTTGATTTCATGTGTATCCTGCCTCTAATGCCCTCTATCTTACCTATTGACTTTGTAAATACTGATCTGATAGACTAGCCGCAGAAATATCATTCGAGTTTTGCTCAATTATCTTTTTCCAATCAAAATTTATCTGCTTCAACAATTCACTTCCCAGCGAGGCCCATTGAATTCACAATGTACAATTTAAGCTTCCATTTACCTTCATTAACTGTAATGTATACATGAATGTCCCCACAGCAGTCTATAACCATCCAGCTCCACAGTAGCTTTCCAGCTCCGTATAGTTCAAGAATACCTTTGACTCTGCATAATAATCAGTGGTTCGTTTACAAAAAGAGAAAATGTCTCCTACAATTCTCTATTGGACATCGTATTGAAGTCATTCTCCACTAGTGCGTTTCTCTATAAAACTTTATTGTCCTCTGCCAATTTAATATGTTCACCACGTGAGTTGGAAGAGAGAAAGTGTTTATGTAAAGCTCTGAGTAGAGTTTGACTTCTCTATCAATTGACAATGCTGTCAAGGCTATTTTTACGGACGAGCTATGATTCCCATGATACAATTCTGTCGGAATTTAGTTGTTTAATATTGAAATATACAAAATAATGAAAATATGCAAAATAATAATCAAGGAGCAGCAGACGCACATATTTTAATTGATAACAAATTGATTGCCTTGATTTTTAGTGTTTTTATTGTTATTATTTATTTTGATTACTTTTTGTCACATGTAGTACAGAGTTTTAAAAATATAATTTTTTCTTATTCCATTTTTCTTGTGAACACTAAATTCTTCCAGAAATTTGCGTGTCTATTTTTACTGAAACGAAGAAATTCAGAAACCTTTCTTCCAGAATGCTAAAAGGTTTAAAATCTCTCAAAATACGTCTCTGAATCTGTGGCATATTTCTGCGGCCACCAATATTGCCAAATAATAGAACGCGTATAGTTCAAGAATTTAACTAGGAAATCATCAGCCAGTAAAATTATCTAATAAATCTTATTGCTGCAGTGACAAAAATATTGTATTTAAACTTCAATCACCAATAAAAAACCAACGAAATTAATATTTTATAGATAGGAAAAGTAAAACCATGCGGACCGTAACGAGCAGCACTACAAACCATACTTTTCACACGAAGTTAACTTTGAAGTTTACACGTTCCTATTTCTGCTCCAAATATTAAATTTCATTCTCCCCTAAGTGGCTTTAATCCCGACTTTCGATACAGGAGAAGGTTCTTGGGCCACTTCTTAGCTACCGGGCTGTAGAACCTACCAGTGCAGAAGCTGAGGATTCTTCTTCCGAACATATCTGCGTCGGCCATGACAGTGTTTGAGCAGCTTATCCAGGATGGGGGTGCATAAGTCAGGATGGATCGAATGAGGGTCTGATAGCAAATGGATTTCGTTTTGGTGGCCATGCCCATCTTTTTGGCGAAAAGAAGTCGGATGCCTTGAAATGCAGATTTGGCAGCTCCGATTTTTTGCCACATAAAGAGATTAAAGCTTAAAAATTCTTGCAAATCGATTCCGAAATACTTTACTTAAATGTTCCGAACGAGACAGCGAGTTTTTTTGGTCTTATTGCGAATACTTTGAGATTCCCGATACTTGAAAGAATTGCGAAATACGCATACTTGAGTCTTACTGCTATTTAGTTTGATGACCCATTCGTCAAAATCAAGACTTAGTTTTACCAAGTAGTTTTCCAGGCTCTTCGCTACTATGATCGGGTCTTGGTTCGATGCGAATAAGAGCGTGTCATCGGCATATTGGAGGATTTGAACATGGAGTTGGCCAACTGGAATAGGTAGGTCAGCGGTGAATATGGTATAAAGAACTGGTCCAGTGACAGAACCTTGTGGCACTTCTGATGTCGCAGGCTCTATGAGAGAATTTGCTCCATTAACGCTGACATAGTATTGTCTGTTGGTAAGAAATTTTAAGGCGAGTCTAATTATCTCTTTTGGGAATCCAAACTTGATCAACTTAAACAGAAGATCTTCGTGCCAAGCGGAATCGAAAGCCTTCTCGATATCTAAAGCACACACTACTGTCGGAGTCATTCGTTCATTCAAGTGAGACATAATTTGATCATGTAGTTACGATATGGCATGCTGAGTGCCGTGCCTAAAGTCAAACTGGTTGTTAGGGATTCAGAGATAGGGATCACAGTGGTTTTAAATCATTTCCATCCACATTCTCTCAAAAAGATTCCCCAAATTTGGTTGCAAGGAAATTGGACGGAAATTGCTGGCCTCTTTAGTTTTGCCCTTTTTATGAGTGAGAACAATATTTGTTACTTTCGATGTATCTGGAAAGTAATCAATGCTCAAAGCATTGTTGAAAACAATGGAAAGAATTCTGAGCGTAGAGATTGGTAGATGTTTAACAATGAAATTAGAAATTCCATCATGCCCAGAAAACTACTTACTCTTTATACCACGCAACAGTTGCACCAAGTATTCACTATTAACAAAGTGGAACCGGTCATCTGCATTTTGCGGGTCATCCGAAGGACTTACGGATGAAAAAGTGGCCAATGGCTCATTGTGTATACTGAGGAACCGATTGACTTCCTCTTTTACTAGTTGCCTGGTAAGAGCAGAACAGTCAGGCGGAACGGCATTCAGCTGGGATTGAAATAGTCGATGTAAGCAACTCTGCCTGACGGTCAGGGTTGCTTACAGCAACATTGTCAATCGTTACCACCATATCCTGGGTTTTGTATTTGCGAGACAACAGATTGATTTCCTTTAACATGTCGAGGTTTGGTCGGCTGTCAGCCAAGAAATGAAGACAGAAAACTCTTCATTTTCACTATTATATAAAATTATATTCATTTAAATGTGTTATTTTGACAACTACTTATGAATTTATATATTAATCCATTATTAATTGAAACTATATTAATCTGCCGAAATTACCAATAATTCGTTTATTTCATACATCGTATCTCATTCATGTTCTACCACAAACAGCGATTGTAAAAATAGGAACAATTCTTACCAGTGCCTTGTTTTCCAGGAAGTATTAAAAACAAAACAAAGTGGTGCACTTTCTACGCTCCCTACTGCTTCTGTGAAGCTATAAAACATAACAAAAGAATCCGTTCTGTAAACAAACAGAAAGGACCTTGAAAATGGTACCGTACCCATGATACTCTACATAGAAGCAACGCTTCGCATATAAACGTCCACCGAACACATTTCACCTTCGGCCACAAAACCCAATTAAAAATCATAGCTTACACCCGATGGAATCAAAAAGTAAGTCAATTTTTCGCTTTTCATCTTTGACACGAAACATTGGTCCACAAATGTATCCTAGCCACATGTTACTAACTTCAGTGATTGCAGGCTAAGTTCATTTGCACTTTCATTAGAGGCAATGAAACGCAGCTATCGGAGGTGGTTTAGTTTCATGATTGACATCGAACGCTGACGTTGCCAAAATGTCGGTTAGATTTCCACTAAGATAGCAACGTTTAATACACTCCGAATAGCCTGTGGCTTTGGACGCTATTAACGCTACGGTTATGGCCCAGGTTCGTGTCGAGAATGAATGAAGCGTGCGAGGTAAATGCCAATTTCGAATGTGGTTTTTATTGCACCAGTGACTTTCACTGCCAGTGAAGCATGCAACCCGTTAATATAAACTGTACGAATGAAGTGGTGCGTGGAGCCGACTGAAGAAATTTAAGGTTCAATTTGGCTTTGATGCAGTTCGAGGAATTAGAAAATATTTCCTTTTTTCATATTTCTAATTGGAGCTTAAACTACTATTTCAAAACAACGATGCCAAATATAATAATAACACTTAAAAGGTTTTCCCAAATTAATGACTTTAATATTCAGTTCGAAAACAAAACTAGAAACTCACCTAAAGATTCACATTCTCAAATATTTCAGCATGCATACTAGACCGAAAATCGAAACAAAGAACTCATCCTTGATCACGTTACCAAACATAAATTATTCCTTAAATAGCATGTTTTCATGTCCGAATCTTATGACTTCAGCCACACTAGAACCAACCCTATCCTTGCTTCCGTTTCATTTCGATTCCATCCCATCTGTTTTTTGTCGTTCTTATTCGTAAAAATGACCCACTCTTTTAGCCACCATCAAATCGAAACTGAAAACGTACGCAATTTATATGCCACAGGACGATAAAATATTTGCTCTTAGGACTGACCAACAAACAGCTTCTCTTCTTTCCTAGTCCTCCGAATGGCACCAGCATTGCGTTTTTCTCAGTTAGTCCGGAAATCGAATGACGCTATTTCTCTTCCTCGGTATTTCTTGTGTCGGTTTAGGGAACTGATTTATGCCAACCTTTTTTTTTCTTGCTGAGCGCGAAGCAAGTCATCTCGGAGTGGACAATGCCGGTTTGTGACCAGAAATGATTTGAATGCTGAACGCAAACAGCTCATGGTTGAATCTGTGTGAACTTCGGAGGACGGGATGACAAACTGTTGGTCAGGTTGAATATTTTGTGGGTGGGTGGACAGTTTCTATGATTACCTAGAAATGAAAATGCAAATATGCGAAGTGAATAGTGAAAGCCACAGAACATTGGAATCTTTGTTCCTTATAGTTTGGTAGAAACCTGAGGATTGATGAGATTGTGCAATAATATGTTTGTAAAAAGCAACTAGAGAGAATAGTTGGAGGTACTTTGACACCAGAAACATGACACAGAACCAAAATTTTTCACATTTAATTTTCAATAAGAATCAGAACAAGAAAACATTTTCTATTTTATTCAAAAAAATCACATGCCATCTAAGACGCAAGAGAGTTCTGTTTTCCTTTAGATATTTTTCAGCGGTTCAGGTTCAATTGATAGCACGCACGAGTGACGCCCAAACCAATTTTCGTTGATTACCGCCTTACTACAAAAATAGTTACACAGCCGTTCAACCAGAACTCCAAGTAAAGGAGTTCCAGCTATCGAAAATCGACCAATCTCCCCTAAATTCCTCCTTACTTCCGATTCTCTGTTCAAATATCAACCACTGAACGGTTGAAAGAAATTCAGGTGAAATTCTCGGGGCGTGGATTATTTTAAAATTCAACTCGTGTACAAGCTTAGGAGAGAATGACTGTCAGTTTGTGTGATCATCCACAGGAACCTAAAAGGCTTTCTCAGCCAGTACAAAGACAGTCAGAATTCAAGCCACTGACGTTCTGCAGTCAATTCTGAAAACCATCACATGAATCGGATCAATCGATGTATGCACGTAGTCCATATGCCTGTAAAGCAATGACGCATTGCCCGTTAGTACTGAATCTTACAAACCACGTTTTTTTATTCTCTTTGGGTTCTTTTTGAACAGTGGCAGTTACTGATTTCAACTCCACATCAACTATTTTTAGAAAGAGTGAAAGACCTTCAGCGGTCGTTCTTGGGAGAAAGGTTATTTATTGCCTACAACATTAATCGGTTGGTGGTTTGTGCTTTGATTTACTTTCGCTGATGATAACTTGATTGACTTAAAGTTAAGCAGTTTTTGTGGCTAAAAGGGTCATTTGTGAAAACAAATGCATACGATGCTTGTGGGGAAAGATTTTTCTTCACCCACCTTGATCATTCACCTTTTTAAGGAAGTCGCAACGTAAGTAATACGAATATTACGAGAATGATAAATTTGTGCATGTGAGAACCTTAAAAATACTGTTTTCAATGTATAAAGCAACGTTGTCCGCTTAATGGCTCTCTCGCGAAACTACCAGTGTATCCTAGAAATGATTTCAAAATGGTAGTGAATGGTAGACCGGAAAATATATCAAGAGTATTTCATATTTTGTATGCATAATTCATCCAAAATGAAGAAATTAGAGTGTGAATTCATTTGTTTAAATGCGTTTTGCACAAAACATTTGATTTCACTATAAAATTTAGTTCGAAATATATGCGCCCACTGTGGGCTACAATCCATACTAGAACATGTGTCGTATAAAAGTCATTCAAAATTATTCTCGTTCTGCATCTCTGTGATAAATTATAATGTGATGTGACATTTTTTGAAGCTTTTTAACTTTTACTCTTCGGTAATGTATCATTATTTTCGTCTATAGTACCTCTTATCTTAAAATCGTTCAAATCTAGAGTGAGCTGATCCTGTTAGCAGTTTACTTACAAACAATATAAATAGGCATATACGTAAATATTAGTTGCATTGAATACTTAAGTTTTACACAAACAAGTAATAAATTTACAAGATTAAAATCATACTAATTATGCATATAGTCCAAATTCGTTAGCTTCTAAATGAAAACCTTGAATAATGCATGAGCTCTGAAATATGCTTTGAGATTGGATTTTGCTGATAGCTTATTATGATTAGATTAGTAAGTATCAGTCAAACGTGCGAAATTTAAAGAAAATTTCTTTAATGGCTTCTGTTGCATTAAATCAACGTTTTAAAAGATACAAAAAAAAAATAATGTCGCAGCCACATTCTGGATCCTTTAAAAAGATTCAATCTTATTACCATTTTGATATATTTGCAATTGTTGTTTTCTTCCTGATAATCAGCTGCATTTTTATCTGGTAAATATTTGCAAAAATTATATTTGAAATTTATTAGTTGCTAAAAATTTACTAACCGCCCATTTTACCGAGATATAGGAGAAATTTGAGTATGTGATATTTTAATAATTTAATAAGTGAAGAAAATAAAATTGAATCAAATCTAAAACATTTGTAAAGTACAATGCATTTCTTGTTTCCAAACTGGTTTCACCACAGATCATACCCTGAAATTAAGCAAAATACTTCGTTTTCAGTTAAAATTAATCTATTTCATCTATTTTAAGAAATCAATGGAATCACTTTTGTGTGCTAAACAGCATTCCTCGGGAAATTTTATTGTAATTAAATAATGAGCTAGGAAGTCCGTTTTAATTTAACACATTCAATTGCCAAGCAAGGTATACAATATAATATAGAAATAAATAAATAGAGTTACACATTTCTCGTAAATCGAATAGATTTGAAAGATTCGGCTCCAGACAATAAATGCATATTCAAGGAGAGGTCATACTAATGAAGTACACATCTGCTTAGTAGCCCATAAAATACGAAATATTTGACAAGTCGTTTGATAAATCTTTTATTAACTGTGAATTCAATTTGTTCTTGCTTTCAAAACTAGATATTTTAAATTAAATACCACTTTTCCTTTAAAAGCTAGATACTTCTTCAAATTTCAAAAGAAACTGAAATTTAATCCATCATCTTATTTAAACTTTAACCAGCAGAAACCGAAGAATATATCGATATATCGATAATTGAACTATATCTAGCTTTTAAAGAAAACAATTGGTCTTTAAATTGTTTTTTTGCGCGGGAAATGATTTTGTGATGTCGTAAGAAGAAGCGGACTTTTTCAACCAAAATAACGCCGAGCTTAATTTCTCCATCAATTCGACTAATAAATTGTCCCCGACAAAGTATGAGCAATGCGTTATTGTGTTTTGCAAGAAAAACTCATAAGCTGGAAACGGAATTGTTTTTGTGGCATGATTAAAATAGAAATTTTTTTTACGCTACAGAGGCTGGAAATGGTTTGCTTTGAGCGACTGAGTTTAGGATGTTATTTGTATATGTTATTTGTTATTTGTATATATATGATTACTGTAATGGATGTATTGTTTAATATAGGATATTGTTTGTCTGTTTAATTTGGATAAAGGATTTCTTACTTAGCTCTAGAGTTTAATATTTGTTGTTGATTGAGCTTCTTTTTGCTTATTTGTGCTTTTAGAGTATAATTTTGAATTTGAATAATTAAAGATAGATAGTTGTTTTTAAAGTTAATAGAAGAAGAGTATTGAACTCATTTTGTCTTGGAAGCTGTTGCGATTTTGCCATAGAAGATCAACTGCGGCAATGATTTCGACCTAACCATTTTGAAGAGAAAAATATACTTTATAGATTCGTGGTGCGCCAAGACTACTAACATCACTTTGCATATACATTTTTTTGTTTAAATATCTTGCACTATTTAAACATTTATGAGATTGATAGTGATCATACTGAGTAGGATTATCACTGAATCAATATGTAGGAAAACGAATAATACTGTCAACTTTTAACATATTTGCTACGATGAAATATCTTCTTGATTATTTTGCAAACGCGTGCAAAAATACATGTGCTTCGCTGAACCTCAAAGCTTCGAGCCACCAGTGGTATCAAGAAATGGAAACTTAACAGCTCATTGAAGTTTCATAAAATCAGATTCTATCTCCAGCATTAGAAGCAAATCAATAAACGGTTTCGGAAGATTTAGTGGAAATGCCCATATAATCTCTGATTAGAAATGCCTATATAGTCTCAAACGTAAATTGCAGTATTGAAATATGTGAGTTACATACGACTAGTTCTAGAAAACTCCAGAGTTGAGTGACCTATTCAAAAATAATATGCAAAGAAGCTAGTAAGTGTCTGACACACTCATACAAAAAACCCGGAGGAAAAGGATGAGGACCAGGGTCTTTGTTACAATCTATTTCCGTAATATCTTTACTATGTGGCTCACAAAAATGGCTGAAACAGATATAGAGAAAGAGTGTTTAGCTAAAGATTTTTCGGACACATTGCAACAATAAATTCCAAATGCTTCGAGGAGAAAATATGTCACATCTGCCTCACGTTGAAGTCAACCTAATCTGCAAATTTCGTATTGATCCGATCATTGCATTGGAAGTTATAAGGATACAAAAAGTTTCGGGCTACCATTCACTAAAGTTTTCAAATTTTCTAGAACTTAATATTTGGTTGAAATTGTTTTTGCGGGATGATTAAAATTGAAAAAAAATCTTATTTACATAGAACATTTTTATTTGACAATGTGGTTTCGAAAGTATGCACTGATTCTCATCAGACACGAGCACACAGTGCATACTTGACTGATGTGACCACTTGCAGTTGGAAATCCTTAATTTTTATTTATGCTAGTTGTGACAAATTTTAACTTCTCCGACTTATATCCATCGAAATAATTTACTCATGAAGGTTATTGATTTGTGATCATGGTTCCCTTATTGTCTATAAATCAGCATAGACAACGTATATTGTCTCTAAAGCTTATCAAAGCAGAGAATATTGAGACGGGAAACTCAATCATTTTGCGGAATACACATCAGTCAAGTATGCACTGTGTGCTGGTGTCTGATGAGAATCAGTGCATACTTTCGAAACCACTTTGTCAAATAAAAATTTTCAATGTAGATAAAAAATGTTTCAATATTAATCATCCCGCAAAAACAATTCCAATTTGATTCGGTTTCGGAGGCTTATTCCGCAAAACGATCAAGTTTCCCGTATCAATATTCTCTGCTTTGATCAGCTTTAGAGACAATATACGTTGTCTATGCTGATTTATAGACAATAAGGGAACCATGATCACAAATCAATAATATATAATATATATATATATATATATATATATATATATATATATATATATATATATATATATATATATATATATATATATATATACGTATATATATATATATATATATATATATATATATATATATATATATATATATATATATATATATATATATATATATATATATATGTATATATATGTATATATATATGCATTTTTGGCCAAATCGATTTGAGAACTCAGAGTTACCCTCGGCCGAAAAAAAGTAGCTCACAGTCGAGCAGTGTCATGCACTCAAGTTTTGTGTGGACCTTGGGAAATCGGCTCTAGAGACTTTGGTCGTGATTTGACAAGTGTTTGGGGATGAAATCATGAACTGGCACAAGTGATTCAAGGACTGTCAGGAGAGTGTGGAAACCAAAAAACGCAATAGGTGCCCATCCACGAGTAGGATTGAGCTCAGACCGGCGGCTAAGCTTTCGAATGATTGGAGACAAGATTGAAATCGACAAAATCACTGTTCACACCATTATTACTGAGGATTTGCAGATGAGAAAAATATGTGTAAAGCTCGTCACAAAAGTGCTGGCTGACGACCATGAGCAAAATCTTGAGCTTTGAACAAAAAAAGAAAACAACATGACCATGGGTGCAAAAGGCTCAAATTAGGAAGTCGAGGATCAAAATCATTCTCATGATCTTTTTTGAAGCAAAGGAATTACCCACCATGTTTTTTATCTGAGGGACAGACGGTAAGTGGTGTTGTTTACGCAGAAGCAAAGGATCAATCAAGTGAAACCAGCCATCGCCTCCTGTTCGGGAGCTGCACCATTACAATGCTCGGAGTTACACGAATTTCAACGTCAACAACTGCCTGGCTCAGTACGTATTCACAACCTTTTTGCATCCCCCTACATTTCTGGCTTGAATTCGGCAGACTTCTTCCTTACATTTAAGTTGAAGACAGCCCTTTCAGGACGTCTCGATGGGTCCGCAGCAAAAGTGAAGCTGGCATCGACGCGCTGCTTGAAGAAAATTTCATAAATAATCTACAAAAATGGCGTCCAAGCATGGAAATCCACTGTAAAAAGAATATCGCTGCTCAAGAGTCCTGCTATGAAAAAAAATATTAGTAGCTCGAAGCAATAACTTCACTTCATTTTCGCCCCAAGTTAGAATTTTTACTTTTTATGTAAACCCTGTATGATTGTCTAGGATCCAAATGCATAGTTCGATCTCATGGCTTTTCAGTTAATTTCTCTGTTTATTTTGTCAATCACGATAGCCTTATATTAATTGAATGAAATATTGCAAGGTTGCAGAATGCGTGCGCAACATCTTTTGAGTAAAGTTTGAGCTAGTTAGATTTTACTGCCATCGCTTCTTGCTTGACGAAAAAAATTAGAACAAATGTTTAAAACGTATTAGTAGCGTATTTCAACTCCTCTATTTCTCTTTTCAAAAAGGCTACAAAATTTAAAAAAAACTATATAACTGTTCTTGTTCGTATAATTTGTACTCAATAGCTTTGTTGAAGGACCACATTGAAAACCTTTAAATACATTTATCAAACCCAGAGTCTCCTTCCTAAGTACTTTTGTTCAGAAGTTATTTTATTATTTGCAGGACATTCCATAGTAGAGTCCCAACAAAATAATATCTTGCTCAATAGATTGCAACCCTTTTAGATCCTTCATGAACTTTTTTAAATCAGCACTCGAGTATACATCACACTACAAATCAAACTAACAATCAATAAACTTTACGACAGGTTGTAAAATTTCCAATTTTTATCAAAATTGATTCCGATTCGGAAAACATCAATAAAACTAGATCCTTAATTGAAAATTTCTTCCGATCATCATTATCATCATCTTAGCTTTATAGTCCATTCTCACCTTTCGCATTTAACGACTGCCGTCACCAGCAACAGAAGCAATATCACCGCCAAGACTAATATACACCTTTCCTCCACCAAATCTCACCCATCATCGATATCCTTGCATCCTGCCAGTTATGACAACAACCGTAAAGCTCTGGCTCTTGAATCCGTGAAGATTGAAACTGCAAGCCAGCAAGCGAACAAGCAAGGGGATATTTTACCGGCAAACGCAATTAATCCGCTTAAATAGCTGACAGTAAACCGAAGGATATGATGCTGATCCTGTTGAAATTCAAGCAACGTGTCAGATATTAAAGCGATTAGAGTGACAAGACAATTCCACGGAACAGAAACGGTAGCATCAGCAGCAGAAAAGTAGCTGGAATAGCAACGAAACAAAATAACATTAGCTGAAGGAAGCTGGATGTGGATTTGGTTTGGTTTTGAATGGTCGAATGAAGGTTTTGTGATTTTAATTTAGAGAAAAATGAGTTAGAGTAGAGAAATGAAAGGGTCTTGGTGTTGTAAGTTTTTCTTCTAATGAATTGAATTGATTTTTACTAATTTTCGAAGAAAATTAGTATTAAACTCGCTTCGCCGAAAATTCGTCAAATAAATAAATATATATATATATATATATATATATATATATATATATATATATATATATATATATATACATATATATATATATATATATATATATATATATATATATATGTATGTATATATATATATAATAATAATAATAATGGATGCTTTATTGATGTGTTGGCGTTTCACAGAGATTCACAATATGCATATTCTAGTGTTTAGACAGAGTCTTTACAGCTAAGTAATGGATTTTATACAAAATGAAGTATGAAAATTTACAAAAGTTCGTTAGGGGGTTTTAGGAAAAATTAGCTTAAAACCTAATGAAGTGCTTAGTCTAACCTAAATAAACTTAAGGCTATTGCTTAAAACTAGCCTTAAGATTAACTGACCAAATGATTGGAGCATAAGGAGGACACCAGGGGGTTAGAAGAAGTGTTACACCTTATTAAAAATTTTGAGGCACAAGTTTGAATCAATTGCCGAATTGTTCTAAGTTTAGCCATCTTGTGGAGCTTATATGTGGAATAGTAAAAAGGTTTTTTGAGGATTATTTTAAGACACTTATTTTGGATGATCTGAAGTTTAAGCTTGTGAAAGTTGGCACATTTATACCAGGTTGGGCAACCGTAAAGAATTATTGGTAGGAAGACTTGCTTGTAAATAAGTAGTTTATTTTCAGTTGAAAGTTTCGATTTTCTGTTTTTCAGTGGGTAGTTTGACAAAATGCACTTCAATATTTTAGATTTAATCATTTCCGTGTTTTTGTTGAATGTTAATTTGGAATCAAGATGCAAACCAAGGTATTTTATGTCTTTCGACCACGAGATATTGGACCCTAAGATATTAAGCTGCGGGTTTGGAAGATTCTTAGCCGCACGTTTTTTAGAAAAAAATATAGCCTGGGTTTTTTCAGAATTGATTTGAATTTTCCACTTGTTGCAGAAGTTGCTTATGTGTTGAAGCTGAAGCTGCAGGTAATTGACTATGGAGTCTGGATTGCTGCTGCTAGCGAATATGGCGGTGTCATCAGCGTACATAGCAATATTGCAGAGGGGAACTTTGTTCAGATCGGACATGAATAAGTTGAAGAGGGTAGGACTTAAAACTGATCCCTGAGGGACTCCAGCAGGAATTTCGTACTTGTTTTAGAAAGACTGTAGCTTGACACAGTAAGATCTAGACGATAAGAACGAGCTTATAATCTTGCAAAGATAGACGGGGAATGAGAACTTGATTAGTTTATAAATAAGACCATCGTGCCAGACCGTGTCAAAAGCCTTTTCTATATCCAAAGCAATTATTCCAGTGGATTTTTTCATAGAAAAGTTACCTTGAATGTGTTTGACGACTCTGAACAACTCATGAGCTGTCGAAATGCCAGGCCTGAACCCAAATTGAAAGTCTGGGATGACTGCAAAATTTTGAAGATGATGGTGGACCCGAGAGAGAATCACTCTTTTGAAAAGTTTACTCAATGTTGGTAGCAAACTAATTGGTCTGTAGCTGCTAGGTAACTGAATATTCTTACCTGGTTTCAAAATAGGAATAATGGTAGCATTTTTCCACATGTAAGGGAAATATCCTAGCTTCAAGCAACAGTTGAAAGCGAAAGAAAGTAAGACAACTGCTTTCCTTGGCAGGTTTTTTAAAAGGATGTTAGGTAATCCATCAGATCCTGCAGACGACTTAACTTTTAAGCCTTTGAGAAGGGAACGCAGCTCAGCAGGGGAGCAAAAACACAGAAGTTGAAAGTCGGACGGGCACCAGGCAAGCTTAAGAATTTCATCGGCAACTATTTTTCTAGTTACAGGATCATCTTTATGCAGAGTTAGTGTGTGTGATTTAAAGAATTGGGAGGCAAGAAGATTAGCCTTGTCTTTGTCAGAAAACGTAAACATATTATCGCTGATTTTTAAAGCAGGGATCGCGCGTGATCTGTTTTTGAGGTGTTTATGTATGCTCCAGAGCATTCGGGAGCCTTTCATTTGTTCAGAAAGAATGTTTTTCCAGCCAGCATTGCGCATTTCGAGGAAAACTGTGCGTATTTGTGCATTAAGTAGATTTAAGTGAGACTTCAAAGTTGGATCCCGCAATCTTTGCCATTTACGGCGGATGTTGTTACGGTGCTATATATATATAAATAAATATATACATATATATATATATATATATATATATATATATATATATATATATATATATATATATATATATATATATATATATATAAATATATATATATATATATATATATATATATATATATATATATCAGTAAAATGATTAAGGGAGATAATCTCTGAAATTTTCGGAGGACATAGATGAATATAACAGGCAGGTCCACGATTTGCTAGAATTCAGATATCTTAAATTTTTTGGCGGTGGCGGACATTTTAGTGAATGTTCAGGTACTCCTATATTTCCGAGCAGTGTAAATTTTCGAAAAAAAGTACTAGGAATGAAAACCTATTATGTTTCTGGTTTGCTTATGATAAAGAAAATTAAATTTTGAGCCTTGTGTAGGCAAGGATTTTTTTTTCAAATTTCGATTTGTCATAACTTCTAAGCAAAACAATGGATCATCGTGAAATTTTTAGAGCGTATTGATGTAGACTAGAATTTAACACAGGTGATGTAGACTAGAATTTAACACTGTGCAGGCATGTATGTAGCTACAGCAGGCTCCTGAAAAAAAATCCCTCAAATCACCGACCTTCCTGAAAATTTTGATTTTGAAATACAGGCAATACTGTGGCAGTGGTGCCATTTGGAAAAATTGCTGAGAAAAAAAACTGGGTTTTGGCCTATAGCTTCTGATTTAGCCACCAGATTCACGCAGTAGGTTAACCTTTCTCTAAGATAAATTTCATAGAACTTTGGTTGAAAAATTAGTATAGGACGCCAGTTGCGGCAATTTTTGTCTACTAAATATTGTAAATTTGCTCAGAAAAATAAAGATTTTTCCGTATAACTTCCGATGCAGTAACGAAATCAAAACGAAATTCATGTGATGAGTAAATCTTGTTGCGTTTCTTATCCTGTCGGAATTTCGTTGAAAAATCGTGAAACAGTTGCCAGATATGATGAATTTTGTAATTTGTTGACATATCTTTATCGAGCGATGTTGTCATAAAATTTCCAAATGGGAACGATCCTGCAACGACAATTAACAACTAATATTTAGGTTTCAAAAATTTAAAAAGTTTGGACGGTGGTAACCCTAAAATTATACTCACTCCTATAACTTACAGCGCAGCCATTCAATCGAAACGAAATTCATAGGGTGGGTTTAACACATCGTGAAGCAACTATGGTGCTAGCACATGATTGCCAGCACCGGACAATTTCGTAAATATTGCACCAACAAATGCTTCCATTTTCTATTCATAAGCAAAGCATTTAAAATAAAATAAGCAACCGATATTTAAACTTTCCGAGTTCCGGAAATTTTTCAGATGGCAACCCCAGACATAGTTTAACCGCTGAAACTTTCGATGATATCCTTGGATGAAAACGAAATTCAAAGGATAGGTTGATTAAGCATGAGCATGTTATGGTAGATTTATTGCTGCTGTGTTGGACAAATGTTGCCAGCACTGAACATTTTCATCATTTGTGTTATAGGAAATGCTGTCAGAAAATGATATTTGTCCCGTTGAGTAAGAAATGGTTGATATGATACTACAAAGAAGTACACTAGATTTTTTACATATTTCAACCTTTTTCGACTGTTTTTATAGTGCAACTAAGTAATCTAATAAAAATCTTCAACTTGAAGAAAAATTAAAGTTACTGCAAAAATCAATACTAATAAGATATTTACTATCTAATTTGTTTAATTCCGCTTCTTCAAAAGCCAACCCAGTTTACATGTACAATATTTTCGCCAGAACCTGCCATTCCCAAGCATCATTTCAAAATTTCATCGACGAATTTAATACCATCACTCCAATAGACTTTAGCATCAGATTTCATTTCACCACCCTTTGCTATTCATGCTTTCTTCCCCTTCACTTGAAACTTCAATGACTATAAGCTATATGATTGTAACAAAATACTCAAAAACAACAACATTTTCTCCTTATTTTCCCGACTATCTGCCATCGATTCCGCCAATGCCGCGCTTACTAGGGGAGTCAAATTCTTCGACTATCTTTCATCTTCATATTAGAACGAAAACGCTTAGCCAAAGATTGAAATCGGCAAGTGGGAGGCTAGAAAAATAAACCCATCCAATCGACAGAGCGAGATTTGATGGCTTGAGAAAAAAACCTTTATCCTGGCATGTTTGCGATATTTTCGCGTTCCGGAATTCGTTCCTAGTCTTGTGTTTTATCACTACGAACACAACAAGCCCGGCATAGTCGAACTGAATGCGCTGATTCAACTCCGTCCTGTGACTAATTCAAGTCATAGTGGTGGTGCCGCATCGTTCTTGTTGTCAGAATGAAATTTAATTTTGTAAAAAGGCCCGATTTCATTACTGTCGACTAATTGCGAAATGTTCTGGCTGCCTCCGGCCTTTTTTTAATCAGGAATCTTTTTCGAGTTTTTGTGCTTCTCTGGTGAATTGGATTTCGAGCCGGTGATAGAGCAGGCAAGTGGTGCAGATTGAGTCTCATATACTTCAGGCAGAATCCTGATGGGATCCAGGTCACCGGGTGAGATGATGCCGGGGCTAGCTAAAAAACAAAAAAAAAAATATTTCCTAGGAAAAAGTTAATCTCCGCGATACGGGCCTCATGGCTTTTAGGAGACAGATCGGGTTTAAGTCAGTTGACAGGGGTCCGGAAAATAGCTGTCTCTCATTTCACTTAGACCGTCGCGTCGTTGTTGAGTCGAGAACTTGAGCTGAGTCAAGGCAAGGAGTCGAGCTAAGTCGAGGTAATTACTTCCGAGTGATTTATTAAATGGCAAATTCGAGTCAAGCGAATTTCTTTAATTGTAAAATGCTGTTAAGTGATATTTGCCTTTGTCGTCGTTTCCATCGTGTAAAGTGAGAATATTAGCGTTCTGTCTTGGAATTTTGTTGAGCTAGAATTTCAGGAATTATGGCTTTCTAGTGATAATTACACTTGGAGAAAGTTTGTTCGAATTGAAATGAACTTTTTCCAAGTTAGACTTAGAGAAGTTCTTAAGTAAATGTGACTTTCAATTAAGAAATATTACCAAAACTTGTGTATTTTGGCTATGCTGAGGGTGTTGTTAATGACGCATTTCTTTATTAAACAATGTAATAAAAACCATAGAGATTGGAATAAAAATAGCACAATATATAAGAAATTGCTCGTTTCCATTGAGTTGCTTTGGAGCAAGCATTAACATTTTACATAGATTTCAGTAGTACTTACTGTTTGAAAAATTTATTTAATATGATCCTTCAAAATATAGCGAATATAGTCTAGACGATTTTGATGTTTTATTAACATATGACCTTGTACATTTTAGATTTCAGTTTCATCTTGATCTGTGTAATAATTGCTTTTCAATTCTTATTTAATTAATACCATCCAACTGATTTTTATCGACGATATCTTCCAAAAATGTATGATAGAAATGGTGAGTTTCAACTGAAAATTGCTGCTTATCTGTATTATTTGTGTATATTGACGTACGAGATTTTGGTAACTCTGTTATTTTTGTACGTTCGTTTTCGAGGTCTGGCCAAAGACCATATGTCCAAATAATAGTGCCAGCCCTAGTATCTGTTTTTATATTAGAAGCCAGTTTTTCATGTATTTTGTCAATAAGAATGAGGAACCTAAGAAAGTGGAGTAAGGGAGCAAAGTACTAGCTCCAAACAAGTCTAGTTCAATTATTGGGTGTAGGATTGAAAGAATTGGTTACTGGCAGCCTGTTTACGTTCTACGTATCAGCAAAGAGCAGTTAAAGCGATGAACAGTTAAAAATAGCAATGATTTTAATCACAGTTGCGATCGCAGTTTCGTGCGTACAAATAACTGCTCGCTGTACTGCTCATTTACTGTGATTGCTCATTGTCTGTGATCACCGTTTCTCACATTGAATATTCACAACGCGATTGTGGTTTGCTAAGACGATGAATATTTTTGGTAGAAAACAATTTCAGCTGGTATCTAAATATACGTTGGCAGTTGCTAGCATAAGAATGTCCTGCTTAGTGATTGGTAGATGGCCTAGTAGTTTTAAGGTTTCAACAATGTGATAATTAGGTTGTACTTACGTAGTTTTGAGCTTTGATTTAATTCAAATTTAATATTGACGAGTTTTTGATTAAAAACGTAATAAACTTTTCATACTTTTTTATGTTTCATAGAGTAGGATAGATCTCTTTTGGATAGGTTTCCACATACGGATGCTTGGTTTCGTGGCCAGCAGTGAATTAAACTATCTTTGCTAGTATGACGAACAGAGTTCAGCGGTTGGCGACTCTCTGTACCACAGGTACCTTAACCTCGACTCCTTCATTGGCTCTCAACGTCCTGCTTCCTCTCCCCCCGCTTGACCTCTTCTTAAGGGATACTGCCGCATAAGCTGCTGTCAAGCAGTGTTGTGAGGTTTTCGTGGCCGAAATGCCCTCGCAAAAGCTAGTTTTTCCCACAGAGCAGTTCGCGAATTCCCACGGTTTTTCCCACGGACAATATGTTAGCTATTCACCACAGTTTTATATTTATTTATCAATATTGCGCAAATGCCAATACTTATAAGAAAAACAACAGCCGTTTCATATATTTTATACACATATATTTGATTTATAACGCAATATTTAATGCGTTCATTTTTAAACTAATCAATAAGATTTTGTGCATTGTGCAAATTGAAATGTTTGTCAGAAGGCTCGAAATCAACGCAGGTAACAGGCCTAGACTGGAAATTTGAGCCAATGCAAGAAACTGCGGTCAGTGCTTCTGCTTGAATGGTAGACACTCAAGAAGGAGGTGGATTATGTTCGAAATATCAATATCTGTCAAAGAATTGAAATAAATCAGCTTCAAAAGGAAGAAAATTAAATTTGGTATTTAGTCATGATTCAATTTCTGGTGCCGTGACTTCAATTTTTTGTTGAAAATCGCTGATCGGATGTCTTGAGAAGCAATTCTTATTCATTTCATCGCAGGTTTTAACTGAAATCTAAGAATACATGAAAAAATGTCAATTTTGCCTGGATTGTTTAAATTCTTTCTCAAATATATTTGGTGGAAATTTTACGAAAGTGTTACCATTTCTCCCACGATTTTGTTCTTCGAGCAGCACTTTTCCCTTTTTCAATTTTAAGGGAGCGAAAATTCCCATAAAAAGGGAAAATTCCCACAATATCACAACAACTGTCAAGTAGAGGTGGGCAAAATGCCTCATGACATATCACTGATTGCTCTTTTTTAGAGTATTTTACAGTATTGCGCCGTACTCTCAGTACACTGTTCGCTTCGCATTTCATTAAGTTTATTCAAACGAAAGCTTTCGCTCACAGACTATGCTGTGCTTTTTTCAGGCGCTGCACTGTAAGAAAGAGCTATGCCTCATGAGCCATGACATTTTGCCCATCTCTACTGTCAAGCTTAGGTAATCGGGACACTACGAGTCACGAACGGACAGCCACAGCAGTATTGAGCAGGGGTACGCAGGTAACACTGAATATTTGGTCCCCACTCTGTGCTTCGAGAGGATATCAAGTGACTGTGGGAGATGGGCAAGAATGGAATCAGCAAATGGGCGCAGCAACTCTTAGCATCTACATTGACGGCTCTAAAACAGCTGTTGGAGTGGGTGCTTCAGCATATTCTGCAGATACAGCTATGAAAGCTGGTTTAAGCTTCCTAATCACTATAGTAAACAAATAATCAAGTACTGAATCGACGCTTATATGATGCAAGATGCGATGCGCAGATGGCGTGCAACTCTGACCTGCAGGGTACCCAAAATCATGTGGGGGTCATAACATTTTGCTGCGACTAATTACCTGCTCGAATTGAAGCGGAATGACTGTTAGCGACTGGTCGGCATCATTAATCTCCACTGTCTTCTAGCAGCCCATGACATGAAAATTGTACTCCTAACCAAAGACACCTGCAGGAAGTGTCAAGAGCCGGGAATCTCAGAAACAATCCAGCATCTGCTCTGTCACTGCCCAGCTTTGAGGAAAACCAGACAACGGTGCTTCGGTGAGCCCTGGCTAGTGAATCTCTCACACGTGGCGGAGCAGAAGCTGGAGGACATCTTTCGGCTCCCAAAAAAAGTCCGGGGCCTTCGATGGCCGTTTGGACTGAAGTTTCCTTTCCTGGATCTATACATATCTGGTATCACTATGGACCAAATAGGCCTATGTTTGGCTTGTGCCAGCCAGTATAACATAACCTAACCTATGTTTTATAGAAGAATAATTTTTGAATTGGTTTGAAAATTGAAAACAATGCATGTATATCAAGGACATTACACGAATCATTTTGCACAATTGAAGAAAAAACAATTGGATGTTTTAATAATCTCGTGTGATCATCTATAATTATCATGCCAGCTTTGGAAAAAATGCTTTTACAAGATAGGTTTGTTGCTACTAATTAGCTTAACAAATTTGCACAGATTTGTTGTGATCTTGTTTTTCCACCAAATCAAAGCATCATCATTCTTTCCAATCACTGTGTCACAAATATGATTTTCCACTACTAATTGCACTTTTGGCATTATTTTATTGAGTTGTGGCCAAACTCAAGTGATTCAGAGACATCTTGTATCTTTCTTTGTTGAGCAAAAGTAGGGTATATTACATTAGTTCGCACATTTTCCAAAAGCTTTTTTCCCTATAACTTCGGGTCCAGTCATGCAATCAAAACGAAGTTCATGCAGTAAATATCTAGGGTCTAGGTAAATCTAGGGTTACATACACAAATAATCTCTCCACAAATTTTTAGAGATATTCATCGAACATCAAGTCGAATTATGCGTTCAGTCTTTAGTAATTGGAGCTAAATTTTCAATGAACTTAAGCGAACGACGATATTGATGGAAAAATGTTTCACGACTATCATCAGTTTCAGCAGCACCAGTTTAGATCAACAACATGGAAATTAAAGTTCTTTCATTTATCTGGCTTAGCAGCTTTGGCAAGTGAACTTAGCGGGCCACTGTAAACGCTGGACAAAAGGATTTTATTCGGGCTGGGACGATCCGATAGAGGTTGTCGCTGAATAAGTGAGCTCGGACTCATAACAGGTCCCGGTTCATTGACTAAAACATTTTCAATTTTAAGTTGCCATTTAAAGCTGCTGCAGCACAGAAACTACTCACAGATGAATAAGTTTCCAGTTCCTTCTGAAGATCAAAAATATAATCGATCACATGCTGAATTTTCTCCAATTTGGATGGTTTCCGATTTTTCGGCATAAACGGTACTAGGTCTTTCAGTTTCGATAATAACATTTTGATTTTGACAATCTTGCCGCGACAATGACACAAAATACGACTATTGATAAACGCCTACACGAATGCATCAGCCGTACAAACTGCAGTTATGGCTTTCATTGTAATTGATTTTTATTTGAATTTATTTTTAAACATTTATTATTTTCGCGCCAAGGGTCACACACTTGTTTGTTCGTAGAAATAATCAATCCAAGATTAATCCAATCAACACTTGATAATTCTTGTGATGAAAAATATTATTATTTCACTTTTTAGTGGAAAATCCAAAAATAGCTTCAAACAATATCCGCACGCTACCAGCACAAGAGAACGCAATTCAAACACTGGAGACGACAATTCAAAATCTATTTTTTCGGAAAGCTTATAGCAGCATCTGCTGCTACCGCCACAGGTTGTATTTCCACTATCCTGGGCCATTAGCATATGCACGCCTTGCACAAATTGCTACCAGGTGCTGGTTCCGATAACCAACCGTTACCGAAATCACCCGCTCAGCTGTGTCCCAATACTGCAAAGTATATGCAGCCACCACTTAACCGATTTCTTGTTTCGCTGACCTTATGCAGCTGATGCAAATATTGTTGCAAATCAGCTGCACTCAGACCAGTGAACCAATGCCTTCTAGAAGTACGGGCCGTCAGGCTACTTAATCGTTCTCGCCGTGACGTCATGAGTTTAGGAAATTTGACATTTCCACGAGGCAGTGCCGATATACACGGAGATTTCACTTGCGGTTTTTTGGTTAAAATATGAATAAAACGTTAGTTTTTTGTGCGTGGACGCGTTATAATAATAATATTTAGTCAGAACGTACACTTTGTACCAATTAATTGTATCGCAACAGTAAATCGACACGAACCATCACATAACCTAACACCAACCGATAAACATTTCGTAGCGAATTTTCCACATTATACCGCACGCACCGCATTAATTTGTGTTTTAGCTGTTAACTAGCACTGTTCTGCATAAACCACTCTAGTTTTCATTTCACTCACTTTAACACAACCCGTACAATTAACATTTTCCCGCGGACGTCCCATAAGACTACGTGTGTTTTTCGCGACATTTGTCCCGATGCTCTGACGTCATCATTCTGCATTACGGCCTGTACATCTAGAAGGCATTGAGTGAACCCACCGTAATCAAGCATGCAATAGTTAAATGCACTACAAAGTCTGTTTTGGTTGGTAATGTAATGCATTCGACCTTTTCATGACTCATTGCATTAGCTATATTTGTGGGTATGCGAGATTCGATTTGATCGTAAGGCTGTTTCGCGAAACGACATTCTGTGCTGCTTTCAGTTTTTCTAAAATATCAACTATTTTCTTTTATCAGCTTTTTAGGACAGTTTTTGTCACATCCTAGGTCAATAATGACAATGATAATGACAATAATGAAATTATTTTTCTTGTTTTCTTAGAAGAAAATTGATGAAACATATTAAGTCAAACAATTCATCATACACTAAGTGAAAAATAAAAAAAACAGCATTTGCTACATGATTCTCATTCACAAGTTAACGTTTATATCTTGGCGCCCACTGTGGGTAAATGAAGTTCTTGCATACCAAACTACTGCATCACCGCATTCTACCATAAAACCATAAGCACAACATACTTTGAACCTTAACACATCTATTTTTCAACATCTATCATCTACACATGCACAAAACTCCAAATCCACCATTATCTTTATCGCAGTGCATGCTGGCGGGGGCGCGAAATTGAGAAATGATGATTTTACGATTTTCTCGAGTGAATAATGGATTGCCCCCGAACAGTACTGTGTATGTGTCGGAATTGATATAAAGTTTTTAATCAAATTGCAGTCAAGAAGTTTATGGCAGTTAAATTTAATGCTGATTTCATCGTGGCTGTCTGACGATGTTTTGAACAGAGGGAGAAAGTAGTCAGTAGTCATGGAAAGGAAAGGAAAATGCACTTGCCAGTTAAATGGGTACGAAAGCAAGTCCAGAATTCCAAATTGTAAGGAATGAATTCAAATAGATATGCTTAATGTATTTCTTCCGTTATTTCACTGATAGATGAAGATTGTATGAGTTTTGAGTAATAATGGAAGGAATAATGTAAGAAATGATGATTTTCGAAGGATATTAATGGTAAGTGGATTGAGTGAGAATTTTGGAAAATCTTGAATATTTTTCCGGAATGTAAGCAGATGTTCTAAAAATGAATTTTCATCCAAATAAATTTTAGTTTCGATGAGGCTATTGATATTCTTCAGTTTTTGAATTTAGTAAGGCTATGAATCAATCAAGCAAGCTAATAGCTATAAAAAAAATATTGTACTACAAATTGGAATTTCTTCAATTTATTGTCTTGACTATAATAATGCAATTTATCCAACGATAGATCGAAAATCATGTTCAACTATTAAGCTAGCGTTTCGACTTTTTTCTGAACAGCATTTTCATTTTTCAATGATCTGCCACAAAAAACATTTACAAAATAAATTGATTTAGGTTCGAAAATTTCATTTATTAGTTATGATAAATGACATCTACACAAATAATGTATTTCAAAGTGCATGGTGCAATTTGTAAATTTATGTGCACTTTGTCTTTAGAAAACAAAGTGCATAAAACGTGGAACCCAAAAATCTGGTAATTTCTTATTCAACAATTTTTAATACTACGCTTCGAAACTCCGACCAGGAGTTCTTTGTCCACTCGAAAAATGATGTCAACTTTTCTATGCATACTTGAATTTTCTCATTATAATTCCTCAGCTCTTGCATTTCTCGGCCAGTGCTTTCAACAGCACACCTACTCATTACAATTTCACAATTTAATATTCCTCTTGGGCAGCTGGTAACATCATCTCCGATGCTCTTGTAAAATAATTGCATTAACATGTGACTACATTAGAACCTTTAAATCATTTCCGCTAGAATCAGTTTATTTCCGTAAAATTATATAGGATTTTCGTTCGTACGAAATTCTGCATATATTCATTTCAAAAGCATAACAGCAGTACAGAGTACGGAAAATATATTTTTCACTTGAGTTTTCGCCTCTGTCTAGCGAACACTTAAATGACGAGGTCCTTTTACAACACTGAAGAACCTCCGGGTGGTTGCTGATTTGCCGGGATTTAGTTGGTCTATCACATTGCTTCAGGCTCTCACATAGTTCACTTTCTTATGGAAATAATGTCAACCTCAAACGATTCGAGACCGGCCACAAATAGGGTAATCTCATTTCTCAAGTTGCGCAACTCTAGTCATTTATATGCAAATACAATTTTCAGTGTGATGGCCCTGCTGTTCGATGGCAGCTACTGTTTGCTGCTACTGTCACTATTCCGCTACGAGCAATATCAAGCTCTGTTACTATGTTATGCCTAGTACTATACTCAATTCGTCAGTAAAGCTCTTTTTGTATGGGATTTGACCGTTGAATTCGTTTCGCGAAGAGTATAGTACTAGGCATTACGTGGAATGGATGCGAGTGGCAATGTTGGTTGTTGCAAGTTTAGGGACAATCTTTTGTTGAAATATTTTAAGATATACGAGCTTCTTTTTTTTTCCTGGCTTTTGGAATATATTAATCGTCCTATTTTTTATATAGTTTACATCAGAGGCGTATTGCCACAACCAGCCACTATTTTTGCGTGTTTTTCGTAATAACATAATTTCATGCTCCGTCCACGCGAAAAAATGGGATGAAATACAAAATTGCATAATTTTTTTCACTTCTATTTAAATCGATGGAAGGGCGCAGCTGGTTGATACAATGAATATTGCAACAACGATGGTTCGTGTTGCAAATTAACACGCCATATTCATTGTTTTTTTCGTCCATTTTGGTGGGTGGTTGCGCAGTTTAGTTTAAATTACTAGAAGCATTTGGTCAAATAGAAACGATCGTTTTAAAATTCATTAAATAGCTTCAAGCAAGATTTATTGATATTTGAATACATTTTCAAACATTCTACAAGTATTTGGTATTTGCGTTACAAATACGAGATAAAAATACGAAATAAAAATTTCCATTTCCATACAAAAAAACATCACGACAATGAATACTTCGTTTGAATTAAATGTTTAAAACATTTTAAAGTAAACTTTAAATTTTATCTAAAGTTGAACGTTTGATTCATTTGTCTCTCTCTTTATTCAAGTTCCGGTGTTAAAATAGCCGTTACGATTGAAGTTTTGCATCAAACCTTGAAACCCACGCTGGGCGCAAAAAATTGTTTATTGTAAATTTCAGCTGATTTGGAAAAAATACTGCAAAATTTACATTTTAACTTTATTCTTATGGAAGCTTGAACACATTCATATACGTTACTATGAAATTCCATCTTTTAAGAAAAATCGAAAATTTGTTCTTCTTCGAATTACTTGAGAAATCCATTTTCAACAAGAGCAAGCTCAAATTGATTACCAATATCTATGGTTACGAAAAGAGTAATTATTATCATCAGACATTTGCCAGTATTTCATCTTATATATGAATGATATCATTGTTTCTAAGTTAATCCATTTTTTGTTTGGATATCAATGATTGGAATGATTTTCCTCACAATTTTTCAACTTTTTCAGCATGATAAAGTGGGGTGTTGTGAGACGGTTTTTGTTGTTAGGCTATAACTTGCCCAAAAATCAATATTTCTTTGATCATTTTATTGGTAGCTTATTTTATTGTCTCGTTGAAACACAAAAATTTTTAAGATATTCTTACCAACCTGAAGAAAGGCAACTTTTATGACTTTTCAAAAATTATTCGGTAGTGTAAGACAAGAATGTAAAGCGCTTAAGATGTCATTTTGTGATAAGTAATCTTTAATAAACTTAAAAGTAAAAATGTGGATTATTTTAAAAACAAAAATTAAAAATGAATCGCGTTTTCTGCCCGTTTAATGCATTTTGGCCGCTCAATTAGGGGGTTATGGGTAATTGGCAGAGAAAAAAATTGAGCACATAAAACAACTTTTTATGTCGATAAATTTATTTTCTTTTGTAATGGAAGTAGCATAAACTTATCGATAGTTGTATTGAATTAACTTAAAAAAAATTCTTTTAAATCTATTTATCGCCATATTTTTTGGACTTTGTCCTACAAGTCGTGCTTTTCAGCTCATCACAACATTTTACTGGTTCATCTAAAATCAATCCCATAAAATAAATCATTAGTTTAATAGTTAACCTTGTGCCCAGTTGAAGCCTGAAAATAAACGGCGCTTTTTGATAATCTATCTAATTTATCTAATCTTACTAAAAAGGACTTTTTTATTGCTTGTAAAATAAAAAGTATATAAGAAGTATAAAGTATGAAAAAGAATAAAGAAAAGAAATAAAAAATAATATAAAAGAAAATCCTTCCATCAGGCTCTAGTTCGCTTGCCAACAGTATCCGAGCTTTCGGCTGATATTTTTTGCCCAACTCTTTTATAATTTTTTCCCCGATCAGTTTTATTGGCTTTCTTGGCATTAGTGGACAGTCAGTCTCGTTCATGTTCTAAATTTGCTGGGGTTTAAAGGTGTTTTCACCGAATACAGTGCTCAGTTTGGCAATCGACGCATCCAAATTTTCTTTTGCAGCCTTAGTACGAATAGCACTGGTCTGGTGTTCTTAGTGATAAATTTTTATGCCGATGCATAGAATGTATAATTTTATCTATTAATGCGTAGGTTAAGATCAAGAAAATCAATGAAATTACGTTGTATTTACATCAAACACTTTGCAGTTAATAATGCAAAATATGTATAAAACATATGAGTTATGGTGGCAAAATATCAAAAATAGAGTAAGTAGCTTAGCAATCCTAGTGACGGCTGGGCTCAAAATTCCTATCTCAACCTTTACTCAGTCTTTCTCTCAAACAATCCAAGTATAGAGAACCTCCACCAGCTGGCTCTGCATTCGGTCTTGTTCTTTGTCTCTCTTCAACTGCGGGAGGGTAGGTCAGTCTTCTTTGCTTTCAGCAATCCTGTTGCAATTGTCCTCGTTACCCGCAGTTATAACATCTGGGTCCAGTATTTATTAACAGCTCCCTGTTATTGTCAACTCACTCAGATCTGCACTCTTTATTTGCAGTCAAGCTATATTACGAGTGGCCCTTTGGCAGCTTCAAAGTTTAAGTCATCCATCCGACATTCATCACGGTCCATTTTCCCACTAGTAAAATTGCATGTTGAATTTTTCGATCTTACAATACGCCAGTGGCGGCTCCTCAGAGGAGGCAAAGGAGGCAGTGCCTCCTCGGTAAAATTTCTAAAATACGTATGGTAAATTAATCAATAAATAATTTTAAATTACTAACAAAATCAGCATTTTCCCCCAAGTCTCCACTACTTTTGAATTTGTGCATATGTAAACATTGACAGCAGTGCCTGAATGCAAGCAGAAAAAAAACAATGCGAAATCAATTCTATACCCAGACGTGAGCACTGCCTCAGCGCAAAAAAAATTCAAAAAATTTTTACCGAAACAAAGCACCGATATCAGTTGTGTTCCCAGAGATGAGAGTAGAAAAGTAATAGGAGCGGGCTACCTCACCCTTCTGGCCCTACATCCAAGTGTGTGTAATAGGACAAAAACGCTCTCTTCGATTCTCTCGGGCTTGGGCTTGCTGTCAAAATCGTTGTCAGTCGTACGCGGTGTCGGTAGTGTCTCCAAGTAAAGTGAATTTCAAACGTTAATAATTGTGTTGTGCGGTGGTGATTTTTCTTAAAAAACTAATTTTTTAAATACTATAAGCCCTTAGTTTCATATAACGACGCGGAATTACATAAGCAATCCGTGAACTTTAAGTGATAATGAGTCAAAAGTGTGTCGTGGGTTCATGCTGAATTCGGCGAGGATTTGGTGTCTTAGGAGTCTGTTTTTACAGGTAAGTTAGTGTTGATATACGTAATCTGAGTTAAATTTATCGCCGGGTGTAAAATATTTGTCAGGCATTGTGCGTGTTTCTCGAAAAATAAACGAAAAAGTAGCAAGCAGACCGTTTGTTTACATTTTCGTGAATGACAGTTGCACAGCCATGTTTGATTTGTCTTTGGTCAGTGGCGTAACCAAAAATATTTATATCCGGCTAGAGAAAAATAACTTGATAAATTTCAATAAAAAAATGTTCATGTGTCGAAACTAATTTTAGTGAAATATAAGTGAGAAATAATATTATTATAACAATTAAGGTATTAGTGATAAAAAGTGAGTGTAAAGTGAAAAACATTGAAACAAAATGAAATGTTAGTAAAGCAAAAGATAATTGTCGATTGTTCTGAACTTAGAAAAAAAGTGAACTACAAAGATTGTGAGAACTAAGCAAGCCCTCATTCCGCCGAAGCCGGTCCCAAGCCCGGTTGTAAAAGGAAGAGGGGGGGGGGGGGGGCTGGAAAATTTAAAATAAAACATAATAGATCTGCTGCATATGTTTAGTAGGGTAAAGTTTTTCATGAAAACATGTGCTTAGTTTCACAAACATGCAATTCCGGAAACTCGTTTAACTTTATATTCTACGTATTGTTTACTATCGTCCCAGAATTCTACCACTTCTGGAGTTCAAGGTTTTTATATATTGCGAAAAATGTGATGTCGAAATATACTGCCACCGTTAAAATACGCAAACATTTCAGAAACCGCACATAGGGTTAAGCGATAAAATTTAATTTCACCTAAAACATCAAAATGAAAATACAAACCTAAAATTGCATGACACCAGATTCAAAATTTTGCGCCACACAATTGCCCCCGCTCAAACCACAAAAACTCTAATTACCTACGCCTTAGTCATTTTATGATAGTGTTTGTATTACTAATGTTCGAAGAACATTAGTATTAAAATCGATTCGGCCAAAAATTCATATTTCTTTATATATATATATATATATATATATATATATATATATGTACAAAAAATTTCAGTGAGATAATCTCGGGAACGCGCCATTCGATTGAGCTGAAACTTTCAGGATACATTGGTGTATATGCAGAATAAGTCCAGGTCTCTTTAAATGTCAGTTATTGTAAACCTTTTCGCGCCGGCGGGCATTTAAGTGATATTTTTAATATACCTATTATTTCGTGCACAAATGATTTTCGCAAAAATTAAGTTAATAAAATAAATTTCTAACGTGTTTTACATATGAATCGGATAATGCTTTGGAATATTTTAACCCTATGTGTGCGCTGGGTGCCTAAAAAGAGGACGGGAAAATTTGAAAATTTTTAAATTTCGATAACTTTTGACAGAGCTATTCAATCATTACCAAATTTTCAGGACATATTGATATTATTTAGTTGTAGATTTATGTGGCTTTTAATGAGCGTGCTGGCAACCCTGTAGCTAGGGCAGGCACTGAAAGTGAAAACCTCCAAATCATCGTCTCTCTTGAAAAAATGCAGTTTCTTCAAAAATAAGCCTTCCATATGTAAATCTTGTGCTTTGTTTACATAACCAAAAAAAAAAAAAGATATGGTATAACGGGCACGCCTGGCAACCCTTGCCCAATTTACCTATATTTTTAGCATCAAAAACTTCTGTTCACGGAAACTCACGATTCGATGGGCAGAATTATTTGAAATTCACAGCATGTATTGACCTTAAATAGGACCAGGTCTGATAGAAGTGATTTTGAAATGCGGGCAATTCTGTGCCAGTGGTGCCATCTTGAAAAACCACTAAAAAAGATAACTGTTTTTAGCCCTATAAATTCTGATTGAATCGTTCGATTTTGACGAAACTTACACAATTGCTGGACCTTACTTTAAGCCACGTTTGGTAGAAATTTGGTCGAAAAATTCGATTGGAGCTGCCAGCTATGATAATTTTGGTGTCTTCATTTTGAAAAAAAAAATTTGGAAGTAAAAACATTCAAACCATCGAATATTCAAAAAAATGTCCGTTTCTTACAATAAAACCAATCTGTATATAAATCTTATGTTTTATCTACACGTTCAAAATAAAACTTTGGAAATTTCATGTCGGACAAGAACGGTAACCCTCTCCCAGTTAACCTATATTTTTAGCATCAAAAACTTCTGTTCACGGAAACTCACGAACCAATAATCAGATACAGCTAAAATTTACAGAATGCATTGGACTTAAGTAAGACCAGATTTGATAGAAGCGATTTTGAATTGTGGGCAACTCTGTGCCAGTGGTGCCATCTTGAAAAATTACAAAGAAAAAAAACTGCTTTTTGCCCTATGAAATGTGAATAAGTTACCAGATTTTCATGAAATTGACACAGAAGCTAAACCTAACTCTAATCTCTGTTTGGTGGAAATTTGGTTGAAAAATTTGATTGGTGCTACCTGCTATGGTAATTTTTGTGTCTTTGGTTTTGAAAATTCGCTCAGGAAAATAAAACTTTTTGTACTATAACTTCCAGTGCAGTCATGAAATCAATACGAATTTCATACAATTAATGAAACCTGTCATAAACATTATTCAGGCCAAATTTGGTTGAAAAGACACGATAGGGTTGCCAGCTATTGTTGGTTTTGTGTTTAATTGCAATATCTTTATTAAGCGGTTTTATCGTAGAATTTTCAAATGGTAATGATATTGTAGTGACAATAAACAGCAAATATTAAGCTTTCGATCATTTGAAAAAACTCGCTGCAGGTAACCCTAAATTTCTTTATACTCCTATAACTTCGAATGTAATTAAACAACGTGAAGCAGATTTGATATATTCTTGGATTTGATACTGGCGAAAGGTTGCCAGCACGAGTCGGTTGTGCTACTTTTGTATCAATAAATGCTTACAGTTAGTATACATACCGGAAACATTTACAATGAAAATAAATAACCGATGTTACAATTCGCAAAGTTCTGCAAATTTTTCGGATCGCAGCCCCAAACACCAACTTCAGTTACAGTGCTGCAGGCACTGAGCATTTTCTTCATTGATGTTATATGAGATGCTGCTTTCAAAATTATGTGAAATAAGCAACTGATAACGAATATAACTAACCCGAGTTTTGCTCTCATAAACGTTGAAATTCATGCCAGTGGTAATATATGAAACCTTGCACCATATGAGTTATAATGCATATTCTTAAGACGAAAGTAAAACGTGGCATTTGAAACAGTTTGGCCGTAATAAGCAGCACATGTGGTGGAATATGCACTCAATTCTCGGTGTTGTGATGGATGTGAAACTTCGTTTCACCTTGCACTACGACAAAATTCTTTCCCGTGCGAATAAGCAGCTCGGCTTTATTAAACGACGTGCCAAGGAGTTTAAAAACTTGTGGGCCACAAGATCATTATACACTGCACTTGTACGCCCTCTTCTCGAATACGCCTGTATTATTTGGAACCCAGCCTTTGAAATTCACAATAACAGACTCGAGTCCATTCAAAAACAATTTTTACTTTTCGCCCTAAGAGATCTGTACAACCCTTACGATTTCGAAAATTTACCGCCATATGAGTTTAGACTGGGTCATTTAAACTTAACTTCACTTGCATCTAGAAGAATGATGATATCGGCCTGCTTCACATTTGACGTAATTAGAGGCGTTATTAGAGTTGAGTTCCTTAATAGTAAATTTGTGATAAATATCCCCTTAAGGGGTTACCCCCACTTGTAACTTTTAAGTTTTTCGTTTTTTTTTTGTTGCATTTTTTTAAAGCATAACGATCCGAGAATACGTCCTTCAAATTTCAAGTCGATCTAAACATAATTAACCGAGATATGAGCGTTGAAAGGGAAGACACTGTTGCGTATACAACCGTTACTTATACTTATAAACGCGTTTTTCTCGAAATGACATCTTTGAAGTCGGTGACCAAAATTACTCGAAAACTACTGAACCGATCTTTTTGAAACTTAGCAGGCTTATTAAATACATAAAAATGTAGTGTTTGATCGTTCAATTTTTTTTTTAAACAAAAAATGGCCGTTTTATAGCCAAAAGACGACCATTTTTTTAAGTGAAAATCGAAATACTAACTTTGACTGTCCGCCATTGTGTGAAAAATGGATATTGTTTTAAATCCTTCGATCAAACACTAGTTTATACTTTTATTTAACTAAGTCCATCGCTATTTTTTGTTTTAGATGATCTAGTTCGACACAATTTTGGTCACCGCAAAAGGTGAAAATTAAAATTCCATTGTTTTGGCGGCCATTTGTAATTAAATCATGTAATATTTTTCAATAAAAAAATTACTGAAAGATGTTCAAAGTATGTACTTTAAGAAAATATAACAGTCGTTTAAAAACATTTCGTAGTTTTGTCAAAAAAAATTCATGAAAATGACCTATTTTATTGCGCTACAAGTGGGGGTAACCCCTTAAGGAACACCAGGTCCAATCGTTTGCTAAAGGAATATTCACATTCTACCATATATGCAGCTAATGAGCCAGTGAATAGATGCTGCAGGGTCTTCAATGGCTTTAGCAACCTTTATTCCCCAACGATTTCCAAACTATCCTACAAATCTTCCCTTATCCAAGCCATTTGTACACAATAACTTTTAAGCTCTTGTTTAATTATCGTTTTTAATTGTTATTCTTTTATTTCCTTGTTATTTTACTTATTGTCTATTTTAAACTTATTTGTTTACTCCATTAGTTATTTATTTATTTATGTGTTATTTATTTGTACCTACACTTTTTTATTTCCTTTTTATTTTACTTCTTGTCTATTTTAAACTTATTTGTTTACTCCATTAGTTATTTATTTATTAATGTGTTATTTATTTGTACCTTACTCTATTTTGTTTGTTTTTAAATAATTAGATATTTCATATTTTTTTTATGTATGTATATGTATTTATGCCTTGTTTGGCTAATAAATAAAATAAAATAAATAAAACCTGCACGATTCTTCTACTGTTCTTCGAACATTAGTGTTTCTAGCGGTTCAGGTGCGCTAGAGTTTTTTTTTGTTTGTATGCGATTTTTGCCCTGTTGACTTAACTGATGTTCCTCTCCTCATTAGTTCTCTACTCTCATACCCAGAGCACTGCCTCTGTGTAAAAAATAAAAATATAATCCATCAATCCTAGCCACCATATAGCACATCAATTTCAAGCAGAACGAAAACGAAGGAAGAGAAATGAAAATGAGGCAGATTCACATCTGCCTCATCTATTGCATTTTCATCAATGAAAACGTTGTAGTTTGTACTTTCCCGTCATTCATGAATTTTCAAATTTTCGAGTATATAATATCGCGATAGGGAATTCGAAGAGGCAAGCTTCAAAAGCAGCGATGTACGTGATGTGTTGTTGTTTAACAAAGGTCATTATTTTAGGGCAAAGAAGGAAAGTAATGGACATATTAAGAACAATCGAAATTTTGCATTTTTATTTCGTCAATGCTTTGTATTTGGTTTATGAAACTTTTACAAACTACCAAATAAAACGACAAATAATAGAATTATGAAGAGAAAGAAAAATTATTCCATAGATATTTCCGAACGAAATTATTTATTTGTGATTTAAGGAAACATTGGTGTTTTAGTATGTATGCACTAACTTTTGATTCGCTGTTGTGGTTGATCTGTGAAATTTAGTTTACCACCAGCGTAAACTAATACAAGTGTTTTAGCGTGCAGTTGAAGTAGCATTGAAGAATTTTTGCTTGAAATCTAAAGCTATTTTGCTATTAATGATTTCAATTGTTGTCCTGTAAACCAATTATAGTTGTGATTACTTATTGATTGATAAATACTCAAAACGAAGTTAATGACTTACAAGTTTACGCATTCAATAATCTTACCCGTGACATTAAAAATTAAAGAAAATAGAAGGCTAGCCCCAGAGCTCAAAATTATTAGAGCCGGTAGGAATGTTAAGCGTTCATTTAATGCAGAGTGGTATCAAAAAAATGTTCTTTTAGCTTAACCGATAAGGAACTTCTTCGTGTGATTCGAACTCCAGTAACAATGTGTGGTCAGTGCAATATTTTAATAACTTAGAAAACCTTTACGCCACCTTATAAAACGTAATTAAGATCTTTCAATGAATTGAAATCGAGGTGAATGAAGGATATGATATGAAAATAAAACAAAACATTAGTTAAACATTAAATCATTTTCGGTTTATTGACTTAACGTTACTTTAATCACCTAAGAACTTGTCATTCATAGGTCACAATGAATCAGAGGTGTGGCATTTCACAAAATGAACTTTTGAAACTTATGAACATAGCTCAGTCTCTCACTTTTCAAAATATGCTTCCTCAACATTCGTTTGAGTGCATGATGCCCATTTATGATCTATTCCTCAACCGAAAAAAGCTTAAAAGTAAGTTTTTGGTCTTGTACGTCAATAAAATAATCTGGAAAAATTGCTATAATACATAAGCTAACCATAATAAAGTTAAATTTAACCATTCTGGCCACTTCAGTAATTATTGAGATGTCATTCTTTGCGTTGAAAAGAATTCAGACTAGTTCTCGAAATATCATGAATCCACACGATTAGAAGAGTTATCGCTGTTAAGCTTTGAAAAACATGTTTTTAAGAAATTGGAGGATTAACGCAGCTGTATGACAATGTCGCTCAACATTTTGCCAAAAGAGAGCAAAACAGACTTTGCTTCCAAATAAAATGTTTCTGCAGCGTAGTTTAAAACCCCAAAATATACATTCGATATTGTATTATTATTATATTATTTGACTTTGCTTGAGTGATTCTTAAATTCACTGCCTCCCTGTTTCAAAATGTCACGAGCCGTCACTGCAATACACTGATGAAAGCTTCTGTGACTGTGTTGCCCCAATATTCTAGTTAGTATGTCGAGTAGGCCAACAGTGGTAGCCTTTCAATTTTCCACGCCAATTACTACAGAGTTTTCGCTGATTTCGGAATGCGGTTGAGAAACTTTGACTTAAAGATATGTTTCTTGTGCTCATCTTTGTATCGCATATCAAGTGCTTTAATCAAAACCGTGAAGTTCGGAAGTTGCTCAGTTGGAAAAATTTGACTAACTTTGGCTCCTGGGTCTCATACCACCAGAATCAGAGTGGTTGCTCATTCTCTCTCATTCCGATTACTGCTTCTTGCCACAGTTTCGAATTTTGTTTTGTAGATAATTCAAGCTGTTTGCACGGAGAGAAAAGTGTAGTGAAATTATACAAAATTTGCAATTAATTTTATTGCAATAGTAGTAATTTTTTACCCCATTACCTTTGTAATCAATTGCACTACACATTTTACTACTTTGTTGTGAATTATATATATATGAATGTCTTTACGACAGCGCAATGAACATGAGTGAGTTGTAGTATGTAATGGAATTGACTATTATTTGCAGGAAAATAGTAAATTTTCATCAAATTTGTATTAACATTGATGTTTTTATATGGAATTTTCGGAATAGTAAATTATGTTATCCACTCTAGTAAAAATCACAGCCGAAATTTATCTCCGTGTGTCCATCGAATACTGGGGCGTTTATTTTTATCAATGTGTCTTTACTGAAAGCTTGAATTAAGACTGGTGTGCTGGTTATCATTATTTTGGTCTTCTCTAAGTCCTTTTTCATCTGTTCAACTTTTTCTAGAGCTACTTTTACTTTCCCTTCTACATTTATTTTTTCAAAGCATCTGACTTGGTCGCCAAGCTTTTGGCTCAGATTTGTAGGATTTATACAATTTGCTTGGCTTAGTAGCTACTTTATGCTCATCTCTAACTTACTTCCCATATTTTTCTGCATTAGTATCAGCATTTGCATCAGTGCAAATCCCTTGTCTTCATTTTCATTGTCTTCGCCTCCTGCAAGACTCTCCATGTCCAGAAACTCAAACGTTTCAGGATCCAGTCTTTCAGTGGCCAAGCGGCTAATAAGTTTTGCTTTACTACCTTTAATTGAAGCTTTACTCTTTTCTAGCTCCTTTTTCAATTCAGTCAAACTCATCTCATTAACGATGTTCCGAGCCAGGCCGAGCCATCCGTCTACCTGCAAACAAAGGCACAAAGTACCAAGAACTGAATGGAAAACAAATACTTATCTGACTGACTGGTTCTGCTGTGATGTTGATTTCCCTGCCGCCTGCTGCCGGCTCCATTGCGTCTCGTTCGGTGAAGGCGCTCACGATTGCACTAAAATGGCAACAAGCAATAACGAACTGTCAAAGGGATTGCCAAATCAAACTAGACACATGAAACGTAGATTATTGTAGAAAAAGTAGATATTAATGTTGTATTTCATTTCAAAGTGATCAATTCTCAACCTAGTTCATGGTAGAAAAAAAACAATATTAGAAAAAATATTAATTTTTACAGAAATTTTCACTCTAAAACTATAAACTAAAGCAAACACATGGTGTTAAGAAAGAACCAATTGTCTTGCATTTTGGACCGGTCGTGCTTGCTAAGTTGAATCTGTTAATTTGATTTCGTTAATTAGAAATTATTAGAATCTCGAAGTGTTTTATAAGTCTGCAAGTAAAAATAAATGTATTTCAAATTTGAAACGCGGAGTGTTTTCTTATTGTATAAAACAAACGATATGCAACACAATATATATATATATATATATATATATATATATATATATATATATATATATATATATATATATATTTATATATATATATATATATATATATATATATATATATATATATATATATATATATTTATATATATACATAACAATTTCTACCAATTACTTCTCTTCTTCGCCCAGGAAATTTACAACTATAGTTTTTTCTATTTTCTGTCGTTCAATTTTAACTCAGATATTCACTGTTTTTTATTTTTATCTCACAATTTTTCATCACTGACATCTCATTATCTATGACCTTTACTTCACTGTTTTTCTTCAAGTCCTTTTTTGCTTTAGTCACTTTCATGAAAACCACACTTCTGACACCAATGTTGCGCTTATCAAGTACGTTTTCTTGGCGAATGTCTTGATTGCTCTCAAATATCGTCATGTTCGACTTCACATACAATATTTTTACAAAATAATTTCTGTTTGGCTATAAAAATTCCACTAACACAAATTGTGCAAAAAACTCTTTTGACAGCACGATCGAAAAACAAAATTGGTAGAAACACTTGGAATAAGTGTAAATGCGTTGAATATAGTACTTGTAATACGTCACGCTTATCCTGCATGTCGGATATTGACGTGTCTCACTTTTTCCCTTCCCCATGTCACATTGTCTTATTATGCTTCCAAAATTAGAAAACTAATTTCAAGTCAAATATGTTTTGCTGAAGAACGGAGGAACTATTCTACGGCATTCAAGGACACAGCCTTAAAGTTTCCCAGCTTCAAACTAAACAATCCCTTCTCTTTCTAATTATCTCTAATCGCATTGTTCAATTTTATATGCTGCTCGGATTACCGCTAATTTCAGTTTCAACAACAAATAGCATAATGGTCTCCTCAGCCATTCCCGCCAAAGAACAACGCGCTCAACGTTCCGAAGCACATAAAATTGAGTTAAACACATCCCTAACAACCCGTTCGCTAGTAATTAGAAAAATTATTTCAACTAAATGTTTGGATGCTGTTTTAATACACTTCACCACACCCACACACTGTCTGCCACCGACCATCACTATCATATGCCACAACATCACCAGCCCTCTCATCCTCAATTAGACAGCTTGCTGCCAGCCAGTCAGCCAAACAACCAAACCCCTTTCGCTTGCACGATCCTGGCACTAACCAGCCCTGTCAATTGACTTGTACTTCGTTTTGATGGCTGACTGCCTGTGTTGCATGTTTTTTTGAAAAGCCGCCGCGATTCTAATAGCGCCCATTATAAACGGAGTAATTGCATGGCATTATGCGTACTATTGTAAAATTATTCAGTAACTTGGAATTAATTTGCGCTGAGTTTAATGGTTCGAATGCGATATTGTGAACCCATTTTGCAGCAAACAGCAACAGCTACATCATATAGCCGACCGCAGAACAACGAAAACAACATGAAACGAAAAACCATCGTAACGAGCTATTTGAATGTTTTGGGTGAACATAGTGCTAGTACGAGACGAGGAAGGAGATTGCTTGTTAGTATGAGAGGTAATGTTGTTTCGGAGGGGCTGGATAGAATTTTAATTTTAATTGCTCGAAGGACGTTAACAATTTCGTTTTCGGTAATATTGTAATTATTCGGAAAATTTGTGAAAAAATTGCGGCCTCATGTTATGAAGGAATGATAATTATCCTTGCTGAGTAATAATTATTTTTTCTTGGGAAAGTGGTAAAAGGCTAGAAAAGCTATGAATTTTAATGAGCTCCTTGAATTACTCGTGACATTTTAGTTTAAAAAAAAATCTATTTTCATGTGTTACATATGCGCAAAGTGTCTGATTTGATGCATTTTTCTAAGCAAAGTTATGAAACCTTTAAGCGACCCAATATTGGTGACAGAATTGAAGGAAGAATGGAGGGAATCACAATGAAAGCAATACAAATTTAAACACCATATATCAGTAGCTATTCGTATATTCAACATTGTTTGATAATATGGATTCGTCCAAGTTTGGGAAAATTGTAAAGTTAGATAATCCCACGAAAACGTTTGGTAAGGTATAGGGGTTAAATCTCGAAGAGAGCTTCATTTACACATTTAAAATCAATGCATAAGAGTGTGAAGTGATTTATTCTACGGCTCACTTTACCCCTGATTTAACTCAGATACTTATTCAAACCTATGTGAACTCAATGCTCCGTGCGTAGTTCTGAGCCTGGATTCGAACCAGGGACTCCACACAAGAACGCTCTGTGCCCTACTTACTAGACTATATGAGCTTGTACGAGCTTGTAAAATGATACTGGTAAGTATTTTAGATTTATATAAGATTTGTATAAGAAAATAAAAAATTGTTGTTTTAAACCACCTACCTACTGCATAGTATAGGCCTTGTACCAATGACAATCAGGTCTGACACAGACTCAAGAGGTCGAACTTTAACAGTTCAAACTTGTGCTAAAAACCAAATTCAAATCATAAATAGTCACACAGAATGAGAAGCTGGATTATTTTTTTGGGAATAAGGATCAAGTTTTTCCTATGATATCTCAAAGACGGAAGGAAGTCCTGGGTCGATGAATCATGCTGTGCAATAACAACAGATTCCATGGACGCACATTGCAGTTAACTCGTATTTCTGTGTGTTAACCTGACTATCTTACGGACCACTGCCTCATAAGAAGGCATGCACAACGATTAAGCGCTGGGTTCTACGTTTTTTATTGGATCTGTGACTCGGAGGAAGTTGATGTTCGTCCTCCATGTCAAGTGGCAATTCAAAGCTTTGGTAATGAGGGTGGTTGCACTTGCTGCACCTTTTCTCTCAATTTTGACCGAGCTATCACCGGTCAATCTTAAAGGGATAGTGCGGTTCATCAAAGGAAACAAATAGATTTATGACTAAAATGACTAGTTTAGAGTTAAATACTGTTCCATCACAACGGCCTTATTTTGTACCCATATGCGTCTTCCTATAGGCATCTGTCGATTGGTAGCCATTCTAGCCTACCTACCAAGAATACGCTAACGACAGCTCATATCATCCATCATCAAACGTGCATTTATTACATCACGAGCTCTTTACGGCGGAAAATGGTGGGAATAACTTAGGTATTGGTAAAAGGTCACCTACGCAGAATAAAATTTAATCACCAATCAAAGAGTTGAATCAAGTAATATTTTTTCCCCAAAAGTGGCTGCAGCAAAAAAATCGCTGTGGAACAAAAAAAAATTTGCTTGTGAACACTAATTTAGATGCCTTTAAGGATGCGATCAAGCCTTCATTAACGTTTATTAGACCAGTACAAAAGAAGAAAAAAACGATGTATGACTCGGTGAAGAGGTGAAAAATAAGATCCTTTTCTTTGGACGTCTTTAGGCTCTATAAATCGGCAATAAGGAAAGCCACATTGAGCTTCTGGAAAGAGCTGTGCAGCAGATTGTGCAGCCCTGTTGCGCCTAGCCTGGTATACAGGTAGGATGGGGTGTGGACAAGCAACTGCTCAGAAACGCTGAAGATCCTTGTAGATACTCACTTCCCGGGCTGGTGAGCAGGCATGCAGAACAGCGGTGGCATTTACGAAGCTGTCACCAAGCAGAGGCTAGTCTGGGCAATTAATACCTTCACGCTCTTCAAGTCCCCTGGTCCGCTGAAAAGACAGGTTGCCGTTTCCTGGCCAAGACAAATTTACAAAGGCTGCGCAGCACTAAATCACATACGTGCAGCCTAGAGGACCGCTAAAGTTGTGTTTATATTCAAGGCAGGTAAAGTCAACCATGCGTATCTGAAGGACTGGGACTATAGACCAAGTAGCTTGACTTCATTTCTCTTCAAAGTTTTCGAAAAATTACTAGATCTGGATGTCAAAAAAAGACTTGAATCTCAAACTCTATTGAGAGCCCAAAATGCGCCTAAGTAAGCGAAATCAGTTGAAATGGCTCTCCATAACAATCCTCGAAATAGAAAGGGCATTCCATTGCAAAAAATACGCTTTGGGAGTTTTTCTACATATTGAAGGCACCTTCAATAATGTGCACACAACAGCTATTATGGAGAGCTTCCGCGCATCCAACACCCCTCTCGCTATTTATAGCTGGATAAACAAAGTGGTTAACTCAAGCCTCATATCAGCGGAGTGGGTGTGTATCATTTTGCATTTCTGAAGAATTTGAATAGTTTTATGAGCACTGAGTGTCATTTTTGCTATTTTTGCTATTTTTTTCTCGGTAAAGGGGTAGTTATGTATCTCTTGGATATTTCCTATACCTGTTAGTTATAAAATGGGTAATTCGAGATTCCCAGATGTTCAAACAAAACAGGAATTACAAATAAGTGCAAAAGTACATTCCTTATCATTTTAAGTTTTAAGCGTGTTCGAGACAGTTATCAAAGCTATAAATATTCAAAGTGAAATACAAACAAGTAGAAATCTGTGAGTGAAGTGAAGTTGTTTACTAAGTCAGTGGCATAATTTAGATAATATGGGTAAAAAGGCTGATATTTCGTCAGAAAAAAAGCGCAAGTTGTTGCTTTATTGAATGAAAAGAATTCAAAATATGCCGGAATTGTAGGAATTTCGAAATCCTCCGTGGTCAACATTGCCAAAACTGTGCGTAGCTCAACCGATTTAACAACGGTCCCCAGGAACAAACGAGGAAATTGCCGCGGACAAAGAAGAACAACTCAGAGAACGGATAGAAGAATCATGCAAAATGCAAATGGAGCTCAACGCACCAGCTAAGGCTATTTTGAGGGATCTGAACGAAACTGGCGTCAGAATATCGCTGAAAACTTTGGAACGGCGATTCAAGGAAAACAACCTTCCATGTAGGCGGCCCGAAATTAACCAAAGTTATGCGCAAACGAAGAATTTTATTAGGTGAAAATACACAGCAACTACTGGAGCGAATGCTGGAATAAAGTAAATTCCTTTGTCTAGCTTATCTAATTTCATATGTCATAGGAAGAGACAGCCTCAAGAATCATTTAACTTTCCTAAAACTAATTTTCTCCTAAATTATCTTTAGTGACGAATGCAGGTTGGAAGCAGTTATGGAGAGAGATATTCAGAAGATTGTGTGGTTCGAACAGTTAAACATCCACCCTCAGTGATGATTTGGAGCTGCATTACAGCTGAAAGTCTAGATCCAATTTATTACGTTGAGAGAACAATGCGCTCTAATCAGTATATAGACGTGCTGAGGGATGTTCTTCTGCCATATTTGGATACCTTAGAATATCTCAAGGAGGAAGACCCTGCTCCATGCCATACATCGAGAGCTAGCATGGATTGTTTAAGTTCACTAGAATTGGAGGTTTTACCTTGGCCTGGCAATTCACCTGATTTCAATCACATTGAGAATTGCTGGGCTTATTTAAAATCAAAGGTGTATAGCCGGAGAAACAACACAATCGCTGCATTGAAGAAAAATATCGAAGAAGTGTGAAAAAATGACAATGGAATGCGACAAATGATAAACAAATGTGTAGAAAGCGTTGCTAGTAGAATACAAGCAGCAAAACAGGCCAATGGAGGAAACACAAAATATTAAAATTCAATCAAACGGTGGAAAATTGATCTTTTAATGATAAACGAGATCTCTTTATATAGTACAAGCTGAATATGTTGCCGCGAAATTCTTTTTCGCTTAAAATTGTTTGTTTTCCATGTTTACGGCCTGAAAACTAATACCAAAATAAAATTCATGCGAAACTTTATCAACACTTCAGCTATTATTTCTGTTCTTAAAGATAAAGATAATCAAAAAATCACCAATTTGACATGAGTTCATTATTCCAGATCTGCAAATGCACGTTCTTATGATGTAGTTGCTCTAAGTAGCAGCTTTTGCATCACTTTTTCTCGGCTCATTTTTGATGAAATATTAGCGGGCAGCCGATTAAAGTCTAAAAATAATGTTTTCCTTGGAACTATATTGGAAAATAAAGTCAAACATATCAATCTTTGCTATCAAATATCAATTGTGAATTTATATGTTTGAAAAGCTCTTAATTTAGCATCTAAGCGTATAATTAGCGATAGTTTCATCCTTTTGTATCACTTATTCTCGGCACTGTATGAAAATCCAACGTCAGCATTTCTCAGAATCCAAAAGACTACATTTTTACCTCTACCAAACGGTTTTTAGATTAGCTCCTCCGCAAAACCAACCTGTATATTGAATTTCACTTTGATCCGGTGACTGAATCGAAACTTAAGCAGATCAAAATATTCTATGATATCTCTAGGGCACTTAGCGTGTGAAAATTTAATTCTACCATCTTTTGATAGAAAGTGACGAATATACCCCGTGCTGGCCGCGCTTTACTAGCACAACTAGTCGTATTTCAAACATATGAACTTTTTTCCAATGGATCTCATATTCATATTTCACGAGCTTCTAAAGTACGTCAAAGGTTATCCCACAGTCGGCGCTAAAAAGTTTTACATTAAAACTATTTCTATAACAATTGAAGATAATTTATTTACCGAATTGGGAACCAAATAATATTTATTGTGCAACTTTTTATATAAATTCTATTTTATAATCACTATATCCAACCTTGTTATTCCCAACTCAATTTTGACCTTACCAAAATCAAATTAAATTAAACTCAATCCTCACATTACCAACTTTAAAATCCCTAATAATTTAATTCAACAGTAAAAATTTGCCTTGAAATTAAATCTCATTTCACACCATACCACCAACAATAACCATTAAACCATTGCACCTACTGCCAACTTTCCATCATCTATTATTTGCTCTGGCAAAGAATCAAGTCCCTGTAGTGTCCTTATAGACACGTTGCTGCTCATTAGCATTCAATGGAATCATTTATAATTAATGCCTCGGCACATAGCTCGAATACAAAATGAACATAATGAAATGAGTTCTCGCCAAATACTAATAGGGAAACCATTGTTGTGAAAATGCTCATATTTTATGGCACCTACACACGTTCGCATTGACAAAGTGTTTCGCATGGTAACACGCGGGCACAGGTGGTATTAGTAGTCCCAAAACAGCATCATTCCTCACACCGGCGAAGCGGCCGAGAGAAGAATTTTCCACACGTTCAGCCACTCGCAATCGAAACGAGTACTAGAATCGTTTTGATAAATAAAAGTGACTGGACTAGCTGAGTCCAGGCACAAGGATATAATCTATATTTTGCAACATACAATGGAACGTACGCTTGACTCTTTTTGAATGCATAGCGCGTTCAGTACTTGCTCCACATTCCCAGTACACGATCCTGTGTAGTCCTATTTTGCACATCTGATGATACAGTTATATGCAGCCAACCCATTTTGGACCGCACAAATCAGCATACCGTGCCGCATTACGACGAGTTGCAAGTCCCTCGTGGGCAAAACGAGAATTACTCTACATCGCATTACAGCGAGCTGTGGTCCGTTTGCGGATGCTCTCGGTTTCAGCTTATGAAATGTGAAAAGCATCCAAATGCTTCACCCACATCTCGGTGGTCATCCTGATGGTCCGTCCGTTCAACGAACGACTACCATGGCTATTCGCTTTGACTGTACGGTCGAGATATTTCCTGTGAAATGAAAAGTAGCTAGCGTGCACTTGGTCATCCGCAGATGTCAAAAATGGTCTGGATATTTTTGCATTTTTAAATTGTTCTCATATAGTATCGTCAAAATGGCACAAAATGTGCATGTGTCCTCATTCACATGATAATACCGTGGTGAATCCAAGAAGAAGGATGCGAAAAGAACGGAAGAGAGCGTGAACTTTTGCTGACATAATGTATGTTACGATAATTTTAACTGCTTGCCACTAGCATTCACCATCTGTGCGACAGGAAATAAAATAAGAATTTTTTTCATTTCATGAGAGAACTTAGTAGATATTTTACATATCTCAGTGCTGTATTCGCTCACGGGAACGCTTTACACGGAAACGTTGGTGAAAGGACTTGCAGCTGGGATGCAAGTGGAAGAGAACTTGAGAAGTACAAAATAGGGTCGATTCGCCAGGTGAACTTGAAAGGTTGTGAGAAGAATTGCAGGGCATAAAGCTGATAAGGAAGTGAAATCGAAGTTAACTCTGAGAGAGTTTTTTTTTACTTTTACGTTGCATAATCAGTTGCCGGTGTCCGCTTGGAATAAAAGCTAAATCAAATCTTTGGATTGATTGTTTACTGTCTTGAAATAAATTTTTTTAAATTACTACTCAGACATATTGGATTTGTCGATGAAAAATAGGATGATTAAGAAAATGTGTTTTTGAATCCTAACGCCAAAACTTAAGAAATAAACATTTGACGGCGATTGTTGAGCTGCGGCAGTGACAAACACGAGACGAACACGAAGCGGACAAATGCAACCATGAACTGTTGCTACCGACCACCTCTTCTGGGTCATAGTCAGTGCAGCATATTTGTTTCAAAAGATCATTCAGAAATTTAACCTGTTTGGCTTTTCTTGCACACCAGCTTAATCTAGCGTGGGTTGGTATTGGACAGTTGATCACGTTTAGTCCAGTAAAATCCGAGATAAACAAGGCAAAACTTCGAAAAAATTAGGGGAAAGTTGAATTTTGGTGTAAACCTTGGTACTGGTGTGTTGAACAAAATGTCAAAAGTCCTCATCGATCCGAATGCTGCGTTACTATTTATACGGGGTCAAAAGTCACCAAAAGTGACCTTTCCTAAATATCTCAGTAACAGTCACGTCTTCAGAAAAACAATGTATGACGAATTTGTAGCTTAAAAACTCTAGCGCACCTGAACCGCTAGAAACACTAATGTTCGAAGAACAGTAGAAGAATCGTGCAGGTTTTGAGTGCATATTCCACCACATGTGCTGCTTATTATGGCCAAACTGTTTCAAATGCCACGTTTTACTTTGGTCTCAAGAAGGTTTCAGATATTACCACTGGCATGAATTTCAACGTTTATGAGAGCAAAACACTTATTAATTATATTCGTTATCAGTTGCTTATCTCACAAAATTTTGAAAGCAGCATCTCATATAACATCAATGAAGAAAATGCTCAGTGTCTGCAGCACTGTAACTGATGTTGGTGTTTGGGGCTGCGATCCGAAAAAATTGCAGAACTTTGGGAATTGAAACATTGGCTATTTATTTTCATTGTAATTGTTTCCGGTATGAATACTAACTGTAAGCATTTATTGATACAAAAGTAGCACAACCGACTCGTGCTGGCAACCTACTGCCAGTATCAAAGCCAAGAATATATCACTTCTGCTTCACGTTGTTATATTACATTCGAAGTTATAGGAGTATAAAGAAATTTAGGGTTACCTGCAGCGAGTTTTTTCAAATAATCGAAAGCTTAATATTTGCTGTCTATTGTCACTTCAATATCATTACCATTTGAAAATTCTACGATAAAACCGCTTAATAAAGATATTGCAATTAAACACAAAACCAACAATAGCTGGCAACCCTATCGTGGCTTTTCAACCAAATTTGGCCTGAATAATGTTTATGACAGGTTCCATTAATTGTATGAAATTCGTATTGATTTCATTACTGCACTGGAAGTTATAGTGCAAAAAGTTTTATTTCCCTGAGTGAATTTTCAAAACCAAAGATACAAAAATTATCATAGCTGGTAGCACCAATCGAATTTTTCAACCAAATTTCCACTAAAGAGAGATTAGAGTAAGGTTCAGCTACCGTGTCAGTTTCATGAAAATCTGGTAACTTATTCACATTTCATAGGGCAAAAAGCAGTTTTTTTTCTTTGTAATTTTTCAAGATGGCACCACTGGCACAGACTTGCCCACAATTCAAAATCGCTTCTATCAAATCTGGTCTTATTTAAGTCCAATGCATTCTGTAAATTTCAGCTGTATCTGATAATAGGACATTTAACGGACATTTTACGGACATTAAACGGACATTTTTTTGAATATTCGATGGTTTGAATGTTTTCACTTCCAAATTTTTTTTTTTCAAATTTAAGACACCAAAATTATCATAGCTGGCAGCTCCAACCGAATTTTTCTACCAAACGTGGCTTAAAGTAAGATCCAGCTACTGTGGGAATTTCGTCAAAATCGAACGATTCAATCAGAATTTACAGGGCTAAAAGCAGTTATCTATTTTAGTGGTTTTTCAAGATGGCACCACTGGCACAGAATCGCCCGTATTTCAAAATCACTTCTATCAGACCTGGTCCTATTTAGGACCAATACATTCTGCAAATTTCAAATAATTCTGCTCATCGGATCGTGAGTTTCCGTGAACAGAAGTTTTTGATGCTAAAAATATAGGTAAATTGGGCAAGGGTTACCAGGCGTGCCCGTTATACCATATCTTTTTTTTTTTTGGTATTGTAAACAAAGCACAAGATTTACATATGAGTGGCTTTTTTCTGAAGAAACGGCATTTTTTCAAGAGAGGCGATGATTTGGAGGTTTTCACTTTGAGTGCCTGCCCTAGCTACAGGGTTGCCAGCACGCTCATTAGCTACACAAATCTACAACTAAATAATATTAATAGGTCCTGAAAATTTCGTGATGATTGAATAGCTTTGTCAATAGTTATCGCAATTTAAAAATTTTCAAATTTTCCCGTTCTCTTTTTAGGCACCCAGCGCACACATAGGGTTAAAAAATTCCAAAGCATTATCCGATTCACATGTAAAACACGTTCGAAATCTATTTCGTCAACTTTATTTTTGCGAAAATTATTTGTGTACGAAATAATAGGTATATTAAAAATATCACTTAAATGGCCGCCGGCGCCAAAAGGTTAACAATAACTGACATTTTGTGAGACCTGGACCTATTCTGCATATACACCAATGTATCCTGAAAGTTTCAGCTCAATCGGATGGCGCGTTCCCGAGATTATCTCACTGAAATTTTTTGATGATATATATATATATATATATATATATATATGGAAATATGAATTTTTGGCCGAATCGATTTTAATACTAATGTTCTTCGAACATTAGTAAAAATATCAGTAAAAAAGATCCAGTAACTTTTTCTTGTAACTATAACAATTTTTGCGATATATTGATCTAAACATTTGTTACTAACAGCATCCTCTTTCTCAATGGCATGTTGATATTATCCGATTTTGTTTACGACTTGGAATGTTTGTGAGTTGTTTTTTCTATTTTTAAGAGGCGCATAAGAAAACATGTAAACAAACTTATCTACCAGACTCCAGGGTAAGTGAAAATGTGTGCTCCGAAAAGTTCCCATCACCTCCTGCCCAACTTTGCCATAAAGCTTGAAGGGACATATGCTCGCTACTCTCTTCTCGGAAATAAACTGTATTGGTGCATTATGTATGAGATATTCCACGAAGGAGCAGGAAAGACAACAACATTGCAGGTGAAAATAGGTTTTGCGGCATATCATGGCTCTAGGAGCATGAAAAAGCAAGATAATATCATGGCATAATTCTGTAAACGCTCATTCTGGACATTATAGAAGCTCAATCCGCTCCAGACTATCCTCAAATAATCAGTTTTTTACCAATCTTGTGATGACCGCATAGCGCCAAAGAGACATGACACGTCTCAAAACCAATTTGCATCTCAAAAAACTAAGAAACCGGTTATTTCGGGGTGGCTCGTTTGCGAGGGAGGGTAAGGTGTGAGTAGGGTGTGGGTGTAGGGCTGGTCCTGCGATGTCAAGAATAGGCAATTAACAGGATAAAAAGTGATCTTATCTTGATTAACAGCGAGCAAAGAGTAGGCAACGAGCTCATTCCTGAAAATTTCGGAAAGTAGCTTAGGGAACTTTTCGGAGCACACTTTTTCACCTACCCTGGAGTCTATTAGATAAGTTTCTTAACATGTTTGTTTATGGGCCTCTTAAACATAGAAAAAAAACTCACAAACATGCTAAGTCTTAATCAAAATCGGATGATATCAACATGCCGTTGAGAAAGAGGATGCTGTAAGTAGCAAATTTTTAGATCAATATATCTCGAAAACGGTTATGATTACAAGAAAAAATTACGAAATTTTTTTGATGAAAATTTCCTAAGCTACAAATTCGTTATACATTGTTTTTCTGAAGACGTGGCCGCTACTGAGATATTTAGGAAAGGGGGCATTTCACGTGAAGCGGACAACGAAAAAAAGTCGAGGTTCCGGATTTCGCTCATATTATGCATAATGGTACTCCTAGAGGATATGAACGTGGATGCACAATTTTTTCCTTCTATGAGGTTCAGTTGCCGAGTTATGGGCTTCTGAAGAATTGAAGAAGCTGATGAAGGGTTTTTTTGGAAGCCGATTTTGAGATTGAAAAAAATATATTAAAAACATTAAACATATTGATTGGTATAGAAAATCAACTGTTCTTTTTAATTTTAAAATTAGATTTGGAATAAAAAAAAAATTTCCTGTTTAAAACCGGAAGTAACCATTTCAACTCGTTTTTTGAGTAACTTGGACCAGGTTAATTTTTTTTATTTTTGTAGTAAAACAAAGCTTAAACTATACTTGTTTTATCATAAAAATTTTACAATGGGATGGCGAGTAGTTTGGGAGGTAGGTGAATTTTAGTACATACAAGACGTATGAAGCGTGGCATCCGGAGCTTAATTAGGATAGCTAGTGAGTGTGAAAACAAAACATGTTCAGTAAAATTATTGCTATATCGTTAAAATATTATATATAGAATTAATATAGTTAAAATATAGCTATATAGTTTCAATATTAAAAGTTGGAAATGCTAATTTATTTAATAAAAAAGAAAATTGTTTATGGAAAAATGAATTTATTTCACAGTTTTTACAATTACATATATAATTCACCTACATATAGAGGCTAAAATATAAAAGAATTGCTTATGCTTATTTACGAAGTGAAAACAAAAAAATGATTTACGGAAAAAAAAATTTTACTTGAACTTATATGACGGACCAGTCTAATTTTTTTTTATATTTTTGTAAAAAGACAAAGCTAAAACTATACTTATTTGATGTTAAAAATTTTTGAGTGGAAAGTATATGTAGTTTGCCGTGATACTATATCCTGTATATAAATAGTTTTTATAACATACTTAAAATACATACTTAAATTGTGTTCATACTTAACTGACTACCCTACAGAAATGCGATTAGTGGCGCCATTTTTTAGTTGAAAAAGGTATTATTTTTTCATAAAAAGCCATATAATAGAAGGAGGTCAAAGCTATGTAATAGAAAGGGCTGGAAGTGTGATGAAAGAGCCATTTCGAATTTTCCGTTATTGTTTTAGTTCTTTTTCAGCGCTTGAAGTGACTACGTAAATAAGTTGAATTGTGTGTATTATGTCTCCTTGCGGCTACCGATGTTTCAATCCTTTTGACTTGAGATTTCATCGGAAGGTTAAGGACCTAAGAAAAATTAAAAAAAAAATAGAGAAGTGGAGATATTCTTCTGATAAGTACGTGTGTGGAAGCTGCAGGAAAAAACTGACCGTGGAAATACCTGCAAATTTTCAGCGATCTTGCAGAGCAACAGGTTCTTTATTTTAAAAATCTAAAAGAAAATATAAACGAATGGGGAAATTTTAATACAATGCAATTTTGCTGAGAATTATAGTTTTGTTGTACAAGATGCAGCTCAAGCTTTTCATTGGAATAATGACCAGGCAACACTTTTGACATCAGTCTATTATTATAAAGTTGGAAGTAAAATCGAACATGGTAGTAATGTTATGATTTCAGATGATATGAAACATGATACAGCAGCCTTCTATGCTTTCCAGAAAACCCTTCACAAACATCTGTCTGAAGAAATAGCTGTGTCAAAAATTATATACATAACAGATGGGGCCCTACAACATTTTAATAATAGATTTAATTTTGTGAATCTATTTTATTATAAAGCTGATTTCAAGACAGAAGCTGAACTTCATTTTCACGTGACTTCGCATGGAAAAGGCCCATGTGATGGTCTCGGTGGTAATTTGGAACGACTGGCAACACGTGCGAGTTGACAATTACCTCCTAGTAAAGCTATTACTACACCTTTACGTTTTTTTCATTGGGCAAAGTCGGCTTTATCCCTAACAGCCACTTACTATTGCTCATCAGAGGAACTTCAACGCCAGAGAATATTTTTAAAACCACGGTTTGATTCCTCTATTACTATTCCCGGGACTAAGAAATCTCACTGTTTTATTCCAGTTACTGAAGGCCTTCTTATAAAAAGAACAAGTTTAAGTAATGAGTGTCAAATTGTAAAAATGGTGAAATAAATTCATTTTTCCATAAATAATTTTTTTTTCATTTAGTAAATAAGCATTAGCAATCGTTTTATATTTTAACCTTTATATGTAAGTTAATTATATATGTAATTGTAAAAACTGTGAAATAAATTCATTTTTCCATAAATAAGTTTCTTTTTTTATTAAATAAATTAGCATTAGCAACTTTTAATATTGAAACTATATAGCTATATTTTAACTATATTAATTCTATATATAATATTTTAACGATATAGCAATAATTTTACTGAACATGTTTTGTTTTCACACTCACTAGCTATCCTAATCAAGCTCCGGGTGCCACGCTTCATACGACTTGTATGTACTAAAATTCACTTACCTCCCAAACTACTCACCATCCCATTCTAAAATTTTTATGATAAAACAAGTATAGTTTAAGCTTTGTTTTACTATAAAAATAAAAAAAATTAACCTGGTCCAAGTTACTCAAATAACGAGTTGAAATGGTTACTTCCGGTTTTAAACAGGAAACATTTTTTTTATTCCAAATCTAATTTTAAAATTAAAAAGAACAGTTGATTTTCTATACCAATCAATATGTTTAATGTTTTTAATATATTTTTTTCAATCTCAAAATCGGCTTCCAAAAAAACCCTCCATCAGCTTCTTCAATTCTTCAGAAGCCCATAACTCGGCAACTGAACCTCATAGAAGGAAAAAATTGTGCATCCACGTTCATATCCTCTAGGAGTACCATTATGCATAATATGAGCGAAATCCGGAACCTCGACTTTTTTTCGTTGTCCGCTTCACGTGAAATGCCCCAAAGGTCAGTTTTGGTGACCTTTGACCCCGTATAAAAAGTAACGCAGCACTCTGATCGATGGAGACTTTTGATATTTTGTCCAACATGCCAATGCCAAGGTTCACACCAAAATTCAACTTTCCCCTAATTTTTCCGAAGCACCATGTTAAATTTCCCCGGACTAGTTAGTGCTATGGCACGCTGATGTTGCCACTCTCAAACAATGCACAGAGAGAAAATCGATTTTTTTTTTCGTTTAGTGACTAGTGTGTAGTGACTCAGGAGTGTCCATAAAAAATTGCAGGTCGATCCGAGCAAAATTAACGAAGCTATCGGGTTAACAATACAAATAACTCAAATTCATATTTTCGCGCAAATCGCGTGTTATAGCGATCCTTTCGGAACGCTAATTTATTAGCCGCGCGCAGCTCTCATATACGTAATAGTAGTCTTCCCACTCTATCCACACCTGTCTGTGCTATATTTGTGTAAAAACACTTATATATGTGACTTGTAGTAGTATACATTCATTTCATCGAGCAGTTACGGTACACGTTTTTCGTAATTTTTCACGCTCTTTTGTTGCACAGTTAAAATTTTCAAACGCGTTTTTTGAGGAATTTTATTTTTCAAGTCGGTGAGACATGTGACTCGAAAACTACTCGACCGATCTTTCTGAAATTTTGCACACTATTTTTGTAGGCAATTTACTAGGTAACGATGTCGAGATATGTTTTTTTCTTGCTTTTTTTTTATTTTTATGGAATTTTTTACAACTGAAAACAGATATTTCTAAAAAAAAAAAATTCCGTTTTTTTCGTTTTGCTTGACTTCAAACTTATACCAAAAATTAAATAATCCAGATATTTGAAACAACTTGACAGCGTTACCTCAAAAAACTCATAAACTAACGAAATATTTTTGGTTTTTTTGTTTACAATGATCCAGTCATTAGTTATGTGTCTCACCGCAAATCAACTCTTTGTCCTGAACGAAAATATCAAATTCATGTCACGAGCTTAATTTTCGATATTTTTCAACAAAATTTTTTTTGCATACTCTTCAAAGGTTGTTCTTTATTGTAGGTATTATCTCAATCAAGTTACTATTAACAGTTTTCTACAAAAAAAAATTGAAAATGGGTATAAAATGTGCTGCTCTGAACATACCCCCCCCCCCCCTTAAACTTCTTTAGGTAAAACGACATCATCATTGTTGCAGTTTAACTCTTTAAATAGATTCTCGAATTTGCTATGCTTCAGCTCTTGTGGTCGAAAATAGCTTACTACTTTCATGACAGTTTTTACTCAGGGGACTTTAAACGTGTTGCCAGTTTTTTGTGTATCAAACAATCAAATGATAGGAGATTTTTAACAGAGAAATAAATCTATTTTCTGATCCGGTGATTGACGGGCAGCCGTCGGTACACACCATAACTCGCTTTTTACGTCAATCGTAATTCTCTTTTAAAAAAACTTGCCAGTAAAGTTGAGAAATCTTTGTTTGATTTCTCACAAGAATAGTTCATTCATTATAACAATAATACAATATTCAACAATAGAACAATATTCAACAATAGAACAATATTCAACAATAGAACACTATTCAACAAAAATTCGAATACTGCACCGTTAATGAAATATCTATGCTAAAATCGATAGATCAACTAATATATTGGAAGCTCTTCATTTCTGGAAATTCTAACCTGATCAACTTGTATAAAAGACCTTCGTGCCATACACAATCGAAGGTCTTCTCGATATCCAATGCACAAACAACCGTCGGAGTGAGTCGCTCATTCAGGTGTGACACAATCTGATCGTGCAAGTACCAGATAGCGTGCTGGGTCCCATGCTTACGACTTAAGCCAAATTGGTAGCCTGGTATAATATTGGCGAGCTTGAAGTAGGTGGGAAATCTTCTCAAAAAGCTTTCCCAAATTAGGAGCAGAGAGATCGAGCGGAAATAACTGGATTCATTATTTTTACCTTTTTTGTGGATGGGAACAATCTTAGCAACTTTCCATGGGTCAGGAATGTAGCCGTTGTTAAAGACATTATTGAAAATAATGAAAAGTAATCCTAGCATAGAGATTGGAAGATGTTATCCAATAAAGCTAGACACCCCATCATTCCCAGATGACTTTTTGATTTTTTGACTCCAAGAGTCCGAATTGTGTTTATGAAAACACATTCAGAAAATATTTTTATTTAATAGCCGTGGAAGCATTATACCAGCAAAAACTTTTAAACACAATTACTATAAACAAAATTAGAGACTAAAAAATCATTAGCAACTTAGGTACTCTTACCGTGACTTGTTCACCAAACTACTAAAGTAGGATCCCATAAAGTTTGATAATGCACTTTCTACAGGTGTGCATTTGTCATAATAAAACATTTTATTTCGCCCCTCCAGGACAATTGCATCTACTTGACAGCTATGCATTTACATTAATTCCAACAACGATGTCGCCGAGAACAGCAATTACCATTCCAGTAAAAACAACTTGCATGCAGACTTAGTTATTTCGAAAGTCCTCATAAACTGTCTCGTTTGTTTTGGCAAATGTACTTGAGGAAAGTGATGTGAAGGAGGAATCAAGACGGGATAGTTGAGGTATCTCAAAAGTCATAAAGAGAGTGTAATTGGCCAAGAAAACTTTCTACTATAAATCGTCAGTTGCGAGAGATGTCGGTAAGCTGGGTAATTTAGGTTCTTGTTTTGTGTGTAACACTGTTCCAATGAATTGCTTTTTGGTGAAATGTGAGTTGCAATAAATTTTTAAGTAAGTGTGAAATTTAGCTAATAATAGTAGTTTTTTTTTATAGCCACATAAATTATCTATGGTATGTTTTATTTAATTGGGATTGGGAACAAATTTTCGGTAAATTTTCGTAACTGTGTTATTATAATACTTTAGTTTTTAAAAAATCTTTTATACCTTTTTTATTGTTAATGCAAGTAAATAATACTATGTAACGTACCAGTAGCTAATTTCCTCAAGCTTTAGTTCTGTGAAAAACAAATCGAATTTTTATTTCTACCTGATAAAAAACTAGACTTGATCATTTTCATAGCTTTTTGAAATATGAAAACATTTCCCAGACATTTTCTGTCACATGGCTATTTTTATTTCACAAACTACCTCTAACTTTCATATTATTCCAGCCCGATAGCATGGACCTTCTACCGTAACACCAGCTCATTAGCATTTGCATGCATATATGCATCAAATCTAAAACCAACTGCATCCTTGCAGTAATTAGCCTCTGCTAGTGATTTATTGTACATAATTTTAGCGCCGTCAGCAGTTATCTTAGTTCCACTGCACTGTACCACTTACAGCAAGCCACTCGGAACCGCATCTCGAACACGATGTGGCCTCGAGGTGGGTGAATGGTTGGTACCAACTACCAACAACGACTACTCCACAGCCCGGAGTGATTAAAACACAAAGAGAACAAATTACTTTACCACGGTGACTTTATGATAGCGGTGCACATGTACACCTGATAAGGAAACTGTGACCGTACGGGTTGTTTCCTACTTATTTTCCTCATTCTCCGCTGTCAATCTTCTCCTTCAAATGCCACAGCGCATATGTGTCTCATCTCTTTTTGCCGCCCGCACGCTAGTTTCTTCCCCCTATATTTTCAAACTGCTCGAATTGGATATTAAGGATTCACCTAGGACCGTATGGGGCTGTGTGTGCAGAATTTGAAATTACAAGAAATTGATTTAACGAGATTACGCGAAAAAGAGTGGGAGCGAAAGCAAAGGCACGTGAGCTAAGCCCGAGGACCTATATCCTCGCTTACTATCTGTCTTTATCCAAGGATCTAGGGATGGATGAAGGCAGGCCAGGTAGGTATCTGAAAGTATGACAGTGGCGTATCTGACACACATGCAGGAAAATATATTTTAGATAAGAATCGTGTCTATGGGTATGGTCGAGATTGCGAACGTAGATCGGGGTAAAGTGCGAGTTTAAATGAGGACGAGAAACTATTATGCCGGAAATTTAACCTAATGAAATTTTATGAAAAGGTAATTGGACGGTAGTGAAAGAGCTGATAAGAGAAAAGCGATAGCTTTCGAGTGGAAAAACTGTCGTTTTTTCTTCTTCATTTCGTTCAGTCTTTGGGAGGCAGTTGCTGTTTTGTAGCTGCTGGCGAGATTGTTGTCTGTAATTTGAATGGTTTCATTTTGACATTTTCACAGGCTTTCCGAGGTATGGGGAAATTAAAGAAGAGTGACATACATCAAGTTTTATTGTAATGGCTGTTTTTATCGCAGCTAGATACTGAAAATAGTTTAAGGAAATTATCTTTGTTTTTCATCTACAAGCCTAGTAGGATAATGTTAAGCTTTATTTGGGGGTGAAGTGTTTGTTCGAAGTTTTCAGGGAAGGTTACGTGCTTTGATTATTTGGCATAATGAGTTTTTATGTTAACGATTATTATTTCAGTATACAGATACAGTCTGTCAAGAATGAGTTTACACATAGGGAAAAAATTCAATTTTTCATCTTTCTAATTATAAAATACTACTTTTTGTTTATGTAAATAATTTTTTTTTTCTTAATTATCGTTATTTGCATTATTTCCAACCGATATATACAAAAAAGTACAACTTCAATGCAAAAAAAGAACGAAAAGAACAACGAAAACAATTATTACAATTCTTGAAGTGTCAAGAAACTCTTTACACAAAAGTTTTTTTTTTGCATTACTGCAACGATACGGTAAATTTACCGTAATTTTTGGTCTGTATTGTAAAGCTCTATAAATTTGATCATTAGTGTGTGATTAATTTTTGGCTAATACGCATAAATAAGTGAGATAGTGTGTTTTAAAATGCCAGGCAAAAGATTATCCTTTGAGTTAGTTCAGATGATATACTATAATCACCAATTAGGTAAAAGTGCACAGGAACTGTCGGAAATGTTTTGTGTAGCACGAATGGCAGTCTATAACGTTATAAATCGTGCTGAAAATGAGAATAGATTGGAGCCAAAGTGTGGAGGTGGCTCAAAACCAAAAATATCTAAACGTGTAGAGCGCCTTATGATAAGGAAGCTTGATAAAAACCCCTGGATTTCGACCAGAACACTTGCTAGGGAACTCAAGGAAGAGTGTGATGCTGCTGTTTCCCATGAAACAGTACGACAGGCCATCCTACGAAATAAGTTCTCATCAAGAGCTGCACGAAAGAAACCACTGTTTTCTGCACTAAACATCGAAAAGCGTTTTTCTTTCGCTATGATGCACCTTTTTCAACCCGTTGACTTCTGGGACGACGTCATATTCTGCGATGAGACGAAAATGATGTTGTACTATAATGATGGACCGGCTAGAGTGTGGCGCAAGCCTTTAACATCGTTGGAAAATCGAAATATCATTCCGGCTGTAAAATTTGGTAAGTTGTCCGTTATGATTTGGGGTGCTTCTCAAGCAGAGGAGTAGGAGACTTGGCATTCATCGAGTCAACCATGGACGCCCAACCATATTTGCATATCTTTAAAACATATTTGGCAAGCAGTGCGCAGAAATTCGGGTTTATGCATAACAGCAAACCAAATTTTAAGCTTTACCAGGACAACGATCCCAAACATAAGGCGAACATGGTGCGAATGTGGCCCTTATACAACTGCGGAAAAGTGATGGATACGCCAGCCAAGAGTCCGGACGAGAATTTATGGGCTTACTTAAAACAACAAGTCGCTAAAAGGCAACCCAAAAACCGAACTGCCTTAAAAATTGCGATTCTCGAAGAATGGCAAAAAATACCAACCACGTATGACCTGCAAAAGTTGGTTCATTCAATGAAAAATCGGTTGCGATGTGTGGTTAATGTTGCCAAATGTTAAATATACCAAATAATATTAAATATCCTGTAAATATGTAAATATTAAATACAATAATAATTTGTGTAAAGAGTTTCTTGACACTTCAAGAATTGCAATAATTGTTTTCGTTGGTCTTTTCGTTCTTGTTTTGCATTAAAGTTGTACTTTTTTTTGTATATATCGGTTGGAAATAATGTAAATAACTATAATTAAGAAAAAAACATTCATTTACACAAATAAAAAGTAGTATTTTATAATTAGAAAGATGAAAAATTGAATTTTTTTCCTATGTGTAAACTCATTCTTGACAGACTGTACTTAAAGTGACAGATTGGGTTTACAAATAAACATGCTGTTTTAATTGTTTCAAAGAAAACAGGCGAACTGTACACATTGACTAAAAATTTGTTACTGTATCAAGAACAATTTTCTAATTTCGATTTAAAATTCAAAAAACTTCCGAAAGTGACAACGCATTTTGAAGAAGAAATGAAAAGTTTCCCTATATCTAACATTTTAGTAAATCACAACGGCGGAGTTGCGCCAGACTGGGGAAAACAAAGGTTCGTACGGATAGCTGGATTATCAAAAAGGTCTGTGAACGTTGACTGTTTCCAGACATCAAGACTTGCTTTTTGCGGCTATAGATAGGTGTTTGTACGAAATCATCCTTAAGTCAAGGATACCAGCAAAAAACCTGGATTGACAGCTAAAATACAATAAGCTGCCTAGCTTGTTTGCTAGCAAGCAAAAAGCTTTACGTTCCGTCGTGTCAAAAAGTCTTCCCACAACTTCTCGGTTTTTCACACATTTCGGGTATTTTTTTTTTTGGTTTAGTGAAAGTTTTGACCAGCCCCTTACCTATTCACGTGCAGTTGTGCTTGTTAGTGCAAGTGTGCGGAAGCTTTCATAATTCCTAAGACATATTTCTATAATTTTCATTTGTGAACGGTTCCTGTTGCTGTTTACTATGTACCAATTTGATGCGCTCTTCAAGTTATTGGTAGTGTGAATCTGTGCTCATATGACCGTTCGGCTCATGTGTCATTTAGACAAGACAGTTTCCTGAAAATATCCGCGCCTCAATCCTCACCTTGTGATCTTTGGTGCTTTCTACTGCGTGACCAATAATTTGAAGTGGTGTGAAACTGTGTTTACAAAAACTATAGTTGGGACACTTTCCCACTTACCTATGCTTCTAAAACTTTAGAGCTTCAAAGCTTATAGTGATCTCTCGGTCCATACTTCATTGTATTTTCATACCGGCTCGCTTGTGTTGTACTTTTAAACCGTGGTGTGGAGTCTGGTCACTCACCTAACTTTAATCGGAGTGCTGCCATTATTGTGCATCCTGTTTACGAAGTGCTACCACATTTACATTTTATTGCTGGTTTTCCATTTTTATTTGTATTCTTTTATTACATTCTATTTTTTTCCTGTAATACTATCACTGATCATGTCTCTTTGCTCCGCTAACTTCTGTTGTGACACCACTTATGACTTGTTTCGGATTTTGCAGCTTATCTTTTCACGCGAAGTGTGCAGGTCTCACTGCACCCATGGGGAACCGCATCAATCGCGCGGATTCGGGTATCCATTATTACTGTGAAAAATGCCGGAAGCATTTCATTCTTACTTACGTTGATAGACTTTGTGTCAACCTACGGAATTTTACTGCGCTTGAGGTCTCTTTCAACGTATTAAATAAGCAGCTAGAAGATTCCCGAAAGGAGACCAAAAAGCTACTAAAATTTGCATTGACTGAGTGTCCTTCTATTTCTACGTCGCAAGATTCGTTGGCCGTCTATGATGCGATTTTACCCCCTCTTCACTTGTTTGTCCTGCGCCTACTCTACCAGCTGGAATCTGCACTCGAAGTCAGAAGCAACTTAGTTCAACTCAGGCGCAGCTGCAGCAGCCTATCAATCAATCTCAGCATGTACATACTTCTGCGGAGCTGTTGCCCCATGTGGATCTTTAACAAGTTACTTCGCCGAGTATACGAGCTCAGCCTGAACCTTTTTCCAAGCCTCAAGCTCAACGTTAGCGACAAACGCCGCATCGTGTCGTTAATCTCCAAGCGCCCAACATTCAGGTGTGTTCCGATGATAAGTCTGGCTCTATCACTGTTTCTGATAGTCAGGTTGCTACACTGTGCGATGCTCCGCCAATACCTGTAGCCTTGCTTCCTCTTCAAATCTTCGTAAGTCGGGTAACTTATGGAGTTTCTGCAGAAGATATTATGAATTTCTTCACGTCTAAGCTTGGCTTTTCGCCTAGCATTTTATCCTGTGTTAAACTCACGCCTGACAACTGACCAGACAGAGCTATTGCCTCCTTCAAATTTGTCGTATCTGCTGGCTTGGGCATCGTACTTGCGCCGGAGTTTTGGCCAGCTAGAATCCTTGTTAAGGAGTTTCAACACCGCCAACGAAAAAAATTTCAGAACAACGCCAAACAAGTTTTACGTGCCTAACTAGTAGGTTGACTTCACTTTGTATTTTTTACCAGAATATTCGCGGTTTGAGGACCAAACTTAAAGAAAATTCGCTTGCGTCTACTTTAAATTCTCATCACATCATCTGTTTCACAGACACATGGCTTAATGACAATATTCTGAACAGAGAATTATTTCCATGTCATACCATTTTCCGGAGAGATCGTGATCAGGTTGCATCTTGCAAAGCCGGTGGCGGAGGCGTTTTAATTGCTATCCATAACACTCTTTGTGGAATACTCTGTGCTGAATTTGTTCCTTCTACTCCTAATGAGTGTATTGTTGTACGTGTTATCCTTTCCTCATCTTCCGATCTACTGGTCTATTGTGTTTATATCCCTTGTAATTTGTCACTCACTGCATATGGACGTTTTTACGCTGAGCTTTGAAATTGCATCCTCTCTCAATTTAGGCGACTTCAACATGCCCACTGTGGAGTGGGATACCAATAACCTCATTTTAATATCCTACAACCACCTCTCTGTTGCGACTTCTTCCTTTCTTTCACTTTGTTCTTGTTCCCAAATTAACCACCTGCGTAACACTAATAACAAAATCCTCGATTTGGTTCTTACTAGCGTTTCCTTAGATTCCCTTTCTCTCTCTCCTGCTCCTATTGCATATGTACAACCTGATCCTTATCACCCTCTTCTCCTAATTGATGTTGACTTCAACTTCCAGGTAAGGAATAAATGTACTTCTTCTCAGCTTTACAATTTCTTTAAAGCTGAATTTCAAAAAATGTCCTCCGAAATCAATCTTATCGATTGGCTTTCATTTTTCAAAGGATTGGATGTTGATTGTGCATTGTCCAAGTTCTACTCTTTCTTTTCTAACCTTATCTTTCGTTTAACTCCCATTAAACGTCCTCTCAAACCTAATGATGCCCCTTGGCTCACATTGAAAGTCTCTGATGCTCTGAAAGCTAAGGAAAAAGCTCGTGAAAAGCTGAAGTAGACGGGTCCACTCACTGACCTTCAGGAATTCCGTAGTTTGCGTTCTGAGGCTAAAACAGGGCTCAAGCCGGCAATGCATGATTACTTTTCGAACATCGAGGCTTCAATCTGTTCCAATCAATCTAAATCCTCTTGGTCCTACATCCTTTCCCTCAAATCCAATTCTTCAGTTCCTGATTCTATGTCTCTTGATGATGCTACTGCTTCCACTCCTCAGGCTATTTGCGCCTTGTTTGCTGCCTTTTTTACCTCCTCTTTTAAAAAAAAACCCCACTGAATACCTCGGTAGCTCCCACTGTCTCCCGTACCTCTCCTGAATTATCTATGTTTAGTACCAATCATTTGGAAGTTGAAATCCTTTTGCATACCTTAAATTCTAATGCCAGTTCCGGTCCTGATGGTATTCCTAATATCCTGGTTAAATCTCTCTTATCATTTAGCCAGCAGATTTCTCTCATCCTTTAGCCAGCACCAGAATTTTAGCTCAGCATATTTCATATTTTATGGAAAGATATGACTAAAATTTTTACCTATCCTTTACGGATAGTTCCACTCGTTTATTATTCGAAAACCAAAGACAACCAAAGACATAACCAAAATAACAAGCAAAATAAAGACCTTCCGCAGCCGTAATTTTTTTTCTCTCGTGATGTAGCCCAATATCTCTAATACGCTTACGCAAGAAATTTCCTTCTTTTTAATTCACATAGAATATTAACAATGTTAAGAAAAACGAGTGTATGCCTTGAACCTCATAATAAATACGTACATTTTTGCACCCAGTGTAGTTTCTTTCACTCGAATACCACATTGACTGTCAACCACCGAACACGAATTGAAACTAAAAACATCAATGAATTTGACGCATGAATCTAGCAAAACCGGACCAAAATCCATCTATAATGATAAAATACTATAAATTTGATTAAACCGTGAAAAATTTCAAATCGCTTCATAAAACATTTGCAGCCACAAATTAGACCAAATATAGTCGTAAAAAAACCATAATGTTTCGTTGCTCCATAAACTCAAATGTTTCGACCAGAGCGTAATAAAACAAACTAGGAAGCCACTTAAATTCATTTTATCATGTTTGAATCAAAGATAAAATACATATCACAGCAAGACAATGGAGTTAAATGAATTTGAAATAATGCCAGGAAAAATCTTTATGATATTTTATCTCATAGAATCTTATTTTTTATCTCATCGCCCAAGACATGTATGATCAGCGCAAGCATATTTCTTGTGTGAACACTCTATGAAATTATGACGATTTGAATGAATTCTTTATTGCAGGACCAGGATTCGTTGAATTATCTTCTTCACGCTATACACATTTGTATTTTTCTGCTCCATTCATTTGTGCTCCTCAACTGAAATTTATTCACAGGTTTCCTGCTACGAAAATTGTCGGGAAAAAAAAGAATGGAACGGTAAAGAAATAAAAAATTTCCGATGTCAAAGCACACTCCACCAGCTAAAAGTAAAGATTTTAGTCCCTGAGCTGAACTTTAAACCAGCTTTGCACCAAAAATGCAGAAACAAAATGTTATTTCTAGACTTAATAGTTTTTTTTAGCTTAAATCAGAAGCGCCATTAGTTTTTAAATTATCCAAAGGTTGAATTTAGTGTTTGAATTTTCATCAGCAATGCTTTTACCTTTGATATATTGTAATGTTTGTGACCATTTGTGTGGCAAAATATTATGTTAAACATTTTTTGTAAGATTTTCTGTTCATTCTATCAAGGATTTATGTCTTTATTACTGTTTGTGGTTTCATTAATTAAGAAAACATTTTGCAAATAGAACTCAAATTCATGCTACGCTTCTCCATTTTCTTTTTTAGTCTCACTTCTGCTTATAAATTTTTAAACAAAACATTCACAAAACTTAATAGACCGGTTACCTTATATATCAGACCTTGGGATAAATCCGGTATTGCTGATTTTTCGCCGATTTGTTTATGATGTTGCTTCAATGAATAACCAGAGTTTGCGACCTTGAGCGCTGAACGCAACCTTGTCAAAGTCGAAAAAAAAGCGAGAAACTTTCGACTTTTTTTTAGTTTTTGTCACTTTGTACAATGAAAGACCTGTTTAATGATCAAATTTATGGCGTAAATTTTTAAATTTTACTTAATTTGCTACAATTTGAGACCAGAACCATCTCTACAGACCTGATAGTTTCCGAAATACAGCCCCTTTTTTTAATTTTGAAATATTTTGCATTATTTTTTTGCATAAGTGCATTTTCACCTTTTTAAACTATTTTATTTGTTAAATGTCCTCTCCCTTTCATCACATTCCAATAAATCCCAAAGAGATTTGAGAGCCCCACATATGTTCTCCTTTAAATTTTTTATTTCTTATTTCAGCCTCCTGTTCCTTATATTATCGAAGCCGTGTCTGAACGTTATCGGGATATAAAAAAAAAATGTGCATTATATGAATGATTATTTATTACGAAAATGAAAAATAATAAAACATAGATAATTATATAAAAGATTTAACAGAATAAAAGATCTTGTGACTGTTGTGCACAAAAAAACAACTTCTATCATGTCGTCATCGGGAAGATCGCTGCTTTCTGGGAAATGGAAATCTGTTTCAGCTGGCCCCGCTGCAGTTCCTGGAAACTGATGAGCATTTCAGCCCGGCCTTCCTGCAGCTGCACACGTTCCCACAAGATTTGTGCCTGCCACATGAAATCATCCGTAGGAGGTGTCGCGGGGCTGCGTCTCTAGACATCACTTTAGGGATGAGGCCTCGTGAAGTAGATATCCAGCGGGTTCAGTTTGACTCCCAACCAGTGTTGTGATATTGTGCGAATTGTCCCTTTTTTTGGGAATTTTCACCCTCTAAAACTTGAAAAAGGGAAAAGGGAAAAAATGCTGCTCGTAGAACAAAATCGCGGGAAAAATGGTTTAAATGAAATGAAACACATTCGTAAAATTTCCACCAATTATATTTGAGAAAGAATTTAAACAATCTAGGCAAAATAGACATTTCTTCATGCATTCATACATTTTAGTTAAAACCTGGGATGAAATGAGCTAGAATCGCTTCTCAAGACATCCGATTAGAGATTTTCAACAAAAAGTCTAAGTCAAAACGGCCAAAAGCAAAATCTTGTTACGAAATAATGCAGAATAATCGTGTGAAGGCATTTTTTAGCTTTGAAGAACATAGTTTGAGCTATTTCAATACATTTAATGCACCGTTTCAGTCAAAGCAACTACTGATTCACAAATTGTAATTTAAAGAAGAATTTGCTTAAATTTTGTGAAACCTTGTTTCATACTGGAAAATATCGAATTGAATGAAGAGCATTTAGTTCCAGATATGGATAATTATTTGGGATCAAAATGTGAAGAATACGTTGCGTCTTTTGAAGAAGTTGTAAAATTAGACACAAAAAAAATAGGAAAAGAGTTTTACGTTACGACATTTAAAGAGCTTAAAGAGATATTACTATTTAATGATGTTATCTTTGAAGAAATTGAGTTTTTAAGCCCCCAAATAGCTCTTGGTAGTTCAAAACGAACGAATTCGCTGCAGTTCAAACATTTGGAAAAAAAAATGGCTTTGAAGAATCTATTGTAAATATCGAATGGAGAGATCTAGCAGTAACTTTTTCAAGTGATGAAAAGCAGAAATTGTTGCAGCTAACAGTAGAGGAGTTTGCAAAAAAAAATAGAAAAGCAAAAAGTTTTGAGAATGCATGCAAGTTTCCTCATTTAACCAAGATTTCAAAGTATGCTCTAGATTTGCCACATTCAAATGCTGAGTCGGAAACAATATTCTCCATTGAAACCAACGTCAAAACTTTAAAGTGAAACAGAATAAGCGAAGATTCATTGAACGCAGTTTGTTGCATTCGCTCAAATTTCCAGTTTAGGCCTGTTACCTGCATTGATTTCGAACCTTCTGGCAAACATTTCACTTTGCAGAGTACACGAAATCTATTTGATTAGTTTAAAAATGAACGCATTTTATATTGCGTTATAATGAAATGATTTTTTCACAAAATGAATGTACGTTTTTTTCGCTCTAATAAATCAAATATACATGGGTATAAAATATTTGAAACTGCTGTTTTTTTTTTCTTATAAGTATTGGCATTTAAGCGATATTGATAAATAAATATAAAACAGTGGTGAATAGCTCACATATTATCCGTGAGAAAAACCGTGGGAATTCGCGACCTGCTCTGTGGGAAAAACGAGCATTTGCGAGGGAATTTCAGCCACGGAAGCCTCACAACACTGCTCCCAAAATCGTCTGTACCTGTAAAAGGGTAATAGTCATACGGAAAATGACAAAACAAACGTTTTCTATCGATGAACTGAATTCAACAACAATTTGTACCTGATAGTAGGTCCGTAAGTAGTGAATTCGAGCAGAATCTTGTGAAGGCGGTAACATGACCAGATTAAAGCCGGTTTTTGGCGCTACCTTCACGAATAGTTGGTACCGCAGCTCATCAAGGTTGTAGTTGTTGGAGTTGCCTCCGTACGGAACAAGTGCTATTCGTTCTCTTACTGCTACTATCTCATCAGGTGTAGAGGTGGCATTGAGAAAAATTTAGGTTTTCTCTTGAAGGTCCTGATTTTTTTCGACAATTGGCATCATTTGATTTTTTCCCTGACCAAAGATACAGGATGTTGAGTAACAGCCACTGAAACTATGCATGAAAACTAAAATCTCTAATTTCAATGAGGACTTTTAGAAGGTTATGCTGGAATACACGACATCTAATGATTTTCCTCTGCCACATTTCTGTAAAAAAATCTCACGTTTGTTTACTAGAATGATAAAAAAATCAATGTCCTCACCAACGAATGTCACTACATCGTACGTAGAGGCAACAGTGACAGCTGTAGTAATAATGAGTCTATCAGGATCTTCATCTGCCTGGAGTATTTTAATGTTGTTATTCCCCATTTTTGTTGTCAGCGGGTTCATGAAACTTTTTTCGTTTTGGACGTTTAACAAGATTTCTCTTGCGGAACCTGTGACTGAGTTTTCTCATCAAAAATAATCTACAGAGATTAGTGTAACTGGGCTCTTCACAAGCGCTCAGAGCTTTTTGTTCTTCATTCGTCATTCAATCGGCAGCTCTGGGACCTGAACTTTGTCTTCTTCTGATAAAAACAAAACCTTAATATTGATGTATTGCTTTCTGTACATTTTTTCAAACTTTATATATGTTTTATTATATTTTTTTACTAAACCTATTATTTTATATAATATTTTGCTAAAAATTCAAAAATTTATTCAAAAAACGATGAACTTTAAAAGTCTGTATCTTGGATAGTAACGAGTATATAGGGCAGCAAATTTAACATGGTTTAAAAATCTCCTGCAAAGATATTGTCATAAAACAAGTCCTTTATGGTATAAGTTGGCAAAAACTAAATTAAGTCGAAAATTTCGCGATTTTTTTCGATTTTGACAATGTTTCGTTCGGCGCTCGAGGTCGCAAACATGGATTATTCATTAGGGCAGCACCATAAACAAGACAGAGAAAAATTAAAGCTATCGGATTTTATGCTATGTACCTATTAATTTAGTCGACAAGGTTACTGGACTATAACCTTTTTCACCAAAAACATTATGCTTCGATATTTTGATTATTTCGAGATGTTAAAATCAATCTCCAATATTTCTTGTTTATAAGAAAATTCTGATTGAAAATGAGTGATGATAGAATACCGAAGCGGTATTTTGAAAAAAATTATTGGAAGTATTATTGGATGTAAAATTGTTTTGGAAATCTGTTCGATATTGGACCCACGTTGGGCGCAAACATTTTTTGACTGTAAACTCATTTAAACTGCCTTTGAATGATTGATTTTCTTATAGAATCTGTAAAATCAAATTGATACTATCTTTGTCTAAATTAATTTCTCCCAAAAAAATTAATTTGCTAAAAAAAACTCAAAATATTTCAGTTTTGGTCTGGATATTTTTATATTGCCATAAATGTTGGATAAAGAATTTCGCACTGACTCGGAAAAATATAAAAAAAAAATTTTAATCGTTTTTTCGATCCTTAAACTCTCAAATCAAAACCTCCTACCATCTTTTTTATCACTCTAAGTTCATGCTGCATTTTTTCCAATAAACAAAGTATAAATGTCAACCGTTTCAAAATATAAAATTCATTTTCTCATTAACTGTCAAACTGTTTTCAGTGAACTTCTTTTCCTTTTGTGTGACAAAACTTTCCACAAAGTCCAAAGGATGCACATGAAATGCATTTTAAGATTATTACTCGAACGGGAAAGCGTACAACTATACATACATATAATACTCAAAAACTCGTTAAGAAGCTGTTTAAGTTTCCCGCGCGTTAACTCTTTGTTGTTTGACTTTTTTCTGTTGATTTTTCACCCAGTATATGAGTATTTTTGCTTCTAACGATGGCAGTACTAGCGAAAAGCAATGACAGCGGTCACGAAACTTAGCGAACAAACTTCTGACTCAGGCTGACTGCTGGTGTAATAATGCCACGAAACTAAGCAGCTCGCGAACGTTTCGGTTCAATGGCCAAAAATTTTCTTTGAACTAAAGTAAATTTTAATGAGTTCTCAACAATGTGGAGAGAGACAGAGGTTTTTTTTACGTAGCATCTTATATATGCAGTGAATACAGTGCAGTGCATGAATATGTATAGAGTTCGGATGAAGAGTTATCATAATTGCATTTACTGCAGTTGCAGTGCTAATTTCGAAAAGAGTTAAGTAGAGCGAAGAAGATTTCATCGGGGACTATTGTTTTCTGGAAATTGCAGATGTTGCTGGTGAATACAATGGAGATAATGTCTCTCTTTGTTTTCGACGCGGATTAATTGAATTAGTTTGTTTGGCGCTAACGATGAAAATATTTAAGGAGATTTGCATGGATAATGAATTGTTGAGAGCATTATCGTGTATTTTGAACTATGCTATTAAAGTTTTCATGAACCATAATCTGAGCAAAACTAAATCTTAATTTGCATTTGATAATTTCGGGGAAAAAATCTGGTGTTGCATTACACTTCTATCGATCAGATTGACCAATCCAATGGATCAAATATTCGAAACCAGAGCACCCTCCCTTTACCCTCAAAGAGACTAGCTTTCTAAAATTTGAGACAACAATCCTCCAGTCTTATATCACTGACCATTACTGCACTGCAGCAAAACTCACCTATAATGACGTGAGATTCAATGATGTAACTGAAAAGAAAACAATTTCATTGAATAAAATTAATTATGGAGAACTAACTGAGCAATCAAGGTTGCAAAACTGGAATCAAATATGCTATATAACCAGCCCGGATGAAGCTATAAATTATTTTTCAAACATGTTAAACCTTCTACTAAAAAAGTCTACAGTTAAAACAGAATACTCCTTCAAGAAAAGACAAATTCCTCAAAAGCCATGGTGTACTAAGGGAATCGTAGTTTCGATTCACTTTAAAAATCGTCTTGCAAATAAGTTAAAAAATCAGCCATTCAACCCTGAGTTAAAGCGCAGATTTAAAATTTACAGGAATCTTTTAAATAAAACCATAAGTGTGGCAAAATCCAAATATTATTTTTCTGAGGTGGACAAACATAAAAACGACCCGAAGAAACTATGGAAGACAATCAATGAAATAATCGCTAAACGTAAGGTAAAAGAGGGGACTATATCCGAAATCCTTGCTAAAGATGGGAATTTGTTAAAATCTGTTTCAGATATTGCCAATGAATTTAACAACTTCTTTTCGACGATTGGAGAAGATCTATGTGCCTCTATAACCCCGACGCATCAATATTCAAGTATTTCAGCCACTCAGCTGGAACTTTTTCCCTTCCCAGAAATAGCAAAAGATGAGATACTTTTTTCACGTAAAATCCTTGAAAGACAACAAATCTCCAGGCGAAGACTCTATAACAGCGAAAGTGCTAAAAACAATTGCTCAAGATATATTAACTCCTCTTCACCACATTTACAACATATGGCTACAAGCCGGGCAGTTTCCAAATAGCCTCAAAACAGCATTAATCATCCCCATTTTCAAAGCGCTAGATAAGAAGTGTCGAAACAACTATAGACCAATCTCCTTGATTTCGAATCTATGAAAAATTTTTGAAAAGTGCCTAAAGACCCGTTTGTGTGACTTTTTCACAATGCGTCAACAAATAGCCCCCAAACCAATTTGGTTTCTGTCAGGGTAAAAGCACAGCAGATGCAATATACCACGCAACGAATATCATAAACAGGGCCTGGGATGTAAACAAAAAAACCATTGCGGTGTTTATAGACTTAAAAAAGGCGTTCGATACGGTCTGCCACGATATACTTTTGCAAAAGCTAAGGCAACTGACACCAACAAACAACATAAATCTGCTTTTTGAGTCTTATCTGCGTAGCCGTAAGCAAAAAGTTAAAATCGGAACACTCGTCAGTGATTTGATAGAAGCCAATTGCGGTATCCCCCAAGGAACAGTATTAGGCCCGATTCTGTTTAACTTTTACATCAACGACTTATGTAGATTACAGTGCAGCGTTCCTGATTTTAGCGGTCAAGTAATTTCATATGCAGACGACACTGTACTGATCTTGGGAAAAAAATTTCAATGAGGCAAACAGGAGTCTTCAAATAGTTTCCAAGTGGCTAATCTCACAAAAGCTTGTCCTTAATACGAAAAAATCATGCTTTTTGCCTTTTGGCACCAGGAACAAAGTTGATGAGGTGAGTTTCAATCTTAAGCTGATGTGGCTTAGTGAAATTAACTACCTTGGTGTAATTCTGGATGACAAGCTTAGTTGGAAAAGTCACATTCTTGGTCTTATACCGAAGCTACGTTGAACTCTATATTCTTTCGTTAGGCTTAGGCACAACGTTAATTTAAATACGATAAGGATGGTCTATTTTGCCATCGCTCAAAGCATAATGCAGTATGCTATTGGAACATGGGTTGCCGCTCTTTCAACATATATTGCACCATTACAAAACCTACAAAACAAGATAGTTCAAATATGTTTAAAAAGATCGATTTATTCATCTACAACAGCATCTTTTAATGAGTTCCGTGTAATGAACATTCGTCAGTTGTATCTGTATGCAGCTTTGAAATTCATGTATCCCAACTCACACGAATTTGATTTCCATATCACTGGCTATCGTACGAGGCGACAAATGATGAATCCCTTTTTGACCACGCGATGTAGAAAAGCTCAAACGGGCAGGCATTTAAGTATATTAGGGCCTAAGTTGTACAATAACCTTCCACTAGAGATCAAACTTTGTCTAAATGAACGCAACTATAGGTTAGTCTTAAAGCTTTTTGCCCAAAACAACAATACGTTTCTGGATTCAGTCTTAAACCCATAAATCGTTCGTCATTTTTCCTTTTTTGTGTCAGCAATTAAACTTAATTCATTTAATTTGTTTCATTGTGTGTGTTTTAAGATTACTCTTTCACTTTGCTTTTACATAACCTCATGCCTATAGATCTTACCTTAATTCATTTAATTTGATTCATTGTGTGATTACAAGATTACTATTTCGTTTTGCTATTATATAACATCATTCCTATAGATCTTTCATTTTTCATTTCTATTTATTTCTTCACATTTTCTTTAAACATGGAAAATAAATAAATATTTTAATCATGGAAAGATCCCCGCTCTCACGCACAAGTGTTCCCACTTTTACGAGTTGCGAGCAATAAAATAAACATTTGTTACTTATTTTTTGTAAAACAAATAGCTGCAATAAAGAAATAAATAAATAAATAAATCTACCTCAATTACAATTATCTGAAAAACTTCAGATTTTCTATATTGTTAAATTCACTTAAAATTTTCATTTCTTTAGCTTGCATCAAGCAAAATTATTATCCATTCATCATTTATGGCATTTTCGGCCACAAATTCCAAACGAAATTCGTTTCGTCATCTTTTTCGAAATGCCGATCATGTACTTAATGAAGAAAATATCATCGAATCGTACTAACAGTCACGTACCATCGAATTGAATTACAGCCAGTGGCTATATTGAAACGGCAAATCATGAATCACATACACATAGTATTCAAGGATTGTGGTCATGGGTGAAATTTCTTGCCGAATGGCTTCATATCTGTCGACGTAGGGAAAATTGCTATAAGGAATTCTCATTTTCGATTTGATTGAGTTGATTTTCGATGCGATTTATTTTCACTTTTATATTAGTTTTGATTTATTTTGGTAGTTAGCTCGGGAGATGCTGGTAAAGCATATTTGTGGTAATAAATATGTGGAAATTATCAAATTTACTTAATAAAAAGAGTTACCGAAAAGATAGGAGCTGATTGAGAATAAGAGCTTGAAAGAGCTAGAAACCAATAAAAGTATTTTGAAAGGCAAAGATCTGAACTAAACAAAACATATTTTAATTATTCAAACATCTTATGTTACTCTGAATAGAAACAACTACTATCTGTGTCTGATAAGACGATAAGAAATCCCTGCAAGAGTCGAAAGTGATAGAAGAACTAACAAGGACGTTCATCCTATTTTTACAAGCACTTTTTAGCCCTCAAAAATAGAACACACCAGTTAAACAATCTACCCACGAAAAAGCACACACTATACGTAGATATTCCACACATTTTCACAAAGCCCATAAACTTTCAATATAACACGAAAAAATAAAAATTTTGCCAATTTTCCAGAACTCGCACAGTATCGCATCTTACCCGGTCTTTCATCACTGAATTATACCCTACAAAATGTTCAATGAACACACCGAACTCAACCTCGAATACGACAACTGCAATGCATACAAAGCATATTCGTACATATAAAATGTAACAACAGAATATCCAGAATAGCGAACCTAACCACCCCGAAAACAACATATTACACTCACGTAGCGTAAAACAATTGGCAAAAGTTGCATCGTAAAATTTTAGCACATTTTCCCTTTTTACTTTGCATCATAATTTCCATATAACCCTTTTTGCATGAAGGTGAAAAAATACACGTATGGCCGTAGTTTTCGTTGTTGGAGCCGGGAAAACAAAGGCATTGAGCGTTTCAAGCACAAAACATTGAATTGGATGGATGGAACACAAAGCTTTAGAAAACCAGGCCAAATTGTCTCGTATTTTTTCATAGCAGGAAGTTTGTTGTATTGGAGTTTATAAAATGTTTGAATGAAAATCGGCATGTGGGGTCTCATGCTGTGGATATCCAGACAGAGTAGCTCATAAACTGTACGATATCTAGCTTCCTGTAGGTTTGGATTTGCCACTTTATTTGTTACGATAGTGCTTGTTCTATATCGGATTGCGGCAGAATTTGTCCGATGTGAACTGTTAAAGGGTGAATAAATGGTTAATTTCTGACTTACACTTAAAAATTATTGGTAACATTTACGACCACTTCCATATTGAATAATTAAAATAAATACCAAGCTCACTAAGTTGCCGAAATTTAAAAAAAAAAAAAAAAAAAAAAAACAAATAAATAAAAAGTTTTCCATTGACTCGTTTTGTTTTTGCGCATGATTTGCTGTTCGAAGTCTAACGTTCATAACATTACAAAACAGGTTTACGGTCCAAAGAGTACACAAATACAATCATTTTATTGCAATCACCAAGCCTATTGAAAATGTCAATGTTTTTGCAGAACAGCTTTCACCTTCAAAAAAACTAACCAGGACCAACGACCCCAGCCAGCGTGATCAAATGTGACGACTGATAATCGGTGTCGTGAATTTTCCAACATAGGTCTTGAAGAAAAATAAACAACTTTTTCAAAAAATTGTGTTTTAAAAACCAAAAACCTATTTTATTTGAAATTTACACATAGAAAAGTTTAGCATTTCAATAAGTTGTAAAAAAAATTCAGCTAAAAATATTGAAAATTGTCGATTTTCCTGCAGTTTTCCTCGTTCAGCTTTTTTTTGCGGTCGGCAGAATATTTCGATGCAGGTTCATCTGAAATCAAAAGTTCAAAAATTTTCTTACAGTTTATACCCATTGGCTCGTGATTGAACGAAGGGATTTTCAATCGATCAACTCGTTCTTGTCTTATACGAAAAAAAAGTTTTAAAACGATGAGAATCGGAAAAATGCTAAAAAAAAAAAATATGAGACGAAAATACATTCAAACTTAATTCAAAGCTTTAAATTTCTTTTTTTTCAATTCCTGAAATATGAAAATGCATTCAAACTTATTTCAAAACTTTAAATATCTTTTTTTTTCAATTCCTGAAATATTAAGAAGCCGCGAACAATATTATCGACGAGCAAAACAAGAATGTTTATTGATGTGTGGCGGGCTCATACTGTGGCGCTCAGAAGTGCGCGGCTCAACGGCTCATGTCAAACAATACCATTTCTTTACAGTGTATCACCTTATCTGGTATTGTTTGAAGTGGTTACAATAACATGGTTACTATACCAGCAGTGTATCTATGGCTTAAGGGCATCTTGGGTTGAAAAAGAAAGACGGACTAACTTGTTAGGAAACTATGTAGAAAAATAAGTATTTTTTTAAGTTTAATCATCTTGGTTTATATTGATTTTCATTACTTTTGGATCAACCCTCGTAGCCTCTAAAAAAACATTGGTCTCCAAATTAAAATATTTGGAAATTAATAGAATATGTACATTTTGCTTGGCCCGTTTTTTGCTTAATGACCGTATGCAGTTTAAGCGATTTGATAAATAAAATAAATGGTGGTTTATGTACATGACAGCTTGTTCTTGAAAGTCCTCAATAACGTGACTAAAATATCATTGACTCTTTGAAAGCCAGTGATAACCTCTGCTTACCACCATTTAAAAATCATTCCACAACGTTGCGTTGGTTTCGCGAGACATGCCGACAATATTCTTCGATAGACTGGCAATTGCATTTTTAAGTATCTCACACGCAAAGACCTTTCGTACTTTTGTTGTTTTTATGACTTTCAGTGCATACGTTGTCACGGCGGTATAAGTTGCACGCATTTGTATTAAAAAAAAAAATCTCCACCGCCATCCTAAAAAGAGGGCAATTTTGATTTACGAACAGAAATATCTACTTGAGAGATCCGCGTCTGGATTAGCCTAGGTTAGTTACATGTTAAAGATAATTAGGGTTATGTAAACAAATCAGCCATCACCATTGCTCACTATTTTAATACAATTAGTAAGTTGTCAATTTAGTATGTAATTAGTAGATAGTAGCAGATATGGTTAGTATCAACGTCGCATCAACGTGAAAGCAACACGAGAATAACACAACAGCAAGAAACATATCGAACACCAAATATCATCATCGGCGACAATCACGACACAAATAAAGCTCTAATATTACGACAGCGAGCCAGCTCAAACTCACGACACACGTAGGACAACACGACACAGAGGGGGACACACGATCCACGGTCACCGAAACGAGCTATAAAGTCATCCAAATAATTTATTTCGATTAACTTACGAGCAAGTACTAGTCGCTCGGACTTACGCTGACAAATCGCGATGACAGTTCTGGTTGTCAAACGGCGGGTGGAAGAGATGTTCCACGGTGTAGATCGAAACGAAGTAAGCGGAGAGGGGCCGAGGTGGAATTCAGCTGTGGAACGCGTAAGCTCACAGCTGAATTTATTGAACTTAACGGGGTTCAAAAATTCCGTTGCCGCCAAAAGTTTTCGTGCGCGCCAGCAAGGGAAAAGAGCCCTCTTTTTCGATTTTATCTGGGTGAGTGGACGGTTGGTCGTGGCGGCAATTTGAAGAAAACTGATGTTGGCCTTTTATTTTATGTATCAATCATCTGGTTGGACCTGGACGGAGACTTTTTAGATACTTGAGCGAGACGACGGCATCGAATCGGGACGATCTGCAGGGTTAAAGTTGATTCGAAGTTCAAAATCGAGCGGCAGGCCAGCGAACGAAAAAGAAGAATATGAAAAGAAGAATACGAAGAAATGGTACGAGGGTGCTGAGCAACCGGCTAAAATCAACGATAAGGGGGGCCCAGTGAGGCAGCAGTCGACGTCGGGGGAATATAGCAAGGTAGTGTGCACACTATTTTTAATCTATAAGTTTTTTTTTTGTTTTTCCATCTGTTAAATTTTAACTGATAGTTTAAACTAAGTTTGGATTCGATAAGTAGGATGAGAACTATCGTAACTGTTTTAGCGAATAGATTACAATAAGTGAATAAAGCGTGAAGTGATATTATATTGTTAAATGATCGGTTCTTGATATAGTGATGTAAATTAATTCAGACAGTGGAATTTTATCTATTTCGAAGTTTTTTCCCGTGATCCTTTTTCCACATATTAGTGCGTACCGTCACAACTTCTCGCTTCAGTGCGACGGTGATTCGGTAGTTTCGGTTAAATTGAAGCGAGTGGCGCCCACCCACGGCAATTTTCTTCGCGAGCAGAAGCCGCCCGGAACTACCGCCCTTTTATCCCAGTCGGGGAGAAAAGGGTTTTTGAGACGTGTTGCACGTGTAACGGTAATAACGTGAAAAAAGTATTTTAGCATAAACGATCAATTACTGACGGCTGCAAACAGTTAAATTATGCTGGAAGAATTTATGCCGTGTTGCCAAGCACTGCCTAGAAATAAAATTTACTAAAGCTAAACATTCAACGCATGATTGATTACTGATATAAAATACTTACTCTTACTTACGAATCTTACGAAACAAGAAACATATAGTGTCCTAAAAGTCAACTCGAAGTTTGTTTGAAACATTTACTTCACCAGCTCATCTTTGATTTCATTGTCTATTTCTACCAAGTTGTTGTTTTTTAACATATCCTCTAAGTTTTTTATTTTCATCGCATTTTGACAACTTTAAATTTTCAATTATGACAGAAATGAATACGCGTGTTTTATATATTCCATTTTAAAACTTTATATTAACATTCTGCAAAATGAGCTGCATTAGTCTAAATATATTTCATTGATAAAAATAATTTGAATCATTGCTTTTGTATCACAATTTTGATTGGTTGTCGAAAATATCAAGCTATGTCCCCCAAATAACATATTTAACTTTCATATTTTCAATCACACAGTCAATTTAGTCTGCTTTGGCGTGTTTTCCATCAATCATACTACGTCGATTTATAGTTCCAAGATTCAGCACATCAATAGTTTCCGTATTTGCACTTTTTCAGCCTCAAAACATACTATTATCTTAAATAGGCAAGCCATGTTAAATTATATCTTCAATAAAACTATCGCATAATTTCTTAGCCATGTTCTCGTTGTTCAAGGACTCTTTGAAGTCATCAAATTTCCGGATTTCCATTCGTTTATTTTCCCGTTTCACGCCATGTGTTTTCCATTTTGCTGTTTTCCCTCTTTTAACTTTTTACTTGCATTTCGCCATTTCCATCTTGACTGCATTTAATCAGATCTTCTGTTGCACCCAGCCACTTGTACGGATGGATACAATCTAAGTGCTCTTTTTGGCTTTAGCTCCAACAAGCTATTAGTCGCATCTAGTAGTTGTTCTAATGGCTTTTCGTGCAGAGCCGAGCACAAGTGGAAATATTTACTTTTTAAGTTACTAATTGATTCAGAGTGAGCTAGAGATGTGTTAAGACTTATCTTAGGAACGAAAGAGTTATGAAAGCAGATGCAGTAGAAATGAAACGAATTGAAGGTGAAGCAAAAGCGAAGAGGATAAGCTGGCTGGAAAATTCCATAATGAATATTATTATGATAATTGAAATCGATTAAGAAAATATTGGCTGATGTAGATAAAATTATCTAAATCCAAATGCATTTTGAATTATAATTAGTTTCCTGATTAGTATACGTTAATCAGTCTTGAGTAGTTTCAATTTGTTCAGTAACGTCAAATCGATTGAAGTGCAAATAAATGCAAAAATTTAAAATAATCAGCCTATTTTTGACTAAATACGGTAGTATTTAGTTTATATGATATTCAATTATTTGCCATAATTTTTTGGAAAAATAATCTCAGCTAAAGAACGACTCACTATTGTGAGAAAGTATTAACACTTTATTGCATTGCTATTGAAAACTTCGACACAATATATATTTCTGTGAATTCAGTCCAAAGCCAATAATTTCACTAGTAAATCTAGTTCACGTCGAGCTGATGTGCGAAATTCCATACGGTGTAATAATAGCAGAATATTGTAAATATTTCTCTATATCGATGAATATTTCACGTGCTTGGTAGATTATTAAACAGAATGTAATAGTTGAATTATTAAAATTTACATCTTACAAGACACTTAAGATGATTTCTTAGAATTCACATGGTGAAAACGATGGCGCCCAACGTGGGTTTTCAAACATTACTAGACATAAATCTCAGAAATCTTTGATAGCTCACAACATAAATCTGTGGCTTGAAATAATGTTCAATTATTTATTTCCTCTTTAATATTACTTCAGATTTCATATGCCACCCAACAACAATGCCACCCTTCGTCCTCACCAAAACCACCCACAGCCATCAACGTTATATTCCCGATCCCCAAGGACAATGCGTTCTCCGACTGTATTGATTCATCATTCATTCATTCATTCATTCACCATTCATATATGGAACGTATGTAAATCAATTTGTTCAACTGTCATCACCATTTCATCTTTTCTCTCGTTCGCTGTCATTGTAGACCGTCACAATAAATCAGCTACTATTTCTCGGTCATCGTTCTGACACATTTTCAATGATGCCCCAGCAACTGTCAACGATAGTCACAGAGCAAGACTAGAGTACCACATCACTTACCGTCATTTTGCACCTACTTGACACACAGTCTACTGAGTTTCTCGTTTTCATCTCGTTCAATGCATATGCAGTACACATTGTAAGTATGACGACGACACGTAAAAGTCAGCATAGACTTGTCGAAATTCTCTCAGTTCATGTTGTCGTCCCCGGGACGAAAATTTGGCTGACGGTGAAACGACGTTGACGTCAACGCTCCTCGCTCGTCCTGATTATAATCCATCGAGTTCAAGTCGTATGAGATATGGAAATTTCGAAAATGTCATGTGGTCTTGTTACTGCCTGCTGTGGATTCAGAGAAAGCTTGCGGGAACTCACAAAGTTGAACTGTGTCCTATGTCAAATTCTGGAGGATTCATTTAAATGGATATGATTTTTTGGCAGTTGTGTCATTGAATTGAAGAGGGCGGCAAAGATGTGTTGACAAAATGTTCAGTAAATTTTTAAAGAGGTCAATTGATGTTGAGCGTGGAGTTACATCTTATGAGCTTCTCAAATAAATGATATTTTCTCCATAAAATTTGTTTGTAAATAAAATATGAGGCACTTCAACTATTCCTGCTCTTCCATGGTTTTAGGATATAATTTTGTTTGCTACCCATTTTAAGTGTGGATACACGGACACAGCCATATTTTGCCCTAAAAAATATTGCCCCACATCAGTTAATTTTCCCAAAATGACTCACACTAGTTATTTTTCAAGTCTGGTAGTTTGGAGCTCAATAATAGTGAATGAAGCTGTAAGTTAGTTTTAAAAAAAAATTACAAATCATTCGATTGAGTTCATCTTCTATCGGTGGTTGTGAAAAATCGACTTTAAAATTGGTTTATGCTAGATTCTATTAGCTAAGCGAGTTAGCATACTAGGCGGCAGTTTGAGAATTGAGAGCTTTGCTTGATGCTGTTTGATGTTATTTTTAGACCTGAGATAAATCAGCTTGGTAAATCTTGCCATTTTGTTAGGGTTTCACAAGCAAAGATTTGATGATTTGAAACATCCATAAGACCACAGTAAGGGAAGGTAACGACTATTTTAGATCTTAATCGAATACGAGTGGGCAATCCTGCGTTTTTTTAAAGTTGATTAATGAAAACTTTCAAAAGTTTTCTATTTCAAAAATACTTACGTTATTGAATTTAAGAAAAAAACGATTTCCTTCAAATAGCTTCATCGACTGGTGTGTCAGTAGCTCATCCTATCAACCCAATTATTTGCACATTTTCAATAGTTGGCACTCTCAATTTCGTAAAAAACTGGGTCGATTAAGGCACAATTTAAAAAATCACATTAAACTGTCATTCAAAGCCGGTACTTCTCTACGATTGCTATTTGGTTTTCCGAGCCTCCAATGTGACAGTTTTCTTTGTTTACACAGTCGCCAGGGTGAAACTGCGCACCATCACACAAGGGACGTTATTTTTGAGCTGCTTTAGAGCCTACGTGAATTCTTCATGATGCTTATGCATGTGCTAAGAATTGTGCACCTAATGTTCAGTTGCTGCGAACTGTTGAGCTGATGTGCTAGTGTTAGAGCATAAAATGTTATCCACAGCGCATACTGGACTGAATCCCAATTTTAGCTGGATAAAATTATTTTATGGGCTTAACAAGGGCTAAAAGACTGGAATAGCTTAAAAATATACTTAAAAAAAGTCTAGCGCATCAGAATCGCTAGAAAACTAATTTTCGAAGAAGTTATCTTTGAGGGATTTAAAAATGTGTGAAGACGTTATACACTTCTTTGTAGTATCATATCAACCGTTTCTTACTCAAAGGAACAAATATCATTTTCTGACAGCATTTTCTATAGCATAAATGATAAAAATGTTCAGTGCTGGCAACATTTGTCCAACACAGCAGCAATAAATTTACCATCACATGCTCGTGCTTAATCAACCTATCCTTTGAGTTCAATTTTCATCCGAGGATATCATCGAAAGTTTCAGCGATTAAACTATGTCTGGGGTTACCATCCGAAAAATTTCCAAAACTCGGAACATTTAAATATCGGTCGCTTATTTCATTGTAAATGCTTTGCTTATGAATACAAAATGGAAGCATCTATTGGTGCAATATTTACAAAATTATCTGGTGCTGGCAATCATGCGTAAGCACCATAGCTGCTTCACGTTGAGTTAAATCCACCCTGTGAATTTCCTTTCGATTGGATGACTGCGCTGTAAGTTGTAGTAGTGAATTTAATTTTAGGGTTACCATCGTCCAAACTTTTTAAATTTTTGAAACGTAAATATTTGTTGTTAATTGTCATTGCAGGATCATTCCCATTTGGAAATTTTATGACAACATCGCTCGATAAATCAATGTCAATAAATTACGAAATTCATCATAGCTGGCAACCCTTTAATGGTTTTTCAACGAAATTCCTACAGAATTAATAACGCAACAAGATATGCTTATCACATGAATTTCGTTTTGATTTCGTTACTGCATCGGAAGTTATAGGGAAAAAATCTTTATTTTCCTGAGCAAATTTACAATATTTAGGAGACACAAATTGCTGTAGCTGGCGTCTCTATACTAATTTTTCAGCCAAATTTCTATGAAATCTATCTTAAAGTAAGGTTCACCTACTGCGTGAATTTTGTTAAAATCTGCTGGCTAAATCGGAAGCTATGGACCAAAAACCAGGTTTTTTGCTCGGTGATTTTTCAAAATGGCACCACTGCCACAGTATTACCCGTATTTCAAAATCACTTCTATCAGGCGTGGTCCTAGCTAATTCCAACATGTCCTGCAAATTTGATATTAATCGCATTAATCGGTCGTCCGTTCTTGTGAACAGAAGTTTTGAGTGCTGAAAATAGAGGCAATTTGATCACGGGTTGCCGTTCTTGTTTACCGCGGAATTTTGAAATATTTTATTTGACTTGGTGGACAAAAATCAAAATTTATCAATACTTTGAATTTATTTTCAAAAATCAAAAAAATTTCAGGAAGGTCGATGATTTCAAGGATTTGTGCTCAGGAGCCTGCTGTAGCTACAAAGTTACCTGCACAGTCTTGAAAGTCCATGTGTATGAAATTCTAGTTTATATCAATACGCTCTGAAATTTACAATATGATCCATTGTTTTTCTTAGATGTTATGACAAATCGAAATTTGAAAAAAAATCCTTGCCTACTTTTAGGCACTCAGCGCCTACACAAGGCTCAAAATTTCCATTTCTTTATCATAAACAAACTTAAAACATAATAAGTTTTCATTCCCAGTACTTTTTTTTAACAAAAACTTACACTGCTTGGAAATATAGGAGCACCTGAAAATTCACTTAAATGCCCGCCGCCGCCAAAAGGTAATATACACCTATGTCCTCCGAAAATTTCAGCACAATTGGATCAGCCACTCCAGAGATTATCTCCCTTAACCATTTTGCTGATATATATATATATATATATATATATATATATATATATATATATATATATATATATATATATATATATATATGACGAATTTTCGGCGAAGCGATTTTAATACTGTGTATGTGTGAGTTGAGGGAAAGGCGCATTGGCACCTCTAAGCACTCAGGCCAAAGGACCCATTGTATTCATTTCCCCCTGCCTACCATAGTTTCGCAGACTTCTTGATAAAGTCTAAGATCACTGATAGGGGAAAAGAGGCTATCGTCTGCATGCGTGCAGCATCCCAGCCAAAGCATTGATATCTGAGACGCGCAAACGCTGGGCATTCACAGAGCAAATGCTCCGCAGAGTCAGCCTCTTCTAGACAGGTTGAACAGAGGTCATCCGGTACAACACCTATTCGGTACATATGTCCTCCTAGGCAGTTGTGTCCAGTCAGAATACCCACCATGGCCCTGCAAACTTTCCTGCTCTTATTGAGCAAGAATTCCGCAGTCACATGGTTGGGTTCTAAAAGGAAGACTTTCGTGTGCCTGGCCACACCAGCAGTCGTCCATCTATCTTTGTGAGCATCATCTACCCACTTTCGAAGAATGGCACGTGCAGATGCGGTCGGCACACCCAAGGCGGGTTCAGGGCCCCGTAGTGGAAGTCCCGAACCTTGCTTCGCAATGACGTCAGCAATTTCATTCCCCTCAACACCACAGTGCCCCGGTACCCAGAGCAGATGCACCCTATTGAATCTGGCGACAGATTTCAATCGTGCTCTGCACTCTTGGACAATTTTCGAGTTTGTCAGGGGTCTACGCAGCGCCATCAGTGCAGCTTGACTGTAACTGCAAATAGCAATGCTCTTTTCCCTCCATCTTTCTTCAATTGTCCAACAGGCAGCTCTCAGGATAGCAAATATTTCTGCTTGAAAAACCGAAACGTGCTCTCCAAGAGAGAAAGTCCACCTGCCATTCGATGAATGTAGATAGACACCAGCTCCAGATCTACTATCTGACCTCGAGCCGTCCGTGAAGACCTCAGAATATCTCCTCGTACACAGATCTGGATCGTCCCAGTTACTTCTGCTTAAGAGGATTACTTCGTACCTTCTTCTGAAGTCGAGGAAGGGCACCCGAGCGTCCGAAGGCATAATGAGAATCGGAGAGATTAATACTAGATTTTAGTACTAATGTTCTTCGAACATTAGTAAAAACATAGAAAATACACAAAGCATGTTCTTTAACTAATTCAAATGTCACTGTACCTTATGCTACTCCTAAATCCTCTTTCAATGAAATTTTGAAATCAGCGGATATTTATGCTTTAAAAAAAATTAGTCATATTAGTTATTTGCGGTTCACACCATTTTATCTTTCGCAAGGCATTATAGTGAAATTTATGTACAAGTTTTTTAAGCTTTGGCAGAATCGAATTCGACCAAATAAGTTTAACAAAAATTTGGTGGCAATATCTTAATTTAAATTTTCCTTTGAAAGCTAAATCTTTCATTTCTTGAGAATGGTACATGTCTGATACAAAGTTCTTCTCAAAATAAAAAACTTACGCAATTTCATACAAAGTTTATTATTTTTGTTCAATGCAATTTAAACTATTTAGAATGTTTAATTCAAACTACAAACGATTTAACAAAAGCTAATTTGCAACTAGCAGCGAATAAAGTGAATGTCTCACGAAAAACCAACTAAAAACCGTAAATCTTCAATTTATATGAATTCAAAAGTATCGGTACTCATCACCGTAAACTCGAAACAAAGGTATTTTTAAAATATCGATATTTTAAACCGCAAACATCAAACAATGTAAATCTAGTACAAATAATTCAAACTTTGAGTGCCGCTGTTTGGCTGAATTTGTTGTTGACCGGTTGCTGACATCACTCGCTGTCACAATATCGAATGTCCTAAAGACAAGTCTGTCGCCGGTTCCCACACAGTGCATTTAAAATTGGAACACAAAAAAAAGACATTTTATTGAAAAACATAAATACACGAAATTCTAAAAAAAAAACAATACATAAAATAAAAAATTAAACCAACAAAATTACTAGCTTACCACAGTATCGAAACTTTTATTTTCTCAGGAACAACATAAGCCAACAACTTTTGTGACTTCCAGGCCCAAACTCCCTAGCCTAGGGCAGTAAAAATAAAATGTCTTCCCTGTTCTTTCATCCTGAAACAAGTCACATCAATGTCATCTCTATCAATACATCAATAAAATGACAAACTAGTTCACATTTTGCGACGAGAAAGCAGATCTCTTGAGGCTATGATCCACCTACTTCAGCAGGACATCGAAAACGGCAAATTCATCATTTTGATAGAGTTCATAAGAAAAATTTACGACTCCCCATTAATTATGTGTTCATGTACGCAGAAATCGTTCTCATCTTACCGCGGCCAGCTTCGTCATTGTGTCGCTTCAAGGGGGGTCATCAAATCACCTCCAAATATTCTCAAGCTTCTATGCGACTCTTTTTGGACGCTATCAGAAAAATACTCACTATGAATGATGACATAACTACGCTGGTTAAAAGAAATGGCTCATCTTCAGTGTCATCGTTGTCGCGTAAAAAATGAATTGAACAAGATAGCACCACCGAACGAACGGTAACGGAACTCAGTCCAACAAATGAATGAGTCGTTGTCGGTGGTGATAGGGGCCCGCTGAGATAACACCTACGAGAGGTCGTGGTAAAATTAAACACTGAGACCGGGCCAACCGCTGAGATATCCTGCCGGGCTGATGAATGTGACGGTGCTGGGAAACTCGAGAAAAAACTGTGAGGAACGGATAAGATTGCCTGTTTGTGGTGATGATGAAAAAGTAGAAAACTCACGAATTAAGTGCCAAGTCACGATTTCGCAATTATTTACATTTGCTGAAGTGTGCACAAACTAAGAACCTGATTGTACATGGTACAAACGAGAAGAAGAAAATTACTCATTCGATTCGGGTTGTATATATGCTTTATAGCGCAGAAAGAACACGAGCAGTAGATTCGAAGATATTGGCAGAATGCGGCAGATTTTATAAGAAAGGAAAATTTGATGTAAATAGGTTTGTAGGTTACTAGATCTACTGCTTGCAAGATTTGTACATGTGCTGATTTTTAATATTCACTGTAATAAAAGAATACTTTTAAACATGCCTGAGTATGATTCCATTTCAAAATGAAATTCATTTTCTAGTTATTAAGTTTTGAGCTAATATTCTCAATCCATGTTGAATATCATTTGCTCCGCAGCCCACATTGGGCGCTACATATCAAATGAAATGTATGAGGAAATATTTGTAGGAAATGAACGTGATTTATATTGATTCCTCATTTAGATAAATTTTTGATGTTTTCAGAAGAGTTTCCGTAGTTTACCTTCACGAAATTATTGATAATTGCAAAAACAAAATGTTCGAAACAAATTACGTTGCTAATTAAAAGGATTTTGCATATTAAATGTTCATGCGCCAATTTCGTTGATCTACAAGTGGTGTTAATTTTCGGTTTTCAAAAAATATTAATGAAGAGTTTGTTTACAGTGCAACTAGTTGATAATTTCAATGTTAATAATTTCAAAATCACCATAATTTTAAAATTTTTCTTTAGAAATGACAAAGGAAATGAAAACTAGGATGAAATGTATGACCAATTATAAATATTTAATGGAGCTAATGCCAGCTGTTTATATTTTCCATAGTTTTAGCACATTATTGTTAAATTGTTTTTACGTTCACATCACTTTCATCACAGAAAATAAAAAGCACTTCTCTAACATTTTAGTTTTAAATTGAATTTCATATATCGCTTTACCATACGTTAATAATAATTTATTTTCGCCTTAAACTGTTTTTCAGTTTCCCAAAACATCATTCTTTTTTCTATCTACATTGCATTTGTTAGAAAATGATAGAGTAGAAGTCCTCAGCTTTAAAATCTTTTGAATTTTTTTTAGTAAAAGACCATTTATATTAGCTACGATTAAAGCGAAAAACATCAGAAATGAAAAACAGAATGAGCTTCAAATTAATTTCCTTCGAATTCACCTGGTCAATTTTTCATTTTTCACCGTTCTCTGCCACATCTCTCCCCTCATTAGCATTCAATATTAACTCATTATTCATTGTTTGAACCTCGACCTCTTTTGATGGATGCTCTAAAGATCCTGTTCACCTTTAAATATATATATTTATTTTGATTTCGGGGAAGGTGAATAATATTTAAATTTGCTATTATCTTTTCTTTGAAGATTTCTTTTTAATTTTTGAATTATTAATTTTGTACTTTAAGTGGGCGCTGAGAGCTTAAAATTAGACGTGTATTTTTTACAAATTTCGATTTGCCGAAACTTTTCACAGAAGCGTTGGATGATCATGAAATTTTGCGGAGCATGTTATTGTTGTTGACCAAAATTATACATAAAGCTGAGTTTGCTAGCAGCCCTGTAGCTGCAGAATGCTCGTGAAAAAAATTCAAAGCATCGAAAAAGAAAAGAAAAATTTATCTTTATTGAAACAAAACCGGAAACCAAATTACCTCTATTTAGAGCACTCGAAATTTCTGCTCACGAGAAAACATGGCTCCAGATTTTGCCAAAATTCACACAATATCTGGATATTACTCCAAGCCAAATTTGGTAGCAATTTGGCTGAAAAAGTAGAATAGAGCTGCTAGCTTTGGTAATTTTTGTGTCCTGAATTTCACATTCCCTCCGATAAACAATGTTTTTTGCCCTATAACATCCAGTGCAGTCATGAAATCAAAAGATTAGAGGATTAGAAAAGATTTTAATTTTAGTTTCTTTGTACAATATTAATCTAATTTAAGAACTATTTGCAATAAAAAAAACTTACTAGCTAGCGGCTATAATATTTTGGCCTGCTGGCTCTTGATATTTTTATTTTATTTATGTTTATCTTTTGAATTTTCTTTTAATCTTACACGCTAATTATCATACCCAACCTTGTACAGTGGCTGGGATTATCTTAGCAATAGCAATTTAAAATCTACCTTATGCTATGACTTAAGTCTAACTTATGCCGAACTAAAACTAACTTAGCGTAATTAGACCTAATTTCTTACACTAGGTCTTATATCTAGCTTCTTCTGTTTGTTGGGAGGCCTACATAATTAAAAAGCGCATCCATGAGCTGCCGTTGACACGCTATTTTCACAGGGCGCATAAATGGCTCATTGGAGCCACCTGTACGCCCAAGTGACCGTGTCAGTCTGTTCTCATGTCCGTCTGTCAGTCTGTAGAATCTTGTCGTTAATTCTACAACTCGGGTCCTAAGTGGCTTCAGCCTCGACTCCTCATACAGGAGAAGGTTCTTCAGCCATCTATTAGTCACCGGGCTGTAGAACCTACCAGTACAGTAGCGGAGGATTCTCCTTTCGAATACTTCCACTTCTGCCATGCCAATTTTGGAATAGGTAATCCAGGATGGGGAAGCATAAGTTAGGATAGGCGGCATCAGAATCTGATAGCAAATGGACTTAGCTCTGGTAGTCATGCCCATATTTTTGGCAAAAAGGGGTCTGATGCGTTGAAATGTGGACTTAGAAGCTTTGATTTTACGCAGCACATAAGGATTAATCCTCAGGAATTCGTGGAAGTCAACACCGATGTACTTTAGAGATGAGATTGGAGTAATCTTACACGTTCCGAACGAGACAGCGAGTTTGTTTTGCCTTTTTGCGGATTGTTTGAGATCCCCGATACTTAAAAAGATTGCGAAATACACACAATTGTGTCGTGATGCCCCATTCGTCAAAGTTAAGACTTAGTTCTGCCAAGTAGTATTCCAGGCTCTTCGCTACTTTGAGCGGGTCTTTGTTCGATGTGAATAAAAGCGTGTCGTCAGCATATTGGAGGATTTGGACTTGAATTTGGCTTGCTAGAATAGGAAGATCAGCAGTGAATATTGAATAAAGAATTGGCCCAGTGACAGAGTCTTGTAGTGCTCCTGATGTCACAGGCCCTTTGGTAGAATTTGCTCCATTGACGCAGACATAGAGTTGTATGTTGGTAAGAATGCCTGCTGCGAACTTTATAACTTCTTCCGGGAACCCAAACTCGATTAACTTAAAGAGAAGGCCTTCATGCCATTCGCAATCGAAAGCCTTTTCGATATCTAAAGCACACACCACCGTCGAAGTGTTTTGCACATTCAAGTGAGATACAATTTGATCCTGCATGTATGAGGTGGCATGCTGCGTCCCGTGCCTGTGTCAAAAGCCAAACTGGTGGTCAGGAATCACCAGCGTGAGCCCACAATGGTATTTTATCATTTGCAGCCAAATTCTCTCAAAAATTGTCCCCAAATTAGGAAGTAGAGGTATTGGGCGAAAATTGCTGGCCTCATTGCTTTTACCCTTTTTATGAATAGGAACAATTTTAGCCACTTTCCATGAGCAAATATAAGTTAAATACTTTGAATTTTCGCGTTTTATTGTAAAAAAAAGGAAGATTGTGTCAGAATAAACACAATAGAAAGAATTTGGAGCATAGAAAGTGGTAGATGTTTGATAATGAAATTAGACATTCCATCATACCCAGAAGACTTTTTGCTTTTTACACCGCGCAACAGTTGCACCAAGTATCCACAATTAATAAAATGGGGCTGGTCATTTGCATTTTGCGGATCATCCGAAGGATTCTTGGATGTGAATGTGACTAGTGGCTCGCGGTGTCTATTGAGAAAGCGATTGACCTCCCCTTTCACCATTTGGCTGTTAGGAGCTGAATGCGGAGCGCTATTCAGCTGGGATCGGAATGTCAATGCAAACAACTCTGATTGACGATCAGAGTTGCGCACATTAATATTGTCAATCGTTACCGTCATCTCCTGGCTTTTGTAATTGCCAGAAAGCAGACTGATTTCTTTCAACAGGTTGGGGCTTGGTTGAATGACGGCCAGCTAATGCACAAGACGCTCATTGCGATTAATATGAAGTAAAACGAAATTCATAAAGTAAATGGACCTTATTAAAGACCAAATTTGTTAGGAATTTGATTGAGAATTCATCCTTGAGTTACCACCTATGGTAATTTTTGTATATTTTTGTAATTTCTTTACTAAGCAATGTCCTCATAAAATTTTCAAATGGTAATGCGTTTGTAGTGACAAAAATATCTAATATTTGGTATTCAAAGATTTGAAAAGTTTTAGCTCTAAAATTCTTTTAACCCGTATAACTTCCAATGTGGCCTTCCGATCAAAACTAAATTCACAATGTGAATTGACCTGAACCTAGATCAGCAATGGGCTATTTCGTTATTTTTGTACCTACACAAACTACCATTAGATATTCATATGGCAAAACAGATAATCAATATTTAGATTTTCCATGTTTTGGATTTTTTTTTTTTTTTTTTTTTTTGAGTGGAAACTGTTTCCGTTTTTCCTCTCCTGTCTTTTTTGATGATGTAATTGGATGAAAACCAAATTCTCAGAGCAGGTTGATTTTGAAATGAAATAGTTGTGCTAGATTTTTGGTTCGTTTCATCGTTTATTAACAGTGGTACTTTATTAATTTTCATTTACGTTAGCTGTGGCAAATTTTAACATCTGCGACTCATACCCAACGATAATGTGTTCTCATAGAAGTAATTAATTTGTGATCGCTTTTTGATGTAAGTGGTCACATTAGTCCCGTATGCACTATAAGTTCATTTCTAATGGTATACAGTGCATACTTTCGAAACCACGTAGAAAATTTTCAATTTTTAATCCTCCAAAAATAATGCCTTTCGATACTCCTATCGGAGACTTAGCCCACAAAATGATGCTTATTACTGCATCAAAAACTCTTTGCTTGGAAAAGTTCTAGAGACGATATACGTTGTCTATGCTATTATAGACAAAAAGGGAAAACATCTGCAGGTTTCTGCAGATTTCTGCAGTTTTCTGTAGATTTCTGCAGTTTGTCGCAGGTTTCTACGGTTTTCCACAGTTTTGTGCAGTTTTCTACAGGTTTCTGTATATCACCGCAATTTTCTGAAATTTGATGCAGTTTCTTGCAGGTTTCTGATGATTTCTACAGTTTTCTACATTTGCAGAAATATATGTTTGCTAAATTGTCTTGTTGGCTTGTAACCAATTTGAAATGCATTTTTCATAAAGAACTGTTTTGAGTTTAGAATTATTCTTAGTATAACCTTGGCAGTAATATTGAAATTTTTCGTGATAATACATTTTTATTTTGCTTCTACATCAAATCGCATCAATTGAACGACAATTTTTTGAACGACAATTTTTTATTTTTATTTTTTTAAATCCTATAATACCGTCAAAAACTTTAGTTTTATAAAATACAATCAGGCTGCGAAAATCTTCGAATAAATAGACATCGATTTTTCTTTTGGCTGAAAAAGAAGCACTCAATAATTCGTTCTATCTATTGTACCTTTTGAGGCAAGAGTACGAGGGTTGATCCAAAAGTAATGATAATCAGTAATTTCCAGTTCGCATAGAATTAAAAAAAAGTCTAGCGCATCAGAACCGCCAGAAAACTAATTTTCGAAGAACTTCTCTTTGGGGGATTTAAAAGTGTGTGAAGACGTTATACACTTCTGTGTAGTATGATATTAACCATTTCTTACTCAAAGGAACAAACATCATTTTCTGACAGCATTTTCTGTAGCACAAATGATGAAAATCTTCAGTGCTGGCAACATTTGTCCAACACAGCAGCAATAATCAACGCATAATCAATCTATCCTTTGAATTTAGTTTTCATCCGAGCATATCATCGAAAGTTTCAGCGATCAAACTATGTCTGGGATTGCCATCCGAAAAATTTCCAAAACTAGGAAAATGTAAATATCGGTTGCTTATTTGATTGTTAATGCTTTGCTTAGGAATACAAAATGGAAGCATCTGTTGGTGCAATATTTACAAAATTATCTGGTGATGGCAATCATGTGCTAGCACCATAGCTGCTTCACGTTGTATTTAACCCACCCTGTGAATTTTGTTTCGATTGAATGGCTGCGCTGTAATTTATAGGAGTGAATATAATTTTAGGGTTACCACCGTCCAAACTATTTAAATTTTTGAAACGTAAATATTTGTTGCTAATTGTCATTGCACGATCATTCCCATTTGGAAATTTTATGACAACCTCGCTCGATAAAGAAATGTCAATAAATTACGAAATTCATCATAGCTGGCAGCCCTTTCACAATTTTTCAACGAAATTCCTACAGAATTAGAAATGCAACAAGATCCACTTATTACATGAATTTCGTTTTCATTTCGTTACAGCATCGGAAGTTATAAGGAAAATATCGTTATTTTCCTGAGCGAATTTACAATATTTAGGAAACAAAAATTGTTATAGCTGGCGACTCTATACTAATTTTTCAACCAAATTTCTATGAAATCTGTCTTCGAATAAAGTTCACCTACTGCGTGAATTTTATTAAAATCTGGTGGCTAAATCGGAAGCTATAGGCTAAAAACCAGTTTTTTTTCTCAATGATTTTTCCAAATGGCACCACTGCCACAGTGTTGCCCGTGTTGCAAAATCACTTCTATCAGACCT